>JAKSZP010015779.1:0-346805 GCA_022478985.1 Massospora cicadina
CATGGCCTGCTTGCGGGTGGCCTGTGCGTGACAGCGATCCTTGTGCAAAATGGGTTCAACTAAAGTAATTTTGGCTCTTTTGCCCTAGTGGAAGGCATAAGTGGCATCATTTATTTTTTTAAAAGGTTGGGCTCATTTCATCTATATCGTCCCACAAAATTCCGGTGCTTCCACCCCACATTTGACGGGGCACACATGGTCTTTGTGGCCTATAGCTGAGCAGAAGCTGCAGATGGGCGGAGTGTGTTCTTGTGTGATGCGGAAGGGGCGAGATATGCTGCCATCAGGGAGATTGATGGTCCCCATGCATGGAATGATGGTGATTTCTTCTACCACGTCCTGGTCAGGTTCAATAATGGCTATTGCCTTCCCTGCGCATAGGTGGGGCAAGAGGGGGAATTTTTCAAATTTAAATTGTTTAATTTCACTGTAACTTTCTAGGCCCACGTGGAGTTTGTCCTCAAGGATATCAAGGTGCACGGTACTCAGGAGTTGGTAAAAAATGAATATCATGTCTTTTGCCTCATTTGCCTCATTCCATTGTGTGCACACCGTGCGGATAATGCGATCTTTGTTGTTAATTTTTATGGAAAGTTTGGTTTTTGCTGCATCCGCTGCTTCCTCCGCGGTCATGAACCCGACATCCACCAATCCTCTATGTAAATTTTTAAATTTACTGAGACAGTATTCAGAAAATCGCAGAGAAGGCCTCCCCCATTTTTCCCCATGACTCAAGGGAGGTATCACTGACCATAATTCTAAGGCCGTGCTTGAGGGAGGACAAGGATTGGTAATGTTTGATTTTTGTGAAAGCGCCCATTTTTTGTAGAAATTGTAAAACTCTGGGCGTGGCGCTATGCGCACCCTTTTTTGGGGGAGGTTGTCCCAACGTGCTTCCAGGGCGTTTTTCTACAATGGGTTGGGGTTTTTAAGGCCTTTTGCGCTGGCCACTTTTGCCAAGCTGGTGTTGGTGCGTATGAATCTGCTCATTTTCCTGGTTGATTGTCAAATTTGATAATTCTCAGAGAATCATGTTACTAATAGTGATAGTAATGGGAAAGAAAAGCTATATCTTTCTATTAGAATTAGGGCTATTATATATGTGAGAATATTAAAGGACATGTGTAAAATATTCACCTTGGCCATCTTGATTATCTTGGCATGCTTAGCCAATGGTAAAATTGGTTCATTTTACCAACTGTTGAAAAGCGTGTTTCCACAATGATAGAGAGCCAACTGATTATCCATAGAAATAGTGTATCAAAATACCACTTAAATCATCTATAAAACTGATCTTTGCATCTAAATAATTTAGAACAGGTAAGTGCCCATTTTGCGAGTAACACATAAAATATTACATTGTTGTAACATTCCACAATTAACTTAATTGTAACTGTCAACAAAATTCTCATCTTTTGCATATATAGTTATCACATGATTGGTAACTATTACCAATCAACCAATTGTAAAAAGTCAATCTCCACAAAGCTTAATATTTAAGCTTAAAACTTTTCTCTCTCATTGCAAACACTTTTGCAACAAATTCAATTCAAGTCTAGGTAAAGTTTGATAATCTCATCGAGGAGATTAGTTGGTGCCCAATGTTGAGGAGCAGTTAGCGTGTAAAGTTAAGGGCACAGGTGTTAGCCCCACGTCAACCAAATTTCATAAACGCCCTGGCAAGTCTGGCAGAATAAATAAAATTAGTAATAAAAACCAGCGGTCTCTATTTTCCCTAGAAATTTTGGCCTGGCAAGCGCGTTGCAACCAGTTCATCAATATGCTGCACTCCCAACTACTATTGTTGGTGGAACACTGGGTGCATGTTTTCCTGGATTTTCAGAAAATGGTGATTTGGGAGATGTTTTGTGGAGATGTACACACACATCTCCTAAAGGCGGTGTACGTCGCACCCCACGCCATGCCATATGGTTGGCTGGATCTTGGCTTCAGGAATAAGGAAGTGGCAGATGAAACCGCAAAGGTGCGCATAATAATAGACCTCTCAGATGGTCAACAGGTAGTCAAAACAAAGTGCACCCGCTGGACTAAATTGAACCAATTTTTGTGACATTTGACTTCCTACCCACAACGGTCAAGAGCACCACGCTCAAGCACCACCTGAAGGCTGGGCTCATCATATATGGTGAATTAAAATACTTTGAAATGCAGCGCTTTACGCTAATGCCTAACCTGTGCAAAGGCAAAGTGAATGCTGTCCTAACCCCATCCTCAGGGATAGCGGAGGATTTGACCCAAATCCCTCATACCGCTTAATTCAAACTTGATGGGCAAAACACCTTTCCATTCAGGGTCACTGTGTATAGCGCGCCTCCCACCTGCACGTTATGTCATGCTTTTGGCCACAAGGCCCATACCTGCCCTGCCAAGGAAGGCATTCCTAAAAACAGATTATCTTGGATGCAATGTGCGGTGCAGAAGCCCGCTATGAACTGGCACTAGACACCAGCGCAGCCTTCCCATGGGGAGCTAAGGCTGTTACATTTTAGTAAAACCAGTGTCCCCACAAGAGTGGAAGAAGGCCAAGAAGGCCTGAAAGGTGGCAGCCAAGGATGTGGCCAAGACCCCATCTACAATCCCGCCAGCCCAGCTCCAGGAGGACATTGAGACTTTCACGGTGGAAGCAGCTCGCAAATCCCTCAACCAATCAGATTGGGATGCCCAAGAAAATTGGGCCATCTAAGCTGACCACCTAATGGATAAATTGGTTTCACCTGACCAATGCACTCAAGCTTTGATTGAGAAATGAGACGCTCATCACCAATCCTGCAAAAATTCCACCTCCAAGCAATGGTGCACTGCAAATGCACACACCGCAAAAAACTTGGCCCACAGCAGGGAAAAAAAAGCAAGGGGTAAAGCCAACGCGAACCCCACTGCTAAGGCTTCCCATTCTGACAATTACTCTGTATCACAGAACACCCACGCTGCAGTGCAGCGACATACTGAAAAAGAGAAGGCTGAAGGGTACAGGCGCCCTTCCCCTCACACCTAAGGTGCAATGGGGGGAGCCTTTACTTTAGGGACATTGAACATCACTGGAATTAAGGCCTCATTATCCCGGGCTAGAATATTGATTTTTTTATAAAATAGTTTACCTGTGGACACCCTGGCCATTCAGAAAACCCACCTTCTGCGCGGTACTGAGGAATTATGGATAACCATGCTCCTCCCTTCCCTCTCCTTTTGGTCTGAGCACTGTGGGGTGCTAGTTTGAGTGAACAGTAATTTTAATTTATTTCATCAGATTCATACCTAAACGGCCACATCCTTGCTGTCACCTTTTCATGGGATAATGAAGTACATGCTGTCATTAACATTTACGCCCCAACCTTTGCGCGTGACCATCAGGAATTTTCTCAACAGCCAATTCTCTTCCGCTACCCCCAACCCATTCATTGTTGGAGACATGAACTGCTGGATGAACCCATCCACAGACCGCTGGCCCACATCGCCTACACCCCCACAGGGGCACGTTGAACTTCGCATTCTCAAAGCCACCCTAGTATTTATTGATAATTTGCCACGCCATGCTCCGCTACTCACGAACATTTTGCGCCTCATGTATACAGCAGCCAGTTAAGGTCCATGACCTGCATCGACCTTATCCTCGCGCCATTGAAATTTCAATCCCAAATTTCCCACTTCACCACAACAAAAATTGATTTCTCTGACCATAGGATGGTATTGATTTCCTTCCGTTTATCCAACCCAGCAGCCCAGGCGCCAAAATAGTGCACACTTTGAGCAGCTGAAATTACGTCCCCAAGATTTTCAATGTGGGTGGAATTTGTGACCTCAGTTCCAGAGTTTGTCACACCGTCTTATGCAGATCAATTTCAATCTGGTCAACCTTTAAGGCGAGCACAATCCGCCAGGCTCGCCACCTCTCCTCCTACCGCTCATGGGCCGCCTCAGTGGTCATTTTGCGCACACTGGCAGAGTTGAACCAACTGGAGTCCAAAGTCCCCACTGCAGGTTACAGCCTGGCTTGGGGTCACAAATGGGCGGAAGTGTCCGCCCACCTCAACGCACTGGTGAGACAACACAAGCATTGGGTTTGTGCTCAGTATAAAGCTAAGCATATTACAGCGGGCAACGCGTGCTCTGCTTACTTTTTTCAAAAAATTCTTTGCACTGTGCCAGAGTTTCGCCTGCACACAGGTATGAAGGCTAGACCACTCCGTCGCAGATTTTCTGGCTGAAGTGGTGTTTGTGATAAAAAACTATTACTCTGAACTGTAGCATTCTGATCCAATTCCACCGGCCAAAATGGAAACTTTTCTCAAATGCGCACACATCTGCACCATTTCCTGATTCCCGGAGCTGATGTATATTATCACTTAGGATGAAATCTGTCTGCCATTTGTGGAGCACCATATAGGAAATGCCCAGGTCCAGACGGCATCCCTTAGAGTTCTATAAGAAGTATTTCAAAGATTTATCCTCCTTGCTGCTTGCCTTTCTTAACCAATGCCTTCTGGAAACGCGCCTCCTGCCTGAGAGGAGGGCAAGAGAGAGAGTCTTCACGATTACATTGTACAAAAAAGGGATAAGCTGGACTTGGCCAACTGGCGCCCCATTTCTCTCACTAACACAGACAAAACTTTTACTAAAATCATGGATAACCGTCTAGGGGTTGTTGCCTCTGCTCTCATTTCCCTTGACCAATTCAGTTTCATCCCAAAAAGGTCGATTTGAACAATATACACACTGTAGCCAATGTCTGTCAATCCACGACTTCTGGAGCACTTGTGTTTTTAGACCAGCAGAAGGCTATGATAGAGTCACCTTGGATTACCTCAGAGCCTACCTCCACAAGTTCTGCCTCCCCTTTGCTTCATTAATTGGGTGATGTTGCTAATGGAATCCGCCACAATGGCTGTGCGTGCCCCTGGCTTCCAAACGGATGTAATCCGCCCTCAAAGGGGACTGCGACAAGGGGACCCTCTTAGCCCTCTCTTGTATAACTTCAGCCTTGACCCACTTATTCAAAATATGAATGCCTGCCTTACTGGTGTCCATGTGCTTGGCCAAGCACCAGTCAAGATATTGGCTTTTGCTGATAATTGTGTGGTTGGGGTGTCTAACAATCATGATGTACGTGCGCTTGAAGATACTATCCAGGTTTACTCCAGGGTAAGTAATGCAGCAATCAACGCTTCCAAAACCGAAATTGTTTTCCTTAGTTGGTATCAAGCCCGCTGGGCCCCAGCGCCCTGTTTCCTCCCTGCCTCATCAGCTGTCGCACGAGATAGCTTGCCCTGCCCACCTCACACCGCCCTGCTTGTGCTCCCCTTTGTGCCAAGCCCCACAATTGCCCCGTCCGCCATTTGGGGGTGTGGATGGAGGCAGGAGGGTACGCCTCAACGGTGATAAAAACCACATCCTAGACAACGTTACAAAACGCATAGCTTCCCTCAGAGCCAGTCAGACATCCTTTCAGGCAGGGTAGTGCTAGCAAACTCTATGCTCCTCTCTAAAGTTTGGTTTGGGGCCCACGCCATCGCTTTTACCCCATGTTTCTTCAAGTCACTATACGCCCTTCTGCAAGGATGGCTTTGGTTAGGTTACCAACCGCCGGTGCGCCTGGATGTCATGTTTAGACCTCGCCATTGTGGTGGTATGGGTCTGCTCAACTTTAAGACCCATGCTGCCAAAATCCTTGGCACCTGGATCACTGCCATTAGTAACCCTACAATCTCAGCCCAGCACTTGTCCCGCACGGCCCACTCCAACTTCTCCCTCACCATAAGCCTCACCAATCCTTCCCATCCCCACTCTCTGTTAAAATACCTTGCCTCACATCCTTCTGCAGCGGGCCCACATGGGACATCGCCCCACTTCAAAAGGATCCTCCTCTCCATGCGGAGCACTTAGTGGAGAATTCGCATCTGTGGGCACACTGCTCAGAGGGGGCGTCCCTCCCTTTGGTTCACCCAGGAAGTATAAGAACTTCCCATTATGAATGGAAATATACCCATGCGACCCCTTATCATGGCCAGGGTGGACTACCTAGACATGGTGGACATCTCCTACTCCCTTGATACCCAGAAACCCATTTGAAAGTATGCCCACCACCCTCTTCTGCAGCCACATATTTGTTCCCATGTGTGGCGCTGCTTGACACGGGTATACCATACTGCCTAACGCTCTAACGATTTACACTCAACCTGTGTTGTGTGTGACCAGTATGGAACGCTGGTTCATCACCTGGGAAAGTTCTCCATCTAAAGTGATATGGCGTGAGGTGCACGTCTGTTTCGCCAGGATCAGGCACGGCCCTTCAGCCTGTCTAAGGACATGTTTGCTTTATCCATGGCTTCCCCTCTTCCAACCTCCCTCTGTGCCTTAGTAGTTGCAATCGCTATGTGGACTATACACACTAATGTCTTAAATTCTATTTCAGGCTCTACCCCCACCCTCCAAGAAGCTGTACTATGGTTCCAGTCGCACTTAGTGGACCACTTTCAAGAATGGATGTTTGGGTACCTCCCACCACGTCGCCGCCAGTTGGTCTCATCCTGGTTACTTTTTTGGTTCATAGTTTCAGACCCTTTTCTACATATGTGCTCAATAGTGGCGCCAGCCCCTGCACAGGTTACCCTCTCCCATTCCCTTGGCGTTCCCGCTGGCGACAGGAGATAGTTTTTTGCTTCTCTGGGGTGCCCTCCTCTCGCTGAAGATTTGGTTTTTAGTGTTTTATCAGAAGTGTTCGTCCCCTGGTTGGCCTTCCCCAAATAAATTTTTTTTAAAAATTAAAAAACTTTAATATTTAAGCTTAAGTATAATTAAAATAATCAACTAATATAATTTAAGCTTAACTTTTTGACATGCTGGACAATCTCATATATAAAAATTCTAACAGAATCATGTAGTCAAATACTACACTCAATGATAAATCTAACAGTGAATACTGCTCCTAAGTCTAAAAAGCTTGTGCTTCCCCGCACATTTTCAGGTGATCTATGGTCACTAAAATGTACTAAGGTGACCTTTTATGTCCATAAGAGGGCCTATGACATCAATAGACATGTTTCACATGTAAAATATGGTTTAACTGAGCGATAAGAAAAATAGATTCAAAGGTTTTTAAAAAAAGCACAGATGACAGCATGAGATCGTTTCTGAGACGTCATATACTATGCTTTTCCAGTTAAAATTAAGTTTCAACAAAGCCATTAACATAATTAGCTCTTTATGTCCTATATCATGTGGGCATTGGTCATGATGTTTGTTTTATTTAACGCTTTAGGGAATTAAGGCTGCATCCATCAAGTTCATGAATAGCTCACCACTCAGTAGAATACCGGCTTACATTTCATCTATTAATCATTTTATTTGCAGAGATTTAAAGGAGTATTTGCCGCTGATCATCTTCTCACACATAATGTTAGTGAGATCTGATGTTATGGCTACAGATAGTAGCACATTAAACAAACTGCAAACTGATATTTGTCTTCAGGGTGGCAGATTATACCAAAGCCGTACGCCTGAAGTTTAAGTGACACAGACTGGGTTTAAATTGTGTCTTTTGGGTTATGCCAAAGAAACGCAAAATATCAAAATTCTGGGTTCCTAGAGCTTTAGGAATGAGAGCCTTGATTTGACTTTGGAATAACTTGGCTATTTTAAGATTCTGGAGAGAGGCGATAGGGTAGCACTTTCACTTCTTCAGGCTCAGTTTATATGCACTATCCTGGATATGATACTAATTAGCATAAGTATGCGAAGAGGAAAAATTCATATAGTTTCTAATTCTTATTATAATAATCAATTATTTTACTATAAAAGCAGTATTTGTAGAGTGTCTAGGTGTCCTGTGGCAAAAAAAGGCTCACAAATCCTCTTTGTTCAGTGTCTTTACTTCTCATCCAGTATGGGGGTCATGCTGCAGCCACTTCCTTTTAATGCTTTGGGATTGCTGCCCATCCATTGTGTGAGGGCTTCTGGATGGCGGTCTCTGGTGTAGAGATGGAGTCTCATCTGGTGCAAATTCCCAAATCTCATTCATCAATCTTTCCTCTTTAAGGAAAAGGCTCATTTGGTGCCAATTTATTCAATTTTGGAAGTCTTGACCCCGGAGGAGTATAGCCAAACAGTTTGTTGGCTTGAGTCAATGATAATTTGGGCCATTCTTTAGTACAAACGCTGAAATTACCCCACAAGATTTTGGCACAGGGAAACATAAGATCGCAGGAACTTAGCATATATGCGGTTAACAACTATGCCTTGAATGGCATCTCAATGGAGTATTTGGAACCAGAACTATTCAGTACATGATAGTTCCCAACAAAAAGCCTAACTTAATGAGACGCCCACATTGACAATGGTAAAGTAGCACAAGGTCTCCAAAATTGAACAATAGGAGAGCTGAATGCTTGGCATGAAGTCACGTAGGCTCCCTTGTGGTGGTCAAAAATCCCTTGGGTTTTGAGTGCTTATAGTCTAATTATCATCATCAGATAGCACCATCATTGTAGACTCAGAAGTATTGGGATAGGCAGAGTCCAATAAAGGCTGGACGCTACTAGGCAGTCAGGGTTTCTCACATTATAAAGTGCCTGAAGTGGGTACATTTTAATCACTTGAAGTAGCTAATCTATTAGGCTCATAAAGCGGGTGGTAGTTAATAATTCCAATGCGTGGGGTCTGTGGCGGCCACCTTGCATAGAATATAAATTAGGTTATCATTTGCACGCTCCATTGCACCTTTAGTAGAAGGGTTATAAGGTTCAGTGGAGTGTTAATGAAGATTATATAGCGTGGTCAGTTCTTAAGCCTGATAGGTAAAGTTCTACCTATTTTTTGGGAGTAGAACTCTGAGGCACCCATGTTGTGCAAAAACAGAGCAAAAAGAAACAAGGCAGCGGTCTTAGTGGTAGCAGCAGGAATTAAGATGGCCTAACCCACTAGATGAGATAGTCAATGGCTAGTATAATCTGTGGTGACTAAGGAGGCCATAGATAGGGTCCCTTAAAATCCATACTATTGACACTAAACGTCGAAGTGGGGGATACAACATTATGCTTATAGTGTGGGTTTGGCCAATCCTGGGTACAGCACGTCAAGCAGGCATCTAAAGCCTCATAGATAGTTTCAAGAATTTGGTTAAAGTAGCATTGTTATCTTAGCAATTATTAGGTTTTCTTAGCTTCTCCATGTCCCATATGGGAGTGTCCTATGATTATTTTTTGAGGAGGGCCATATGTAGAGAAGCCATTTTCTGGTGTCTTGTTTGTATAACATACCATATTTTATCTGAGTTTGTTGGGCCATAGTCCATAACAGACTTCTGTATCTAGTGTCTCCAACTTTCATCATTTTTCTATTTAATCAAATCAAATAAGGGTATTCCTCAGGCAACAATAAAGTGAGGGTTGTCACTAATAACCTTTCTACATTTTGATGAGTAGTGTCTAATGCACAATAAGAAGGTCGTAGCTTTGAAGCCAAAGAGCCCAGATGCAAATCAAAGTTAAGGATTTTTTTATCTGTTGAAGCCACTCTAGGTAAGCGTGATTGGTAATGATAATGAAATGGTTCTCATATAATAGTGGTCAGAAGTTCTTGCCTTGCAAGTGATACAGCTAAAAATTACACTCCAATAACATTTTAGTTCTGTTGAGTCTTTGTTAGATCTCGCTAAAATAGGTAAATAAGTAAATCTAATTGTAGTTCATCTAGTTGGGCCAGGATTGCCCCTACGGCCATGTCACTGGAATTTGTAGATAAGACAAAGATTTGGTCTAAGTTTGGATGGATCAACACAGGCTGATAAATTAGTGCAATCATAAGTAGCTTAAAAGCCTGATCCTGTTCCAGATTTCATTTGAAGATTAAATTTTTTAGCTTTTACTTCAAGGGTTTGGCCATGTAAGCAATTTTGGTATAAATTAATTATAATACCTTATCAAACCTAGAAAACTTGTATTCCCTTAAGGATTCAAAGTGGGTCATTTTCTCTAATGTGGATACCTTGTCTGATAAGGGCTGTATCCTTGTTTAGTGACCTTATGCCCTAAAAATTCCATTTTTGGTGAATTTTGAGCATCTAACGGGTTTTAGCTTCTGAGACGCCTCCCAGAGTCAATTGAAAGCTTAGTGAAGGTGCTCTTGGAGGCCGTTGAGATTTTGGAAAAAAACAGTAATATCATTGGGGTATACTAGGACACAGGCATCTTTAAATCAGTTAGAAGCCTAATCATAGATTTTTGGAAGCTGGCAGTGGCATTGTATTGTTTTGCAGTATGCAGGTAGGTTCAAACAGCCCATCTTTTGTTAAGGGAATACTTGGATCAATGCCCCGAAGCTAGCTCAATCTGCCAGTACCAACGTTTAGGATCCATTCCAAAGAAATATCAGGCCCCAGCTAAAAGCTGAATTAATCATCAAATTAAGGGAGGGTATAATTATCCTTACTGGTCACTGCAATAAAAGTTATGTTAATCCATAATGCCATTATGGATCCCATCCTTTTTAAACAAGAAGAAGTGGAGACGCTCAGGGGACGATCTTTCTTTTGCTTTAATAACTAAATCAAAGCTAAATTCAGATTTTTTAAAAATACAAAAAGGACCACTCAATTGAGCCAAGACTTACTAATATTCATGAAATTGATGCCTGCTGCCCCAGCCTGGGGTGGTGGTGCACCGCCATTTGGCATCTTTGGGCCGCTGCCAAAGCGCGCCTGGGCTTGCTATGCTAGCTTTTCTAACGCTATTGGTTGTAATGTACCCACTTGGGACTTGGCCCACCATCTCGCAAGCTCCCAGGTGGTTCTCTCATGGAGCAATTTGCATTTTGGCCTCTGGGTCAAATTTGGAAATCTATTCTCATATGCAAGTGTGGCCATCATTGTTATGGCCACAGCAGGTCATAACCCCACCAGATATATTGACTTCCACCCCCTTAAGGTTTACTTTGATCTCAGCTTCCATTCAGAAGCCAATGCAGTGGCAGCAGCCAAGCTGCAATTAATTTTTAAAAAATCCCCCTCTCCACCGTTAAAACTAGGCTCCCAGATGGGGCCACTTCTGTGGTCCAGTTCGCTGGGTTGCCCTCCCATCTCTCCCCCAAATGCCTCTGCCATGAGCTCACAGAGGGTTTAACCATTTACAGTGCAGCCCCATGCTACAGTTTGTGGTTCCAAATGAGGCAGATTGTCTGGCAGAGCCTCACGACTTTGCAACAATAACCCATTTCATCACAATTCCCATCTTGCAATTCCCCCCACACTGAAATCAGTTTCACCCCTGATTACCCATTCTGGGCGTGCATAGGAAATAGCCGCGCCATTTGCCCCTTGTGGTTTGAGTTTGACCATTTGAAGCACAAGTGCTTCACAGTTTCTGTTCCGCCGCTTCTGCTGCTCCTCCCTCAGGCGTTGGGCTGGTGACCGTTTTGCCCCAATTCTTGAATGGGGATTAATCCTCCCACTTCAACCTCAGGGAATTTTGGCGCTGCTCCAAAAGTGGCGGCCAATCAAAACAAAATTTAAAATTTTAATAATAATTTGACTGGATTATGGAATACTGAGTCGATGGGTGAATCAATTTCAGCTGAGCTGCTGTGGTTGACAGCACGTGGCCAATCAGCTCCTGCCACCGCCCTAATTCTGGTGGCTGGCTCAGCGCTTGCTGAATACAATCCATTTAAGGATCTCAAATTGATTGATGAGGATGAAAGGCCATACCATGTGAAGCTGGATTTTGCTTTGAAGAGTTCTTTGTTGACCCTCCCAATTTGCGTCCCTGCCATTTTTAGCATTGAAATGGTTTTCATTCATAAAATTAAGAATAAAATGGCAGTTTAGGCTGCAGCTGCCCCTGCAACATACTACTTTGCCATCAACTTCATGGGGCGATAGAGCTCCTTGTTGAGTGTATTACTCTTTCACAATTTTCCCATGATTTTGAGGAAGATGTCAGACAATTGAAAGTCTTATATTGTGAGAGGAGCGTTTGGGATTAATGTAACGATACAATTGGCCAAAAGACCCAGGCCAATTCGTAATGAAACCCCTCAAATTGGGGTAATACCATTATTAATAATTATTGGGCTAATAGCATGAGTTCAAGTAATCAAATTACACTGATTAGGTGGCAAAATTAGGGGAGTCCATCTTTGGTTCTTCCCCAGACCACTACTAATATAATTCAAGCACCTACATTGTGAACCCCTCCTTTTACAGCCTTGAAGGGGGTCCCTCAAGGTAAAACTAGTTATTACTAAGGTGATTGGCTCAAATATATACAATCTTTTCCTCACAGTTATGTCATAACTACTTCTGACCCTCCATAGTCCAATCTGTTAAAGTGAGCCAAGATTAAGAGCTTCAATAGGTCAAATGTCCATATTTCCAAATTAGGCTTAAAGATAATATTAAATTGTCGTCCATCACACTTGAGCACAAAGTCCTTTTAAATACTAAGCACCAATTTATCAATAGGATTCTCTTTTGCCCCTTCGCGGCTGCTAATTAAATATATAAAAATTAACCTTTCTAGTTAGTATTAAGTTTTGTTTTTTGTATAAGTGGTGAAGAAACCCCTGAATTAAATTACAGGAATTAAGGTAAAAAGGCACCAGCGCGCAACTTTGACGCCTAAAATCCAACAAGTGGTGCTCACTACAGGGGTACCTGTATACCACAAAACGTTCAAAAATGGAGGTTGTTGGGGGTAGTAACCCTTCTAGCCTTCCCGCTTAAATTAACCCTAGGCTAGCAATTATGGAACAACAGCTAGAGAGTGCTTTGTTACTCCTTAAAAGGCTCAAGCAGCACTCATATCACCTCCATGTTCTAATATCCTCCTCTCCAAGACAAGTTTACCCCTGATGAGGGCATTAGTGCCTCCTTCCTTTACGTTTATGAATCTTCGATGGAAGGAGTAACTGACCATCAAAAAATCCTTTACTATCTTCCCTCCTTGAATTTTATAGCTCAAAAAAGAATGGTCCCCAACATAGTCAACCCCAGCACTTGGGCGGAGGGTAAGAAAGCGCTTCTTATTGAATTTGGTTCTAAGCAGAGTTTAAAACAGCAAAAAACAGGCTTTTATGTGCCTTAGTCTGCAAGAGGGAGAATCGATCACCTCTTTTGTTGAACGCTTTTATAGTAAAGCCCAATCTCTGTTGCTTTCCCAAACGCTCCCTCTATATGATACTATTGCAGCTATCTTGGCTAGTTTGGCATCCCATCCTTCTTTGGCGATGCATCTCACTTCCATAAAGTGCACTCTCAAAAATGTTTGAGTTATCAAGAAGGCCTTGCTAGCGGTGGCTGATATCTATAAACTTGACCCTACGCAAGGATCTCTGAGTCAAGCATCTACGCCGAACAATTTAGCCTCTACTACAGCTGTTTCCCTTTATAAACCTGCTCCTTTGGAGTTGCCATCACAAAATGCTTCTTCTTCCCATAAAGATAATCAGATGGTAATGCCTGTGATGGGGCAGTGCTCCTCTTCATCTTTAGTTCAAAAAACTCAGTTGTTAAAGCAGACGTCCCTTTGCCTTGCCAATCTTTTTCTCCAGAGCGGTCTTTTCAAGTGGTTCCAAAGCCTGCTCCTAAGCCTGCTCCTAAGCCTACATATCTTTCTCAGGTGCCAATTGCCCCCACTAACAATGGGTTAAATGACCAGGTTACAAAAGCTAAACCGCCTGTTTCACAAAAGCACACTGCCACTGATTGACCCAAGACTGGTGTAATTAAAGCATCCACCTCCACAACACTATCTCCCTCGACTTTTATCAGCTAACTCTACTCTGCAACCTGTATCCATGAGGCAGTACAAACCACCTACTTTGAAGGTCGAAAATTAGGCCGTGACAATTTCAACGCCTACCTCAAAAGTTAATAAGGTGGAGGAGCAACTCCAGGACCTATCATGCCATAAGAGAAGCCCTGAACCTACCTCACCCCCTATGGCTCCCTAAGATGCATTGATAACCCTCTAATGTCAAATCTGAAGGGGGTGGCGAAGATGTTGGTCATTATGTTTTAGGAGCCCCAGGTGAAGTGGAGGTACCTAATTGATTAAACCCAGAGAGAGTGGATCAGGCTAAGATCCCACGTCAAATTCATTTATGGCAAGTGTTGAGGGGTCTGGAGGTTATTGACTCTGCTAGTGACGCCGACCAGATTATTGCCACATTTATCCGATCTACCCAGTGTGTTCATACCCTGCAGTCTATCCTGGAAAAATACCCTGAAACTTCCAAACGACTTGCCTCCAAATTTCCGTCCTAAAGAGGTCTTTGCTCTCCCCCACCTTGTGTGAAACTTTAACTAAAGTGAAATTAATCATCAATGGAGTGCGGGTTAGGGCTATCCTCAACACTGGGTCCCCCAGTGAAAGTTGTGTCAACCAAGCTCATTAAGAAAATTAAGCTGGTCCCAGACCTTCACTATACTCAAGAGTATGGAACTGCGGTCTAAAAAAACCAATGCCATCAGGGTGTACTCTTCTCTTCCCATTCGTTTTGGGAAGCTTATCTTGTCAGCTCCAGAGGTGGCTTTGACTTATAAACCTATGATCTATTCACTGGGGCCCAGTTTATGCTAAACTATGAAGGTGTTATTAGCTTTAAGCAGGGCTATCTCTCCCTGCTTAACTATGAGGCTTCTCTAATTCTGCTAATGATGAGCTTAATAAAAAGAATAATATTTGCACAGTTGAGTATCCCTATTCTGATTATCCCTCTATTACACCACAGCAGGACGCAACACCAAGATGTTGCCTCAATAAGTCGACGTTTTTGAGAAAATACCTTTCTATGCTTCTGAAGAGGTGGTCATTAAGGCTGGTGAACAAAGGGTAGTTTACACGAAGATTACCATGCAATTCCCACAAAACTGCCTACTGCACCTAATTAGCATTGAAGGTGTTAGTCCTTTAGAGCGCAGAGTTTTTCCAGGAGTGTTAGATCCCACCTATTAACGGCCTATCAACCTCCTGATAGGGATCTCACCAAAAAGGACATGGTGGTAAAAAAGCATCAGGAGATTGGAAGAGGCCTGCTGATACCATTGAGGACATCAAGCAAGTCCACTGTATTGGGTCTATGGCTGATATGGGCTTAACCGCTGACCATTTTTTATGTACCCTACTTTTGTTCATATCACCAATGAACTAACCCCAGTTGAGCTGGATAAAGTCCACTCTCTGTTTTAGGCCTACAGCGATATTTTCTCCAATTATGACATTGATTATGGGCACATGAAGGGGTGGATTCATACTATTGATGTTTGGGATGCTTGACCCATCCGCTCCAAACCCCTCCACAAATCCAAAGTTGAGGAGCTATAGATGCGGACGGAGCTCAAAAAGCTGCTGGACGCTGGGTTGCTAGTGCCTTCACAAAGCCCTTGGTCATCCCCGCTCCTATTGATAAAGAAGAAAAATGGAGACCATCAGGTAGTGATAAACTACCTCAAATTAAACAACCTCTCAAAGAAGGACAGTTATCCTATACCCTGTTTTGATATGTTCTGGCCCAACTCTCTGTGTCTAAATTCTTCAAAATCATGGACTTGCAAGCGGTTATTGGAAAATGGACCTTTCTCCACAAGACCAGGAGAAATGTATTCTTAATTGCACTGATTGTCTCTTCCAACCTACCCAACTACCACAAGGGGCTGTGTAACGCGCCCGCCACTTTTTTCAGCGGGTGATGGATCACATTCTCCAGAATCTCAAGCTGATATGTGTGATTGTCTCTCTTGATGACATCACCATCTTCTCTAAGACTTTCAATGAGCACCTCACGCATCTAAATGAAGTGTTTCAACGCTTGCGGGCATCTAATATCAAAATGAAGCACTCCAAATGCACTTTCTTACAGAAGAAGCTGAATTTTCTCAGACACGCCATCTCACAAGATGGAACACAACCACTACAAGATAAAGTCGAAGCAATTTCCAAGATGCCTTCACCCAAAACCCTTTGAGACATCCAGTATTCTTGGGCATAATAGGGTCCTATCAAAATTTATCCCAAAATTCTCCCTGCTCAGCGAGACCCTTGTCCGCCTCTTAAATAAGAATACTTCCTTCCATTGAGGTTCTGAACAAAAGGCCGCGTTTGATACCCTGAAGGAGCTGTTGCAAAAAGGCAAATACTCCACCCCCTGAATACAGCAAGTCCTTCATGTTTGTTGTAAACCGGCGGTATTCAAGAGATACGCCAATGGTTTTTGCACAGGGTTCAACCCACTGAGCAATTAGGACCAACGATATGATGATCGTTGTTCTCAAAACAACAAAATTAACCTTTCAAAATAAAAATGGAGCACTTGCTCCCATAACTTCCTTTATTTGATATAATTAATACAGCCGCTTTGTGCTGTTTCCACTTTTCCCTCAACTATTAATAACCTACCAAACTAGATCATCTCATCCCGCTTATATTATAGCAACTTTGGATGTTACCAATTTCATGGCTTAGTAACTCAATTCGCCATATCCCATTGGTTACTTCAATTTTTTATTTGTTAATCTCATGATGACTAATTTGAGGCGATTTTCCAATAACCCAATATCGCCTAATTTTGAGGCGCTCAAATTACCATTACTCATATCAATCTCGGTGGATCCATCCGTTCCACCTCATGAACAAGGCTTATCATCCAGTTAATCAGAATTACAACATTACCCCCTCCTTGAATGGATAATAAGTACCTATTGCTTATATGCCTGGAGGAACTTTGCATGCACTCGGTTGATGATCTGACTGCTAGCAGGGTCCTTGATAGTATATGCATCTATACTTGTCTTCTCAATGACTTCGATTGGTCTGATCCAGATACTGGCCAGCTTGCGTTTCTGGCCAAACCCATGTTGATCATGGAATAGGACCATGTCTCAATTCTTGAACTGTGCTAGGCCACTCCGTCATACCTTATTGGCAGCCTGGTTTTTTGATTCTCTTGGATAAGCTGAACGAGTATGCTTCAGTTTGTAATTTTGATCAGCATATTCAATAGAACAGTTAAATAGTGTTGCGGATCCATTCCACCAGTGTCCTCTACACAGGCATATAGGAGGGCGAGCAGAGCGGGGTGCCATCCATAAATGCAATAGGAAGGGACTTTTCCCTATGGCAGAAGGGTAGCTAATGTTGTAGGCGAACACCGCGGTAGAAAGGAGGGTACTCCAATCCAAGGGTCAATCAGCTACTGTTTTACGGAGTATGTTCAATAAAGTCCCATTAACCCATTCAATCATTCCGTTGGACTCGGGGTGATAAAGAGTTGTTAGAACCCCATGGATAGCCATCAGCTCGTTAAGCTTATGTAGAATGTGTGAAGTAAAGTTTGTCCTGTTGTTATTAAGGATTTGGGGACAACCGTGTTGCTGTATTATATACTCCATAACAAACTTGGCCACTGTTAGTGCCCACAAAATCACGTATTGGTCGCGCCTCAACCCACCTGGTCTAGTGTTTGATTGCTACAAGGATGTATTTGGACCAGTTTGCCCCTGTTGGCAAGGGACCCACAAGATCAATTGAAATGGTGTGCCAGCAAAGTGCAGCTTCACTAACCGGTATGAAGTCTTCTTGTGGAATGGCTTTTCCACTTGTCATTAGTGACAGGAGGAGATAGTATCAAGTACATCGAAGTTCAAGCTTTCCCATAATACTGAGGCCGCAATAATTACATGTTTTTTCGCACTTCACCATGTCCAACCGCTTGGTGTGCGCTCATAATGATAGTTGGGTGGGCGTAAGGTCTCGGGATATTCATGGTATTGTCCCCTATCCGCTTATATGATTCCCCATTTTTCTGGAACGTATTGGCCCTTATTCCGTCCAATACCTTAATGACTGGGGGCGGTTCATCGTTGTACTTGCCATTAAGCATCTTATCAAACATGATATCACTCAGATCCGCCATAACTGCAATTGTAAGTAATCTTAATAAACAATTGACACTTTGGTGTTTTTCTCTGGGTTGGTGAAGAATTTCAAAATTGTATGCCTGCAAGTTTAAGAGCCCATTGGGCCAGACGTCCTTCCAGTCCTTTAAGATATTTGTAACCAGTGTAGCAAGGCATGATCCGTTACAACTTTGAATTTCACCCCATGCAAATACACCCAAAATTGCTTATAGGCGTAGATCACAGCCAAGCAGTCCCACTTGGTCACGGTCTAATTGCGCTCACGGCTATTCAAACTATAACTACAATATGCTACGAGGTGCTCTTCTCCTTCCTCTTCTTTTTGGGATAGGACTGCCCCTACAGCAAAAGGGATGTATCTAACTGAATAATAAACTCTTTTTGAAAATGGGATAGCGTAACACAAGCGAACTGGTTAATGCTGCTTGCAGAGTATCAAAAGTGCATTGCTGACTTCTGTCCATTCAAATATAGTGTCCTTTCTTAATAACTCAAATAATGGGCCCCCAATACAGCTGAAGTTAGGGATGAAGCGCTGGTAATATCTGATTATTCCCAAAAAGACCTGTATATCCTGCTTGCTGTTGGGTGGAGTCATTTTTCGAATAGCTTCCACTTTGACTAGTTGAGGTCTCGGCCCTATGGCATCAACCACAAATCCCAGGTACTCCAGCTGGTCCTTAAAGAAGTGGCATTTCCGGGGTTGATCTTG
The DNA here is from genome assembly GCA_022478985.1 of Massospora cicadina. Classification (NCBI taxonomy): domain Eukaryota; kingdom Fungi; phylum Entomophthoromycota; class Entomophthoromycetes; order Entomophthorales; family Entomophthoraceae; genus Massospora; species Massospora cicadina. The sequence continues at coordinate 18,639 of JAKSZP010015779.1, forward strand.
ATGTTGGCCTCAGCGAGCCAGCTGAATACAGCTTCTAGGTGATTGAGGTGTTTAGGGAAGGCTTAGGAAAAAACATTAATGCTGTCAAGGTATATTAGGATGCACTATAGATTTAGGTCTTCAAGAATAGTGTCCATTGCCCATTGAAATGTAGCCGTGGCATTAAACAGCCCTTGTGGCATCTGGGTTGGTTGGAAAAGTCCTTTAGATGTGATTACTGCGCACTTCTCCTGCTCTGCCAGTGGCAACTTGATTTGCCAATAGCCCAAGATCAGGTCCATAGCTGAGAAGAAACGAGCTCCCCCTAGCCCATCTAAAGCGTCTTTAATCCGTGGTAAAGTATATGAGTCTTTTTTAGTGATGATGTTGAGCTTTTGGTAGTCTATTACTACGCGGTTGGTGCCATCCTTTCTTTTTACAATTAGACCAGGAGAAGCCCATGGACTCTTTGACAGTTCAAGCATCCCTTGCGCTAATAGCTTGTTGATTTCCTTGGATACCACTTCTTCCGCAACCCTTGATCGGTGGATTGGCCTTGACCTGATGGGAGGATGGTCTCCAATGTCCAGCTTATGAACCATCCCCCGCGTGCATCCTAAATCATGGTCATCGACAGCAAAAATCTCTTTATATTTTTGAAATAGAGTGATTTCCCTATGCTTCTGTGGTTCTGACAACCCCATTGATTAATTACGCAATACAACTGCCATTACACTGAGCTGTGGTTTTAAAGGCGGACCAAGTTCCTCCAGTGACCCAAAGCTATGAACTAAAAGAACCTCCGTGATGGGGATTTAGTGTAAATATGCCACTATTTGGTGGCAGCAGATTTGCAGTGGTACCATTTGTAAATTTTCAAAAAATAATTTGATATCCCCCCGCCCTGATAAAATAATGCCTGGGGCCACGTGGGGCTCAAACCATGATTGCTGATATGGCCCAATAACTTCCTCATAGAGTCCATCTGGAATTTTAATCACCAAGTCAGTGTTCAATATAGCTTGATTCCCAGATGGAATAGATATAGGTCTGGAAGCTCTGAGCGGCAGCCCTTGATATTCATATATATGTTGAGGAAGGACCTGGGTTTTGCCCTTTAACCGATGGTAGCACACTGGAACTATTCCGTCACTATAAGCTATATTAATATTCCCCATATGCACCAGATCATTTGGTACTCCGCTAGAGGTGAAGTGAATTGGGATTCGCTGACCCAATATTTCAAAAGTCTTAATAGTCATATCAATAACAGTCCCATAGTGTCACAAGAAGGTAGTATCAATTAACAGATTGTAATTGATATTTGGTAACACTATAGCTGGAGCTACCACTACAATAGAACCAAACCTCAGCAGAAGCGCACTGTATGCTCCCTCAGAGACTGTATTCTCCTTTCCAGCAGTGCCATATGCCATCCAGTGTTCCACATCCGGTTTTAATGACAACCTGGCTACCAATTTGGTGGAGACTATGTTGACAGGGGCACCAGTATCTATGATGGCACGGACCTGGGTCTTAGCTACAACCAGGTCACAGTAAGTACATTCAGAGTAAGATACATCTTGACTGTTTATAACATGGACATCTAAAGAATCACTGTGTCCAAGGAAACAAGCAATCACTTCACTAATTCTGGGGTATTGTTTTATAATAGTTTTGACTGGAAGAGCGACGCTAACTGCTTGCAAGAAAGGTGCATCTGAGGAGGGGTCTAACTTTTCAGGGGTTACTTGGTCGAACATTTGACAAGCATATGGCTTGACCTGCATCTGAGTACCCTTTTCCACCATAGCCGCTGACTGTAATTATGTCAAAACATTCATCCCTCTAACCGGCTGCTGATATAAAACTGACTCATTGTGAAAGGAAACTTCCGCTGAATATTCTAATTTGGGTTCAGACGGGACGATTAGGTTTTGGTATAGCAGAGATAGAGAGTCCCTTCTATACTCCGCTCTGACTTTTCCCTGGATGTACTGTTCCAGCTATACACAAGAGACTAGTTGATTAGGGCACCATCGTGCCAGATGCCCCTGACGACTGCATTAGAAACAGTGGACCCCATAGGACCCACGTCCTTGATTAATGAGATATAAACCATGTTGAGAGTTGGGATGAGAATGATCAGCATAAACAGGTCTAGGGCGATAGCTGGCCCGAGGACAATAAGCAGGAATGGGGTGGACGTTTAACTGCTGATGATAACTTGGTGAAATCTGAATTGGACTGACAAAGTTCCCCAAATATGATGATTTAGCAGTTACAGCAGAAGGATTCTGCTCGGCATTAGGTGGAGGAAAGTTGGCTGAAATACGGTGCAAAAACTGATCAAGTTTAAGTAAAGGTACATCTTCATCCAACAGTGAGACCATTAAGTTATGTAACTCACAGTATGGCTTCACTGCAGAAGTCATCGCAATACACACATCAGCTTCAGATAAAACTCTGGCTCCAATTAGCATGTGAGCTTTCACCATAAATCGCTCAGCAAACGCGGTGAGGGTTTCATTCTGCTGAAACTTGATGGCCAAAAATTCGGCCTTCCACTGGGACGTCTTTGCAGTTCCTCCAAACAGCCGCAGCACGGTCTCTTTGACTTCTTGGTTTGTGAAAGAACTACCTGAGAAGTAACAGATGACTTGATCAGCACTTCCAACATCCAAGGAAGAAATCAAAAGTTTTGCTCTTTGTCAGTCCAAGGCTCCTTCAGTTGCAATCTCAAAACGCTTAAAGTACCCATGAATATTCCCTTCTCGATTGAATGGGGGCAGCTTATTGCAGTAGACCTCCTGGAGCAGCTCATCTTGTTTTTTAAGCACAGCATCCAATGCCAGTTTCAGCTCCGCATAGGCAAATGACCCAGAGTGTTGGGTAGAATATTTATCAAAACAACTTTGATGCAACATAGCTGGCAACTGAGATTTTATCATTTATAATTGATCAATGGGCCCCCTATAGTGAGCACCACGGTTGTAAAATTGGCGGTATTAAGAATACGCCGACAGGTTTTTGCACAGGGTTCAACCCACTGAGCAATTAGGACAACAATATGATGATCATTGTCCTCTAAAACAAAAAAAACAATAAAAATAAATACAGAGCACTTGCTCCCACAGCTTCCGTTATTAAATACACTTAATACAGCTGCTTCATGCTGTTTCCGCTTTTCCCTCAACTATTTATAACTAACCAACATAGATCATCTCATCCCGCTTATATCAAAAAACTTTGGATGATACCACTTTCACAGCTTTGTAACTTAAATTCGCCGTATTCCATTAGTTACTTCAATTTCTTCATTATTAATCACATAATTCCTAATTTGAGGCTTTTTCAAAAACCCAATATCGCCTAATTTAGAGGGGCTCAAATTACCATTACTCATATCAATCTCGGTGGAGCCATCTGTTCCACCCTCACGACCTAGGGCTTATTGTCCAGTCATATTAGAATTGCAACAATGTTGTTCACGGATGTCAGACTATGCTGTTGGAGTTATATTAACTCACTTGGATGAGCAGGGGGTCGATCATCCCATGTCTTACTTTAGCTTATATGCTTTCAAAAGCTGAGCGCAACTACAGAGTCATTGAGAAGGAGTGCTTGGCTGTCCTGTTCTTTGTCAAATAAAACCGCCCATTCCTATATGGGACTTCCTTCAAAGTGATCACAGACCACGCCTCTCTAAAGTGATGCAGAATATGAAGGACCCCACGTGACAGTTGTCTCCCTGGGCTCTGAAGCTCCAGCATTACAATATGACTATTGGCATTGGGCGGGAACGCGCCACATGAATGTAAATGGGTTAACGCAGCTGCCCGTTCTTTACTTAGACAATATAGTGAGTCTGAGAGGTTACATGATCTGCTCATGACTCATGACGCATGGGCTGATGAAGATGAACCAGTACAATAGATGCTAGCTCGACATTCCTGCAACACAAATATGGCTAGCAGTAAAGTCTATAAGAAAGTAGGAGTAAATTGGTTGCCTAATCTACGGCTTTCTGAGCGAGTACCTGTCATCTTGGAGTCTCACACTATCATGGGGCATTGCGGAGTATGTAAGACCTATGATTTGGTGAAAGAGCGTTACTACTTGGTGGGTATCTTGGAAACCATAACTGAAGTCTCAGATGCACGTCTGACCTGTAAAAAAATATATAGCTTCAAGACCTGATATCATTATCAACCTACAACGCCCCAACAACCCTTCATAACTATGTTAGTTTGGACGTAGTAGGTCCTCTCCCTCTGCCTACAGGTGGCAATCGCAGAATCTTAGTCGGTATTGATCATTTCACCAAATGGGATAAAGCTGTTGCTCTCTCGACTCAGACTTCTAAAGCCACGGTCACCTTCTTACACCAGTACATCTTCATCCGGCATGGGTGCCCCAAGTCCTTCTATGTGACAATGTGAAGTAATTTACCTCCCAAGTGGTGAGCACTTTGCCACCTCCATGAGAGCTCAACAACTCTTCTTGACCCCCTATAACTCATCCACAAATGGTGCTCTAGAAAGAGTTAACGGAACCCTAATCTCAATACTCCATAAAAAGGCCATTTTAGACCCTCTCCATTGGGATCTTTACTTACCCAGTGCCATCATGGCTTACCATGTTAGCTACAATTACATCCTGTATTTTAAATTTTAAATTTTATATGGGGAAGGCTGACCAGGGGAAGGACACTTCCAATAAGACATTAAACAACGTAATAAACTTCAGTGAGAGGAGGGCACCCCAGAGGAGCAGACGCTATCTCCTGTTTCCAGCGGAAACGCCAAGAGAAGAAAGGGGGGTTATGTGTGCAAGGTCTTGCGCCACTATTTAGCACATATGTAAGTAGCGGTCTGAAACGATGAACCAAACCAGGAACCAGGATGAGACCTTCTGGCGGCGACGGGGTGGGATGTACCCAAACATCCACTCTTGAAAGTGATCCACAAGCTGCGACTGGAACCGGCGTATAGCTTCCTGGAGGGTGGGAGAGGAGCCTGAGATAGCATCTAGGACAATCGTGTGGATAGTCCACATAGTGATTGCAACTAGAAACGCATAGAGGGAAGGTGGAAGAAAGGAAACCATGTATAAAGTAAACATGTCCTTAGACAGGCTGAAGGGCTGTGCCTGATCCTGGTGAAATAGACGTTGTACCTCACGCCATATCGCTTATGATGGAGAGCACTCTTTCAGGCGGTGAACCAGCGTTCCATACTGGCCACTTATGAAGCAGGATGAGTGCAAAGCGTTAGAGAGCTCAGCAGTATGTATATTCATTTCAAGCAGCGTCACACATGGGAACCAATATGCGGCTGCAGAAGAGGGTGGTGGGCGAACTTCCAAATGGCTTTCTGGGTATCTAAAGATTAGGGGATGTCCACCATGTCCAGGTAGTCCACCCTGGTTATGGTAGGGGATCTCATGGGTATACTCCGTTTAGAATGGGAAGTCCCTGTACTTCCTGGGTAAACCAAGGAGAGGGACTCCCCCTCTGAGCGGTGTGCCCACAGATGCAAATTCTCAACTCACTGCTCCGCATGGAGAGGAGGATCCTTTTGAAGTGGGGCGACGTCCCATGTGGGCCCGCAGCAAAAGGATGTGAGGCAAAGTACTCTAACAGAGAGTGGGGATGGGTAGGATTGTTGAGGCCCAGGGTGCAGAAGAAGTTAAAGCAGGCCGCGCAGGCCCAGTGCAGGCTGAAATCATAGGGCTGGTGACTGCGGCGCTCAAGGTTCCAAGTATTTTAGCGGCATGGGCCTCAAAGTTGAGCAGGCCCGTGCCATCACTATGGCGAGGGCCAAACATAACATCCAGGCACACCGGCGGTGGGAAGCCTAACCAAAGCCACCCTTGCAGCAGGGCGTATAATGACTTGAAGAACAAGGGGAAAAAGCGATGCCGTGGGCCCCAAACCAAACTTTAGAGAGGAGCATAGAGTTGGCTAGCACTACCCTGCCTGTAAGGGAGGTTTGGAGGGCTTTTAGGGAAGCTATGCTTTTCGTAACATTGTCTAGGATATGGTCTTCCATAACCATTGAGGCGTACCCTCCTGCCTTCAGCCACACCCCAAAATGGCTGACAGGGCCAACGGAGGGCGTGTCATAAAGGGGAGTATGAGCGGGGCAGATTGGGGTGGGCAGGGAAAGCGATCCCGTAAACTAGTTGATGAGACAGGTAGGAAACAGGGCTCTGGGGCCCAGCGGGCTTGATACTGACAAAGGAGAACAATTTCGGTTTTGGAGGCGTTAAGTGCAGCATTACTTACCCTGGTTACATGGATAGTATCTTCAAGCGCGCGTGAATCATGGTTGTTAGACACCCCAATACACAATTATCAGCAAATGTTAACACCTTGACTGGTGCTTGGCCTTGCACATGGACACCAGTATGGCGGCCATTCTCATTTAAAGGAAGTGGGTCAAGACTTAAGTTATATAAGAGAGGGCTAAGAGGGTCCCCTTGCGTAAGCCCCTTTGAGGGCGGACTACATCCATTTGGAAGCCAGGGCCACCCACAGCCATTGTGGCGGATTCCATTAGTAACATCACCCAATTAATGAAGCGAAGGGGGAGGCAGAACTTGTGGAGGCTGGCTCTGAAGTAATCCCAGGTGACTCTATCATAGCCTTCTGCTGGTCTAAAAACACAAGTGCTCCAGAAGTCGTGGTTTGACAGACATTGGCTACAGTGTGTATATTGTTTAAATCGACCTTTTCGGGATGAAACTGAACTGGTCAAGGGAAATGAGAGCAGAGGCAACAACCTCTAGACGGTTATCCATGATTTTAGTAAAAGTTTTGTTTGTGTTAGTGAGAGAAATGGGGCGCCAGTTGGCCAAGTCCAGCTTATCCCTTTTTTGTACAATGTAATCTTGAAGACCTCTTGCCCTCCAGGCAGGAGGCGCGTTTCCAGAAGGCATTGGTTAAGAGAGGCAAGCAGCAAGGAGGATAAATCTTTGAAATACTTCTTAAAGAACTCTAAGGGATGCCATATGGACCTGGGCATTTCTTAAACGGTGCACTCCAAATGGCGGACCAGAATTCATCCTGAGTAATCAAATTTATTAACTCTGGGAATTGGGAAATTGTGCAGATATGTGCGCTTTCAAGAAAATTTTTAATTTTGTTGGTCAGAATTGGATCAGACTGATATAATTTAAAGTAATAAATTTGTATTTCCATCTCCACTTCAGCAAGCATATCCACGACAGATTGGTCTGACCTTCGCACCTGTGTGCAGGACAAACTCTGGCGTAGTGCAAAGAATTTTGAAAAAGTAAGTGGAACATGTCTACCCGCTGTTATATGCTTTGCTTTATACTGAACACAAACCCAATGCTTGTGTTGTCTTACCATTGCGTTGAGGCGAGCGGACACATCTTCCCACTTGCAACCTAAGTTGGTCTGTAGCCTGAAGCAGGGATGGAAGAATCCAGGTGGTCCAATTCTGCCAGCGTGCAAAAAATGACTGCTGAGGCAGCCCGCAAGCAATGGAGGAGAGGTGGTGAGCCTGATGGATTGTGTTCGCTTTGAAATTTGACCATGTGGAAATTGGGTCTGCACATAATGGTGCAATAAACTCTGGAGCCTAGGTCACAGTTTCCACCCATGAGGAAAATTTTGGTGACGTGATCTCAGTGGGGCAGAGTCTGCACCACTTCGGCGCCTGGGCCATTGGATTGGATAAATGTAAGGAAACTGATATCATCTGTGGTTGATGAAATCAACTTTCATAATGGTGAAGTGGGAAAATTGGGATTAAATTTTCAACGGCATGAGAATAAGGTCAATGAGGGGTCATGAACCTTAGATGGCCGTTGTGCATGTGGGGGCAAGACATCTTAGTGATTAGCAATGCATGATGCAGCAGAGTATCAAACAACACTAGGGTGGCTTTAAGAAAATGAAGTTCAATGTGCTCCTGTGGGGGTGTAGTGGATGAGGGCCGGAGGTCTGTGGTTGGGTTCATCAAGCAGTTCATGTCACCAACAACAAAGAGGTGGGGGTAGCGGAAGGGAATTGATGGCTGAGAAGAATTCCTGATGATCTTGTGCACAGGTTGGGGTGTAAATGTTAATGACAGTGTGCACTTCGTCATCCCATGAAAAGGTGACTACAAGGATGCGGCCATCGAGGTATGATTGTGATGAAATAAAAATTAAAACTACATTTCACATGAACAAGCACCCCACATCGTGTAGACCAAAAGTAAAGGGAAGGAGGAGCATGGTTGCCCATGCTTCCTCTGTAACATGCAGACAGTGGGTTTCCTGAATGGCCAGGTTGTCCACAAGTAGATTATTTTTTAAAAAAATCAGTTTTCTAGCCTGGGACAGTGAGGCCTTGAGCCTAGCAATGTTCAAAGTCCCTAAAGTAAAGGCTCCCTCCATCGCACCTTAGATGTGAGGGGAAGGGCACCCATGCCCTTCAGCCTTCTCATTCTCAGCACATCGCTGTTTGGAATTGCAGGTATTCTGTGCAATAAAGTATGGTTCATTATGGGAAACTTTAGCTGTGGGGTTCGCGTTGGCTTTTGCCTTCTGCTTTTTCCCCATTGTGGGATGAGTGTTTAGCATTATGTGCACTTACGGTGCAGCATCACATGAAGTTGGAATCTTGGCATTTATATTGTTGGGCGCTTCAGTTCCAATCGATGCTTGGTAGCATTAGTCATGTGAAACTGACTCACCCATCAGGTTCCAGCTTGATTGGCTTAATCAGCTTGGGAGTCTTAATCTGATTGGTGGAGGGATTCATGAGCTGCTTCCACTGCAAAAGTTTCAATGTCCTCCTGGAGCTGGGCTGGTGGAATCGTGGATGCTGTCTTGGCCGCCTCCTTGGCTGCCGCCTTGTGGGCATGCTTGGCCTTCTTACGTTCCTATGGGGACACAGGCTTTACTTAAATGTGGCATACTTGCACTCCCCATGGGAAGGCTGCGTCAGTGTCCATTGCCAGTTCATAGTGGGCATTTGCACCGCACATTACATCTGATATATGATCAGTTTGAGTAATGCCCTCCTTGTTGGGGCAGGTATGGGCCTTGTGGCTGAAAGCGTGACAGAAAGTGCAGATAAGAGGTGCGCTATCCATGGTGACCCTGAATGGGTGGGTGTCTTTCCCATTGATGTTGATAAAAGTGGTATGTTGGATTTGGGTCAAATCATCCACTATCCCCTCGGATGGGGTGAGAAAAGCAATCGCTTTGCCTGTGCAGAGGTCTGGCATGAGCGTAAAGCGCTGCATTTTAAAGGATTGGATTTCCCCCATATTTGGCAAGCCCAGATTTCAGGTGTTGCTCCAGCATGGTGTGCTTGACCATATTAAGTAGGAAGTCAAAAGTTATGAAACTTTAGTTTTATCTAGTCCAGCAGGTGCTTTTCATTTTGACTACCCGCTGACCGTCTTGGAGGTCCAGTACTACATGTAATTTTGAGGCTTCATCTGCCACATCTTTAGTTTCAAATTCAAGATCCATCCTACTGCGAGGCATGGAGTGTGGTGCGACATACACCACATTTGGGAAATGTGTTGTGTACATCTCCACAAAACTTCTCCAAAAGCATCATTTGTAGAATATCGCGGAACACATACACCACGTGTTCCACCAATGAAAGCGGTTGGGAGTGCGGCGTATTGATGGACTGGTTGCAGCATGCTTGCCAGGCCAAAATTTCCGGGGAAATGGTAACCGCCAGTTTTTTACTACTAATTTTACCTATTCCACCAGATTCACAGGGGCGTTTATGAAACTTGGCTGATGTGGGGCCTACACCTGTGCCCTTAACTTTACTCGCCCAACTGCTCCCTGACATTGGGTGCAAACTAGTCTCCTTGATGAGATTATCAAACTTTACCTAGACTTGAATTAAATTTGTTGTAAAAGTGTTTTCAATGAGAGAGAAAAGTACAATTACATCCTCAAAATGTCCCCTTGCCATGTGTTATATGGGCGAGAACCTGCAGTGCCATAATTATTAGCTAAGGATATTTTCTCTGACAAGTCTGACCTAGAGCAAGCCATGAAAAAGTTGTTCAAACACATTATCCAATTACAATAAGAGGCCATGACTAATTTAGCAAAGACAGTAAACAAAGAAGGTCAAGCCGCGAATGAGCTTCAGGCCCCTCTTTCTTCCTTCCAATTCTCGCAACTGTATCACTACAAGAAGTGAAAAGCTCAGTTCTAGCTGGGAGAGACTGTTTGTAGTCACATATAAGCGAGGGGATGATACTCCATCAAATTTATTACTTCTGAAATTATTAGATACTGATTCCATGGCCGGTTCTTACGCCTTTATTTCCCCAACACTCTTGAAGGGTATGTTGGACAATTGCAAGACCAATATTTTGAGAAGAGTGTTTGGGATGAATGTAACGATGCAATTGGCTAAAAGATCCTGGATAATTCGCGTTGGAACCCCTCAAATAGGGGCAATACCTATATCAATAATTCTCAGGCTAATAGCACGAGTTTGGGTAAGCAAATTACACTGACTAGGCGGCAAATCAGGGACGTCCATCTTTAATTCCTCCCCAGACCACTACTAATTTAATTCAAGCACCTACATTGTGAACCCTCCTTTTACAGCCTTGAAGGGGGTCCCTCAAGGTAAAACTAGTTATTACTAAGGTGATTGGCTCAAATATATACAATCTTTGCCTCACAGATATGTCATAACTACTTCTGACCTCCATCGGCCAATCTGTTAAAGCGAACCAAGATTGAGAGCGCCAATAGGTCAAATGTCCATATTTCCAAATTAGGCTTAAAGATAATATCAAATTGACGTCTATCACACTTGAGCACAAAGTCCTTTTAAATACTAAGCACCAATTTATCAATAGGGTTCTCTTTTGCCCCTCAAAGCTACTAATAAACTACATAAAAATCAACCTTTTTAGTTATTATTATTTTTTGTTTTTTATAAGTGGTGAAGAAACCCCTGGATTAAATTTGTTGGAATTAAGGTAAAAAGGCACCAGTGAACATCTTTGTCGCATAAAATCCAAAAGAAGATGAAAAGTGTAAAATTAAGGGCTTTATTTTGGTGTGCCATCTTTGCATCAATGCAGCAAAAGCTTCTCTTTTTGACCTCAATTATACAGAAACCCGCTGGCGCATCAAGCTTTAACTTGTGTACCTGCTCTCATCAATTTTTCTGAGCATCAACCTGTTAAATACATGAGGCATAGGACACTGCCGGCCACATTAACATGGAGAACCCAAAATTAACCTCCTTATTGTGTCAATCAGGATCTTTCCACATCACCATATACCAATTTGGCAGGAGGGCCCAGGCAAGGGCCCACAAGCAGGAGAGAGCAGCGGTGGTTAAAGATCCCACTCGTTGGCTTTATGAACAATTGTTGCTAAACCCTTGGAAAATGGTTAGGACAATATTGACACTTATGACGATTGTCTGTCTACCAGAGAAGGCGTACAGAAAGGCGACAGCCTTGTCAAAACCTGAGGTATAGTTCATTTTCCATTCAAAATCCAGAGTACCTCCACAAAATCTCAAGAAATGATTTTAAGACTTTATATTTTTTTCGATTTATGGGGTTTCTATTGCATATATTAGAAGATGAAGTTGTCCTAAACACCTTTGTCTGGTTGTATTTTTGTTAGGAAGAGGGGTAATGAGGTAATTTGTTCCCATGGAGTCTGCAGGCAGCGGGCTATCTGTGGCCTATTTTGCTAATATTAGCCCCCCAATATTCCCGTCTGGGCCCATTCTAGACCATTCATTAGGTATTCTAGGTGTTATGGAAACTTTTACACATTTAATTTTGTCTATTGGGGACAAATCAGAGCTCAGCACTTCCTTGTCAACTTTATTGCAAACTTTTAAATTAAAATTCAATGAAAATTTCTGACAACTTCTGATTTGCCATGATGCTGCTCACCTTGACTCTCAATACTTCAATTTATGGTATAGTTTGGCTTGGCAGCTCCTTATTCGCCAAGCTGCCACATGAAATGGTTCTCAAAGTTACTGTTTTTAACATAATTCAGCATGACAGCCCCTTATTCGCTGATCTGTTCTTTGCCATTGTCCTTGACATTTCTTGTTTCAGCGGATTTCAGTTTTCCGGCCTTTGATTGGCCTGATCGCCATTTACATCAGCCCTTGCTACCTCCACTTGGAGGTTTAGCTGATTTGTTGGCATCTGATTTGTCAGAATGCCATTTTTGAGGGTCATTGCCCTCAAACCCTATGATTTTTTTATCAATATCAATATTATTAAGAGCCCCAATATCCGCCTTAAGGGGGATCAGGGCTATGGAACAGTCAGGCAGCGCCTTGATCGTCACACTTTGACACATGTTGCTATTGCTCCTAACCCAATGTTGCCCACCATGGACCACCAGCTAAAGCAGATGCCAGATAAATGTTTCCCTAAAGCTTCCTCACTTTTGATATGGCTTTCTAGGTTGTTAGCTAAGGTTCCATATTGTGAACATTTTTTATATGATAATCCCTTTTATTTGGCCCAGTTTCAATTAAAAATTCATGGCGGCTCCCCTTTTGGGTTGAGCACCACTAGAGCTAAAAAAGAGACGCTCAGGGGACTTTGCGAGGATACCAGCAACCCTGAGGTTAACAGCTCCTTGTGTTTGGTAGTTGTTAACTTTTTGAGTTATAGGTCAGTGCCGCTAGGCTGGTTGCACAGGTTTAGCACCATCGAGCAATGGATGGATGATATGACTATTGCCAATCCTTGATATAAGACATCAATTTAATAAATAAGGAGATATTTCTTCAACAGATACCAGTTTATTAATATATAAAATAATGGACTACTTCCACTAACATTTTCCCTTCTTTTTTTCACCTTCAAAAGACCTCATCCTCTTTTCTTTGCTTCCCACTATTATCTTTGTTGCTTGTTTAGTTTTGATTTTTCAGCTTAGCTATGAATGTTCACTGGAACCCATATGATTCTGCCTCATTATTGAGGCTTCAGTGGAATTCACTATATATGCTGAGCTAATATTACCTCTATTAACTCATTTTTAGCTGTTATAATTTACCCAAATTTAAAAGTTCCCTTCAGCAACTAAAATAAAATCTGCTAAACTAATCAGTCTTTGACCAATTCACTTCCAATTGACATAATCTACCACTCAAATATTGAGGCTCACCTTAGATGATGAAAATGCTCTCCACAAAATATATGACTATTCGTCCAGTCATACCAATTTCTCAACATTACACCACTTGGATGGACGATAAGTATCCTATTGCTTATATGGCTAAAGAAACTTCACTTGTACTCAGTTGATAACCTGACCACCTGCAGGATTCTTAATGGTGTAGACATTAATACCAGTTTTCTTGATTATCTCAAATGGTCCAGTTCTTTTGTTGTCAAGCTTGTGCTTCCTTCCAAATCACGTTGGTCATGAAACAGGACATAATATTTATCAACGAATTGTGAAAGTCTTCTACATCTGCTTTAGTCAGCCGCCTGAGTGCAGATCTTCTTTGCTAAACTAGTAGAATGAGCTTCTGATTTAAAGTTTTATCAGAGTGTCCATTAAGTTGGTCAAATAACGCTGTACTTCTACCTCCGCCAGTGTCCTCCACGCAGGAGTAAAGCAATGCGTTAAAGCCGGATGTCTACCAAAAAGCAATTGTAAGGGACTTTCCTCAGTTACAAGTGGTAGCTATTATATTTGAAGATGGCGGTGAATAGGAGGGTTTTTAATCAAAGGGGCGATCCTTTACAATCTTACAGAGAATTTTCACCAATGTTCCATTGACCCGCTCAACCATCCCATTAGACTCATGGTGGTATGATGTAGTTAGCCCCTAGAGTTGCATTATTTAATTAAGCTTAGGGAGGATATGTGATGTGTAAAAGTCCCATTGTCCGTGAGAATAAACTGCGGACATCCATGTCGCTGTATGATACGCTCAATAGTGAACTTGGCACCAAAAATAGTCCATAGATAGCTTATCTCTCATGATTTCACCCACAATTGGTCAGGTGATAGAACACTACCATTATCTACTTATAGTGGTTTGCTCCTATCAGCAGAGGCCACACCACCTCAAGGGAAAAAATGTGCCAAGCAAAATGGGGCTTAACCAGATAAAAGTTATTCTTCTTTTGGAAAGGTTTCTCCATAAGACACTGGTGACAACAAGCAATTGTCTCAAGAACTTTGTAGTGCATTCTCTCCAAATAGTAACATGGTTGTAAATAATCCAAAGTTTTCCTTAACCCTCCATGACCTACCGCCTTGTGTGAATCCCAAATAATTGCTGGCCTGTCAGAAGGTTTTGAAAACTCAGCGTCAATTCCTTAATTATCTTATTTAGTTCCCCATGGCGCAAGAAGGTGTCCTGTATAAGCCCATTCAGTGTTTTGATCATCTGTGGTGGCACATCGTGGTATTTGCCAAAAATCATCTTCTTGTACATTATGCCCACCAAATCTGCCATAATGGCAACTGTAGATAATTGTGAGAGACAATCCATGTTCTGGTGTTTAGTCCCCAGCCAATGTACTACCTCAAAGACATTAGCTTAGAGCTTCAGTGACCATCACGCAAGCCGCCCTTCAGGTTCTTGCAGATTCTTCAACCACCGCAAGGATGCATGATCTATTACCACTTTGAATCTTACTCAGTGGAGGTATAACCAAAACTGTTTATATGCATATATCGCTGCTATGCAATTAGTCACAGGGAAATTTCGTTCATGAGATTTAATTTTCAACTGCAAAATGTGACGAGGTGCTCCATGCCATCATTTACCTTCTGGGATAATACTGCCACTTTAGAGGAAAGGAAAGCGTCCGTTTGCACAATAAATTCTTTTTCAAAATTGGGGTATTACATAACTGGTGTGCTAGCCAACGCGATCCTCAAGACATCAAAAGCGTTTTGACAACGTTCAATCCAGTCAAAGGTAGCATTTTTCTTCAATACTCAAAGAGTGGCGCCCCAATACATCTGAAGTTAGGAATGAATTACTGGTAGTAATAAACCATCCTCAAAAATATCTGAATATCCCGTTTTTTGACTGGCTGAGTTATCTTACATATAGCTACCTCCATCGACGGCTGAGGTTTGAGGCTTTTGGAGTCTACCATAAACCTGAGGTATTCCAAGTGTTCCAAAAATGACAAGTCCAATGTTTTGATTTTTATATATCTTACGCAAGTCAGCGGAAACCTGTTACAAGTGGTCATAATGCTCTGTGAATGTCTTCTTGAACACATTGATATCATCAAGGTAGAATAGAACGCAGGGCATGCTTCAGGTCACCCAAGATGGTGTCCATCTCCCGCTGAAACGTAGCTGTGGCGTTGCACAACCCCTGAGGCATATGCATGGGCTGGAACAACCCTTCAAGATGATTATGGCGCATTTCTTCCGTTATGCCACTGGAAACTCAATCTTCCAGTACCCTAATATCAATCCCATCTCAGAAAAATGATTAGCACCTCTCGCCTAATCTAAAGCGTTAAGAATCTGTGGAAGTGGATACAAATCTCATTTTGTGTTGTTGTTAAGTTTCTGGTAGTCATATAATACTCAGTTGGCACCATCCTTTTTCTTATCAATCAACACTTGTGACGCCCAGGAACTCTTTGATGCTTAAATTATCCCTGTTCAATAAACTTATCTTTTTACTCTAATATACTTTTCAAGAATCTGATATTACTGGACAATATGCCTTTAAAAAAAGCTACGGCAGATTGGCTAGAATCCGCTGACCATTATCAATAGTGTACAAATATTTGAGCGCCTTGGGATGAGAAGATATTGGTTCAGAAAGGGTTGCTATTGGATCGCCTCCAAATAAGTTAATAAGGCAATATTGACATTCAGATTATATTGAATAGATTGTCCCTAGAACTAAGTGATAGAGAATTGAAAATACCATACTCTGCTGGAGAGAATGAGAATATGGAATAATAAAATATCCTAAGCTGAGGAAACGGTATTGTCCAGTGTCGCTGATATATAAGTGAGATAGGGGATTGAAGGAGGAGGATTGTTGGTCGTTTTGAGAGAGTGGAACAGCGTGGGACCACTGTAAATATTAAATAAATAAAGTGTCATTGGGGCGATTACACCATATTTAATTATAATTTTAAGTGTGTCCCAAGGGCTGGCGTTCTCCATATTGTCTGTATGATTGCTCAGTGGGTTTTACCCTATGCAAAATTTTTGACGTATCTCCACAATTCCACCGAAATTATAAAAGTGGTGCTCACTACAAGGACCCATTGAAAAACCACAAATAGAACTCAAAAATTCTCCAATCCACGGCCATGGCTTATCAGGCCTGCACCAAAGGAGAATTGTCCCAAACAGCTGCGCTTGCTAAAACTGTGGAACTCAAACTTGTTGTGGACGCTATTCTCAAGAAACAAGAGGAGCTCCTTTAGGAGTGTGAGAACATAATAAATCAACTTGAAAGTTCTTTAGTCAGCTACAAATACTTGGACAATAGAACAGGCAACTCGCCAGTTGCCTGGATGATGCTACTGAGCATCTACACTGCATGGAGTGGAAGTTAACACCTACCTTTTACTGTTCTCATCGCCATTTGGAAGCGGAAGAACAAGGGGCCGCTAAGAAAAGATCATTTTACAACAAGTATGATACTGGATACTCCACAAAAGAACTTTTCTCCGAGCCCAACAAGCAGTGTGAGCCACGCAAATAATGATGGCTGCTCTGAGGATGATATGTTTAGACCCAACAAAACCCCCAGGTGATGGCAGTCCTATCCAATGAAGAGCCCTATGCCACCCCTAGAGCCGCTGACCCTTCTGAGCCAGCCCCTCATTGAGATCCCATCTATGGGCCTTGATCAAATCCTCAGTACACTCCTAAGGCTCTCTGTTATGAGCTGGAGGAGAAGTTCTGCATCGACAAGCTACCTCTGTTTGACTGCAATGGAAACATCCACGGCTTTTTCTGACAATTTGAATTTGCAGCAAAAGGCGCCTCAAACCAGCGTAAGCTAAATTTCTGATATCTACTTTGATGTTGGGAGTGTTGACCAAGTTATCTGCTACCTTACAAGAAGTTCTGTTTCATATTAAGAATTGAAGGATACTGTGCTATGGTTGTTTGGGTACCTCAAAGATGTTGCAGCATAATGCCGAGCTCTTGACCATTGTGTTTCAAGGTAATGAGACCCACACTGCGTCCGCTGATTTATGGCAAAATCCCATGTGATAAGAGGAGCAGGCTTTCTACCTCTAGCCGAAATGTGCATTGCAATGACCTCCACGGTGAAGCCATACCAAGAGCTTCACAGTGTCATGACTCAAATTTTGGATGATAATGCACACTTGCTCAAAGTTGTTCATTTCTGTACCGCCTATCCGCTACCTTCCCTCCACACAATACAAAGCAAAGCATACCACCTCCATATTTGGACTTTCTCATTCATGAAATTTCTCTCATTCTGTTTAGCTTTCACCAATTAACACCCAGCCTTATTCTAACTACACGCCTCATCTTTGGCTGAGCTACCCCCAGAAGTTCAACTTTTGCCCCAATCCTGCTTATGATAATCTTCAAAGGCTCAACCACTGATCTGAACCTAATTATGCCGATCGTCAGCAGTCAAATTATCACCCTGGCCCATCATGCAAAAAGTCAAGAGCATGGACCCTTCTGGGTGAACTTTTTTGAATACGTCACCCTGGGCACCTTGCTCGAAGTTGCCCCAACCATCAGGTCCACTATTTACAGCAGGACCAATACTACCAGGGAAAAGATGGAGCAAAGTAGAGATGGGACTCACTACCTCTGCTATCCCAACCCCAGAAGTACCACCTGAACCAATTGTAGTATTTTCAGCAATAATCCCTCATTATAATGACGGGTTTTTATATCAGCAGCCAGTTGGAGGAGTTAATGTACTGACACGGGCACAAGCCAAGGCCGCAGCAGAAGAAGGACCTCAGGAGCAACTAAAGCTGTATGCCTGCCAAATGTTTAACCAAGCTGCTTCACATGAGCAAGACCCAGCCTCAGATGCGCTTTCCATGAAAGGTCTAAATGTCGCCCTTATGGTGAATGCTATTGCCAAAGAATACCCCTAGTTGGGAAAGGGATTATGTGCTTTCTTAGGAAAAGAGACCCCTTTATGTCCACTTTTTAACCATCAAAATCTTCTTATTATGGTTGTAAATACTGTGACATTTTTGTAGAAAAGAATTGAGTTTGTGTTATAATAGATAAAGGCGCCCCAGTTAACATACTTTCCATTAAGTTGTTGGCGAAATTGACACTGAAATCTGATGTAGAACAAAGGTTGGTATATTGGACGGCTGGAGCGGAAAGCACGGTCTCTGAGTGAGAGTAAAGAATGCTATTTTTGCGGTTTAAAAGATTGTCATTGTAGCTTCAGGATAATGTTAATAAACAGTAATTAAAACAAGATAATTAGAACTTCTTTCATGTGGCACTTCAAGGCTGTCATTGATAATTTGGAGGAGACCTTCGAAATTTTGAGTCAGCGGATCCCAGTTTACTTTAATTCTAGCGGAGTGCTGAAGGATCTGGTGCATGTGGGAAATATCAACTTGGCATATATGACGGGGTGATTCCATTTATCTACCATTGACTTAAGAGTAAGACCTGGGCCCTCCCAGCAAATATACAAATAACAAGGGCTGCAGTTCAGAGCTGCCAGGCCTATATCCATTCCCTGTGGCCACCAAATAATAGTGAACACCGAATTGGAGATAGAAGTGACAGAAGGACTCTATGGGGAAGTTATTGACCTTTATCAGCAGTCACGGCTTGAGCACCACATGGATACAGGCATTATACTACCAGGAAATGGGGAGATCACGGTTCTACTAGTGAATTTACAAAAGGAGCCAAAGCAAAACTGCTAACACCAAATAGTGGATTATTTACACTTGACCCCTGTTGAGGAGGTGCTTCAGGTTCATAAGTTCAGGTTGCTAGATTAATTTGGTCTGCCTGTCAAACTGCAGATCAGCGTAATGGTGGTGGTACTGCGTGAAAATTTAATAGGGTTATAGGAAGTCCTAAAATATCAGGCAAAAGCTTTAATTTAAAAATATAAGGAGACCTTTGCTGTTGACAATCACAATTTAGATTGCACATGGGGGGTGGTCCATTGATTAGACACCTGGGATCATCCTCCCATCAGGTCTTGTCTAACCCGCCAATCTAGGCAGCCAAAGAAGTAATTACTGAGGAGATCAAAACGCTGCTGGAGCAAGGAATGCTCAAACGTCAAAAAGTCCATGGGCTTCGCCCATTATTATTGTAAAAAAGAAGGATGGTACTAACTGGGCTGTAATAGACTAATTGATCCTCAACAGTATCACCAAGAAAAAACATATCCCTTGCAATGGATTGATGATGCCCTGGATCAGTTGGGAGGTTCTCGCTATTTCTCAGCAATGAATTTGGTATTGGGATACTGGCAAATTGAGTTGCCCGTGGCGGAACTGGAGAAATGCGCCATTATCACGTCCAAGGGGCGTTTCAAAATGACCATTTGCCACAAGGTCTGTGTAATACCTGGCCACATTCCTACGGGTGATGTGCATTATCCTTAGCATCTTGAAACTGTCATGCATTATTGTATACCTGACAATATCAATGTCTTCTCCCAGACGTTTTTGGAGAATCTTACCTATTTGGAGGAGGTATTCCACCAGCTTGCTGTTGCTGTCATATTCAGTTTGTTGACTTAAAAAATAAACCTTTGACAGCCATCATATCAGGCTGATTACCCTTTCAACGCTTGAGCTAACACCTATATTCTCACCTCAAAGCCTATTACAATCATGCAGTTTGGGCCAAATAACTCAATAATAATTTAATCAAGTATTTTAGCAGAGCACTCAGCCCAAGTATGCTTGCGTATTATGGCCGATTTCCTATGTATCAAATCTTGGCAATTGGTCCCAATTATTGGGAACACATTCAACTTAATAATATACAAAATCATTTGGGGATGACTCAAAGTTAAAGTTTGAAAATCCCTTAGACTTCAGACAAATGAAAAACGTAATCAATTTCCCACCTTAGGGCGAAATTCATTTGTCAATCCATGTAATCGCCAAGATAGCACTTGCATGGACTGCTAAAAGGGGTTACCTAGTGCTATCAAGGAAGAGGCCTGGTGATATCCATTTAGGGGTACATCATTTACTTTAATCGATGCCAAAAACTCACAGAAGGTGTATTTCATCAGCAGTATGATGAAACTGAAATCCAGAAAATCAAAGGACAATTTTGCAAGTTTTTATTGCAATTTTTGCACCTGAAGTTCTCCCAATAATTTGAGAATTCTGCCACCAATAAACCTAAGAAAAGGCTTCAGTCATATTAGTTCAAGGGCCGAGCTGAGGTGATAAAATATCTGTTGAAATTTTGTGCTGGAATGTGGCCAGGGTATGCCCCAGAGATATGAATACTGGCGCCTAGTCATGAGCATTATCTAATAAGTAGCTTCTAATAAAAGTTATATTTATTTTATCCTTTTCCTGGTTTTTATCTGAATCCTAACCATGGAGAAGTTTCAACAAATTAGAAGGACCATATTCCCAGTTTGGATTAAATCTTGATTCGGAAGAATTTCCTGAATACAAAGGAAAAATTACGCCTGAAATCAGCAATGAAGAGTCAAGGCAGATTTATTAGGCCTAGTGAGTTGTTGAACGGTCTGAATACCGTAAACTACAGGCACTATTGAGGATCAACCATCATAACTTCGGCCTGAATAGATGTGCAGGATAACAATTTCCAAGCAAGCGATCCTTGGATTTTGACAGTGGCCAACATCAAGATCAAAACCCATAAATGCCACTTCTTTAAAGACCAGCTGGAGTACCTAGGGTTTTTAGTGGATGCAATGGGGCTTAAACCTCAACCAGCCAATGTAGAAGCTATTCAGAAAATGACTTCACCAACCAGTAAATGGGATATACAAGTATTCTTTGAGA
This sequence comes from Massospora cicadina, assembly GCA_022478985.1. Lineage (NCBI taxonomy): Eukaryota > Fungi > Entomophthoromycota > Entomophthoromycetes > Entomophthorales > Entomophthoraceae > Massospora > Massospora cicadina. The sequence continues at coordinate 39,614 of JAKSZP010015779.1, forward strand.
TAATAGGGTACTACCAACGATTTATCCCTAACTTCAAGTGTATTTGTGGACTGTTATTTGAGCTGCTAAAGAAGGATGCTGCGTTCAAATGGACTTAACGCCAACAGTGCACCTTTGAAACCCTTTGAATGGCGTTGGTCAGTGCACTGGTGCTACGCTATCCAAATTTTGATAAGGTTTTCATTGTCAAGACAGATGCATCTCTTTCCGGCGTGGGGCAATCCTGTCCCAAAAGGAAGATGAGGGGGAGAAGCACCCTATTTCTTACTTCATTCAGAGCCTGAATTGCCGTGAACATAGTTTACAGTAACTGAGTGGGAGTGCTTAGTAGTGATCTATACATTTAAGCAATTTAGTGTGTATTCGCATGGAGTGAAGTTTGAAGTCATAATGGATGATGCTTTGTTACGCTGGCCGCATAACATTAAGGATCCTGAAGGGCTTCTAGACTGATGGGCCCTCAAACTGCAGGCTTTTGACTTCAAGATCCCTCACTGACCTGGAGAAAAACACCAGAACGCATATGCTTATCAAGACTGCCAATGGTTGCCATCACAGCAGATCTGAGAAAAGTTATGTACAATAATATGCTCATCAGAAAAACTGATGATGAACTGCCTTAAGTCAATAAAAGTAATAGATGGGGTAAAGGACAATACATTACATAAGAACGGAGAGTTGTACAACCGGTTGTGGGACACTATGGTGAATATCTAATTCCTTCCGCCTGACCAAACATTATCAATAGTGCAAATTGAGCAGTTGGACATGGTAAGTGCAAGACGTTGGAATTGTTGCTCTCTCAGTACTATTGGGAAAGCATGAATTATGAAGTGCTTGAAATCATCTCCTACTGACTCCAGTTTTAAGTGGAGAAGCCATTCCACCAATAGACTTCATACCAGTTAGTGAAACCTCCCTTTGCTTGGCATGTGGTTTCTATTGATGTTGTGGGGCTTCTGCCAACTGGAGCAAACTGGTCCAAGTATATTCTGGTAGTGATTTACAACTTGACCAGGTGGGTTGAAGCAAGGGCGATACAGGATTTGGGGGCGGTAATATCAGCCAAGTTTGTAATGGAATGTACCATCCAGCAACATGGCTGTCCTCAGTTCATTCTTATTGATAATGAAACCAACTTCACCTCGCAGAAACTATCAAAGTTAATGAGATAATGGGCATCCTCTGGGTTCTGATGAACCCATATCATCTGGACTCCAAAGGGATGGTTGAGCGGATTAATGGGACCTTGGTGAACATACTCTGGAATTTTTGTATTGGATCGACTTTCTGAAAAGAGTTCCCTCCTTTCCATTGATGTGTTTTCATACAATATTAGCTACCATTCTGCCACGGGGAAGAGTCCCTTCCAGTTAATATATGGACGGCACCCAGCTCTACCTTCACTTCTCTATACCTGCATAGAAGATACCAGCGGTTTAGATCACCAACATTATTTGACTAACCTAGAAGACATGTTGATCAAGTTGCAAATGGAAGCGTACTCCTACAGCTTTTAAAAGAAAAAAGGAACTAGACCGCCAATCAAGAATGGCTTAGCGGGATTAGTGCAGTTCAAAGACGGAGATCTGGTCCTGTTCCATGACCAGCGTGGGTATGGTCAGAAGCACAAATTGGCCAGCATATGGATTGGTCCATTTAAAATCTTTGAGAAAACAGGTGTTGATGAATATACTATTAAGGACCCCACAAACGGAAAATTATTAACTAAGTGTGCGTAAAGTTCCTTTGGGCATATAAAAAACAGGAGACTAATCTATCAGTCAAGGGGGTGATGCCAAGTTCTGATATGACTGGACTATAAGCCCTAAAAAACATGGCGGATCCGCTAGAATTTTCCAGCAATGATCAATAGTGTACAAATATTTAAGTACCTTGAGATGAGGTGATATTGTGTCAGAAAGGGTTATATTGTATCACCTCCAACTAAGGCGATAAGGCAATGTTGTATTTGATGAATAATTATTAGATTTCCTCAAACTAAGGCAATAGAGAATTTAAGAATACCATACCTTGCCGGAGCCAATGAGAATACAACAGAACCATATAGTATAATCCGAGGAGTGGTATTGACTGAAGTCAATGATATATAAATGAGATGGGACAATTGAATAGTGTTTTTTTTATTAGAAAAGAGAGAGCGGATAAGCGAGTATCTGCTTTGATTATTAAATTAAATAAAGAAGTGTCATCAGGGCAATTGCTCTATATTTTATTAAGTCTATTAAGTTGTCTCGAGGATGACAATCCTTATATCAATGGTCCTATTGCTCAGTGGGATTGACCCTGCGCAAAACCCAATTGCTTATCTCCAGCTATTGCCAAAATTATATCATAATTCTTCTGCAGCTTTAGAGCAACGGATAGGTCATGACCAAATTGGGGTGATATCCCTTATCCACCCAATGCATGACTCTGCGTGCACAATCCAAATTGTGGTCATTGGAAGCAAAAATGTCTCAGTATTTTTCAAACAGGGCCATCGCCCTATCCTTCTGTTCCTCTGACAGCTCAGTTAGAGCCTTTCATGTAACCATGGTCAATACGCCAGATGAGGTTTTTACTGGTAGGCTGAGATTCTCACAAGAACCAAAATCTTGAATATGGTGAACCTCATTAATAGAAGTAAGGTGCAGATAAGCCACTTGGTGACTTTGAACCATCATTTACTGCTTCTGTAGGTTCTCTATTATCAAGACTCTAATATGACTGAATGATAAGCGCAAAATAGTCATAGCGGATCAGCTAGAATCCACTGAAAATAATTATAGAGTATGAGTATTTGAGCGCCTTGGGATGAGGTGATATTGGGTTAGAACAGATGTTTACTGGATTAATTACAAATAAGGCAATTAGTAAGTGTCTATTCACAACAAATAATTGGTAAATCGCCTTGAACTAAGACAATCATGAATTTAAGAATGTAGACTCTGAAAGAACCAATGAGAATATGGCGGAATGAATAGTCTTAGCAAAAGGGTTTGTATTAACCAAAGTCACAAAAATATATAAGCGAGATGAGAAGATTGAAAGAAGAAGGTTGTTATTAGGAAGAAGTGAGTAGAGCAGAAGGAATCTGCTGTTTTATACTAATTTTAAAAATTAGTGTGGCTGAAGCAATTGCTTCATATTTTATTAAAATCTTTACGTTTATTTTGTGGGCCAACGATCTCCATATTGTGTGTCCGTTTCTCAGTGGCCTTGACCTTGTGCAAAAACCCTTTGGTGTATCTCACTGATTCCGCCAAGACTATAACAATTGTGCTCACTACAGGGGGCCCATTGATCAAAACCAAAATTAAAAAAAATAAAAATACAGGCGTCAACTATGTTACATTAGAATTGCACTGGCGGGGAATCCTTCTGGCACACTAGGCCAATAGAATATGCGAAAATCAAGTTTTGCCTTGGACGCTGTGCTCAAAAGGCGGATGATCTTCCTAAGGATATTTGTATTAATAAGCTTCCTCCGTTTAATTTTTATGGGGACATCAATGGATTATTAAAGCGATTTGAGTTTGAAGCAGAAGGAGTTTCAGCTTGGCGTAAAGTAAAATTGTTAATATTCACCTTCGATATTGGAAACATCAACCATGTTACTTGCTATCTTCTAAAAGTTCCATTACCTAACAAGAAGTGAAGGATACTGTACTGTGCTTGGTTGGAGGAACTGCAAAGATGTCGCAGCGGAAGGCAGAGTTCTTGATCATTGGGTTTCAGCATAATGAGACCTTATCCACATTTGCTGATTGATTTGTGTTGGAAGCTCACATGTTAATTGGGGCAGGAGTTTTATCCAAATCTGATGTATTCATAACAATGACCTCTACAGTGAAATCATACTGTGATATTTACAATGTCATGGCTTTTTTTAGAGGACGATGTACCCTTGCTTAAACCCATAAAAATTTTGCTCCATCTTTCTGATACCTTTCCTTCACACAATACAGAGCGAAAACCTACTGCATCCGCTGCCAGACTTTCTTATTTGTGGAAAATATCCCATCCAGTTCAGCGTCCATTAGTAACCCCCAGCTTTATTATCACTATGCGCCTTGCCCTTCAACTGAGTTACCATCAGCAGTTTAACTATTGGCTGGGCCTGTTTACACCGATCAAAACCAGTCCATCTTGCAGTGTGGCCTATCATACAACAATCAAGGAGGCAGGCACTATGGGCTTAATTGTATTAAATGCAGTCGCCCTGGTCACCTGGTATTAGGTTCAATAAACGTCAGGTACACTACCTACTGCAGGACCAGTTCACTCAGAGAAAAGTCTGAGCGGAGTAAAGATGGGATTCTCTATCTCCGGTATAACAACCTCAAACGTCCCACCTGAACCTATCAACGTATATTCAGCGGAAGGTCTCAGTACAATGAAGCCTTCCTATATCATCAGCAGGTTGGAGGGTGAATGTATTGACACAAGCGCAAACCAAGGACATGATGGAAGAAAGACCCCAGGAGCAACTGAAGCCTTATGCCTGTCAAATGTTTGACCAAATATCTACAGATGAGCCAGAATTTTTCTCTGATGCGCCTTTCTAAAGAGGGTAAATGCCACCCTCCATGTGTACGCTATTGTTAAATAATACCCCAAAGTTTGGGAGGGTATTATGAGCTTTCTTGGGAAAAGAGAGCCGTTAAATGTCCATATTTTAAACAATCAGAATTCATCTTACTCTGAGTGTACATACTGTGACATTGTCATAGCAAAACCTGATTCTGCACTATAATCAATATGGCTGCTCTCATTAGCATAGTTTCCACTAAGTTGGTGGCAAAGTTGACGTTAGAGCCTCATGTAGAACATCAAAATGATATATGGGACCGCGGGAGCAGCTAGCACATTCTCTAAGGGAGCGTACAGCACGCTACCCTTGCGGTTTGGGTCAATTGTTCTTGTAGCCCCAGTGATAGTGCTACCAAACAATAACTATGACCTGCTAATTGGAACTGCTTTTATGTGACACTTCAAGTTGTTGTTGATATGATGGCGGCGACCTTTGAGTTTCTGGGGCAGCGGATCCAAATTTACTTCACCAAAAGTAAAGTGCCAAAGGATCTGGTGCACTTGGATCATATAAACCTGGCATACAGTGATGGGGTGATTGTAGTTCACTTCCATCGATTAAAAGGCAAGACCTGGGTCCTTCCCCAGTATATATACAAATATCAAGGGCTGCCGCTCAGATTAGCTGGGCTGAAGTCCATCCCCTCCGGTCACCAAGTAATAGTGAGCACCAAATTGGTTGTAAAAGTGCCAAACAAACTCTATGAGAGGTTAATTGTCTTTATCAGCAATTGTGGCATGAGCCTCACATGGCTCCAGGTATAATAATTCCTAGCCATTGTGAGATCAAGTTTTGTTAGCAATTTAAAAAATTAACCAGGGCAAATCCGCTGGCATCAAATAGTGGCATATTTACACTTGACTCCACTTGAAGTGGTCATTTAGGTTCATGAGTTTAGGTCACTAGATAAATTTGGTCTACTCTTCGAACCACAGCTTGGCGTAATGTCAGTGATACTGTGCAAATAATTAATGGGGTTATCAGAAGACCAGAAAGATCAGGTAATAGATTTATTTGAAACATAAAAAGTGATTTTTGCTTCTGATGATTATGACTTAGTTGCGCTTGGAGGTTGGTCTATTGAGTGGACAATGGGGATCATCCTCTCATCAGGTCTTGCCAATCCGCCAATCAAAGGCAGCAGAAGAAGTTGTTACTGATGAAATTGAAAAGCTGCTGGAGCATGGATGCTTGAACCCTCAAAGAATCTGTGGGATTAGCCCGTTCATTGTAAAAAATAAGGATGGTACCAACTTGGTAGTACTAGACTACTGGAAGAGCAACAGCATTACCAAAAAAGACTCATACCCTTTTGGAAATTGATTATGCCTTGGATCAATTGGGAGGAGCTCATTACTTCTCAGCGATTTATTTAATATCTGGTTATTGGAAAATTGAGTTTCACACAGTGGAACAGGAGAAATGCGCCATTATTACGTCCAAAGGGCTTTCCAAATGTCCCAGATGCTAAAAGGTCTGTGTAATGCCCCAGCTACATTCCAACGGGTCATGGACATTATTCTTGGTGACCTGAAGCTGTCATGCATACTTGTATATCTCAATGATAATATATTTTTACATACATTCTCTGAGCACCTTACCCATCTGGGAGGTCTTCCTGCCAGCTTGCGGAGGCCAACATCAAAATCAAGCCCCATAAATGCTACTTCTTCAAGGGCCAACTGGAGTACCTTGGGTTTGTGGTAGATGCAATCAGGCTGAAGCCCTAACCAGCCAAGGTGGAGCTTTCTGAAAGATGACTACGCCAACTAGTAAGCGTGATATGCAAGTCTTTTTAGGGATGGTCGGCTACTACTGTCACTTTATATCTTATTTTAGCTGTATTGGAGGTCCGTTGTATAAGCTATTAAAAAAAATGCTGCATTTAGATGGATGAAACGTTTACAATGCTCCTTCAATATACTTTGGATGACGCTGAGCAGTGCGCCAGTGCTTCGCTATCCCAATCTTGATAAAGAGTTTATTGCCCAGACAGATGCCTCCCTTTCCACCATTGGGGTGATCCTATCCCAAACAGACAATAAGGGGAGGAGCACCTCGTTGTGTATGCAGCTGGATCCTGAACTGCCATGAGCGTAATTATACCATGACTGAGCGAGAGTGCTTAGCAGTGATCTAAGCATATAAGAAATTTATAATGTACCTGCATGGAGTGAAGTTCAAGGTTGTAACGGATCACGCTTTGTTACACTGGTTGCAGATTCTTAAGGAACCTGAAGGGCGGCTAGCTTGGTGGGCTCTCAAACTGCAGGCCTACAATTTCGAAATCCTTCACCATCCTGGAGCCAAACATCAGAATTCAGACTGCTTATCAAGTTTGTCCACAATTGCGGTTATAGTGTATCTGAGTGACATAATGTACAATAACGTGCTTAGCAGAAAGTAAGATGATGAACTGCCTCAAATCATCAAAGTATAAGATGGGATAAAGAAAATATATTCCAGAAGAATGGCAAGTTGTACAAGCGGATGGGGGACACTACGGTGAATATTTCAAGACCTTCCACCTGACCAAACATTATCATGAGTGCACACCAAGCTGTTGGACATGGTCATGTATGCAAGACCCTGTAATTGTTGCGATCTTTGTACTACTGGGAAGGCATGCAAATTGATGTTCTTGAAACCATTTTCTGTTGCTACCAGTGCCAAGTGTGAAAGCCATTCTGCCAGAAGACTTCCTACCAGCTAGTGAAACCACATTTTGCTTGCATATGGTTTCCCTGGATGTCGTTGAACATCTGACAACAGGAGCTAACTGAGCAAAATAAATTCATGTGGTGATTGACCACATGACCAGGTGGGCCAAAGCATGGGCGATATGTGACTTGGGGTGGTTACAGTGGCTAAGTTTATAATGGAATGTATCATTTGGTGACACAGCTGTCCGCAGTTCATCCTTACTGATAATGGGATCAACTTCACCTCTCACCTTTACCAAGCTCAATGAATTGATGGCCATCCGCGGAGTTCTAATGACACTATATCACCCTGATTCTAATGGTATTGTCAAGAAATTTTTTGGAATTTTGATGAAAATACTCCAAAAGTTAGTAACGTATCAACCTTCTGATTGGAGCTCTCTCCTTTCAATTGCCATTTTCACTTATAACATCAGCTACCATTCCACCACGGGGAAAAGCCCTTTTCAATACTATATGGATGACACCCTGCTCTTCCAGCGCCGCTCTATGCCTGTGTAGAAAATGCCAGCGGACTGAGTACAAAACGTTATTTGAATAAACTAGCTAACACATTAATCAAGATTCAAACCAAAGTATACTCGTCCAGCTTACCAAAGAAGCAAAGAATCAGGCTGCTGACCAGATACAGCGTAGTATTCTAGAGCAGTTCAAAGAAGAGGACATGGTTCTATTCCTTGATCAACATGGATTTGGGAAGTAGCACAAATTAGCCAGTATTTGTATTGTCCCGTTCATAATCATTGAGAGATGGGTGTTGATTCCTATTTCATCAAGGACCCCACGAGCGGTCAGATTTTTAACCAAGTGCACACGAAGTCCTCTGGGCGTATAAGCAATAGGAGCCTTATTGTCCAGTCAAGGGCTAATTTCGAGCCTCTGATATGACTGGATGATAAGCCTGAAATAGCCATTGCAGATTGTGTAGAATCTGCTGACAATAATTATAGAGTACAAGTATTTGAGCGCCTTGGGATGAGGCAATATTGGTCAGAATGGATGATTTTTGATAACTTCTAAATAAAACAATTAGTAAGTATTAATGCATGACAAATAATTGTTAAATCATCTTGAACTAAGGAAATTATGAATTTAATGAATGTAGACTCTGACAGAACCAATGAGAATTTGGCGGAATGAATAGTCAAAGCAAATGGGTTGATTGACCAAAGTCATCAATATATAAGCGAGATGAGAAGATTGAAAGAAGAAGGTAGTTTATAGGAAGAAGTGAGCGAAGCAGAAGGAATCTGCAGGTTTATATTAAATAAATAAAAGTCCTGTGGCTGAAGTGATTGCTTCATATTTTATTATATTCTTGACTTTTGTTTCATGAGCCAACAATCTCCATATTTTCTGTCCGTTGCTCTGTGGTTTGCCCCTGCAAAAAACACTTCAGTGTATCTCATCAATTTTACTGAGATTATTACAGCTATCAATACCTTCACTTCCACCTTCCCTGGTAGCAATAATCTAGAGAGCCACATTGGGTTCAAACCGTGATTGTCAGTAGGGTTCCATAATTTTACCATACAGCCCTTCAGGGATGTCTATTTCAAGCTCTGTCCCTATTATGACATGATGCCCATAAATCATGCTTATTTCTTTTGCAGCCCATAACGGAATTCCATCATATTTATAAATCTAGTTAGGAATAGCTCTGGTCCTTTTCTTCATCTTCACATATCAAACAGAAATCACGCCATTGCTATAAGCAAGAGTTATTTGACTGAAGTTAATGGGGGTCCTTTGGGACTCCATTGGAGGTATAATAGTTGGGAAACCGTTTCCCCCGTTTGTTAAATGATTCTCGGCCATATCAATCACCATCCTGAATTGCTGAATGAATGGGCCCCAATCAACAGGTCATAATTATTATTAAGCAGAACCACCACTGGGAGCATAACCAACTGAACTGAACTGCAGAGGCAATGCGCTGCAAGTGCTCTCTGACATGGTGTTCTGTGCCCCATGGTCCCAAACTCTACTCAATGCTCTACATCAGCTTCAATGGAAATTTAGCCACAAGCTTGGTGGATATTATTTTACTTGAGCGCCAGTGCCTATAAATTGCTCAGACTTTTGTATTTTCTACAATAATATCTCGGTATGTACACTTTGAGTAACAAGAATCGTTGGTGTTTATTAAATGCACATCCAAAGGCTTTTTGTGACCAAAGTGATGATACTGGCGCAGATCTGAAAATACACCTAACCGATTTCCTCTACTGACATTGCAACATTTGCCACCTCTGGTGCGGCAACATCCGTTGAGGATTTGACTTTTCCCATGATGTTACGCTCAAGTATCTGACAGGAGTATGGTTTAGGGACAGCTTGTTGAAACCTCAAGGCTGTATTTGTCCTGTCTCCCTTCAGGGGAAAATTTGGGTCGTCACAGAGAGTTTATCTATATATTAAATTGTCAGAGTTAGTAATGGGGCCACCACACTGGACTAATTGAAACTATCAGGGCAATTAGATTTAAGTCAGTGGAGTTAAAGCGTCCAGTTTTACTCCGCTTGAACTTTTCCTTGTTCAGTCAGGGCTATTGGTAATGCATAGGCATGCAGGTTTCCTAGACAGCTAGCCGTATAATGACCTCTTTGGCTCCAAGAGAAGCAGGCGTTTTTATATGGCTCATATCTCCACGTCACCCCTAAAAATCCCCAGGATAAAAATTAACTGGGGGATTGTAATTTGACCAAGGATAAGAGTCAGTTGATCATAGCAAGAGCGGAAAGGAACCGCCAAACTTGTAAAGTGGCCAAAAATTATTTGGTGGATTATAGCCAAATCTTTTTTGTATATTTCACAAAGAGGATTTGGTGATTGTTGCATGGGCTTTCCATTCCACATTGGGGGCACTAAAAGTGAAGGATAAATGGTGTAGACATTTGATAATTTTCAAAATTGCCGTATCATTTTTTCAGAACAGGTACCATGGCTTTATACTGCTTATAGTATGACTTAACAGCCGCCATCATCGCGATGCTCACTTCCTTGTTAGACAAAAATATATGCTACCGCTAATTTGTGTGCCTCAGTTGTGAATCGCTTTGATGAACTCAACTAAGACTCGTTTTGTTGAAATTATTTGGTTAAAAAGTTGGCCTTGGTTGAGCCATCTCTGCCACACCCCCAAAAAATGAAGCACCACTTCCTTCCCACTCTGATATGTTATGGTGCTATTTTTAAGGTAACTTATAACTTTGTCTCATATTCTACGTCCAGAGCAGACAACAACAGTTTAGCCTTACACCAATCCATATCCCCATCTACTGAAAATTTAAACCACCTATAAAAACTATGTATTTTCCATTGTTGTTAAAAGAGGGCAGATTGTCAATGCAAACCTCTCCCTCTTTAGCAACACTATTTATTTTACGCTCTGCACAATGTAGACGCACTGTAGTGCTGTCCAAGTAGTTAGCAAGTTGGTTGGCTTGGCAACCAACCAAATGCAGCTGGTTGAAGGGCTTGTAAAGCTGATCCGTCATACCCGTATTCTCTTGAAAAAGCTTTATTTGTGCCTGAAGTAGTGTATCCAAAACAACCTTTAGTTCCGCATATTTGGACAACTCAATAAAATGGGTAGTATCCCCACAAATTGAGCCCGTTGCGCCATTGCTTAACAAATATAGGATATATTAGCGTGTTGATTAAAGGGCCCTGTAGTGAGCACCACAATTAACTTTTGGTGGTATGGATTAATTCCTCTAGGCTGATTGCATAGGTTTAACACCACTGAGCAACCGATGGATAATATGCTGATTGCCAATACTTGATAAAAGACAATAATGTAACAAAGGAGCTATTGCTCCACCAGATACCAATTTTTTAATATATAGAATAACGGACTGCTTCCGCTAAATTTTCCCTCTTTTTTCACCTTAAAAGCCCTCCTCCTCTTGTCTTCGCTTCTTACTCATATTTAATGCTTGGTCAGTTTTGATCCTTTGGCTTAGCTGTTAATTGTTCGCCAGAACTCATCTAACTCTGCCTCATCATTGAGCCCTTTGGAGGAATTCACTCTATTCACCAAACTAATATTACCTCTATTAACTCGCTTCAAGTTGGCATTATTTACCTAAATCTCGAAGCTCCCTTCAACAATCAAAATATAATGCGCCAAAATAATTAGGCTTCAATAAATTCAAATCCAGTTGACATAATCTACCACCCAAATCTTGAGGCTCACCTTGACTAATAAAAGTGATCCTCCAGATATATGACTTATTGTCCATTTATACCATTTTCTTGACTGTGGTGACTATGTATCTTCTACCTTGCTTTTCTGGTAGGGCGCGAGCATATGGATGAAGCGTCCCCAACTCTACATTGTGCACCACACTAAATTTTATCCAAAGTTACATGGACATAAAGAATATGTCATACCATTCCTCTAAGAGATCATCACCTTACTCCTTAGTTCTGGGGTAAGATCTTCCCTCATGGAGGTAGTGACTAGAGCTGCAATGGGAAGCTCTTCTAAACCAAAGTCATGGAGCACTGGAGCCCACGGATAAAGATGATATTGACAACTGGTACTAAGTGTAATTAGGCGATTGGTTATTTGGGCCAATGGTACAGGCTTCAGAGTAAGGTTAGCTAAAAAATAGAAAATAAAATCAGCATATTTGGGGGCTATGATACCTGGACAAGTTAAGACTTCTTTTGCAGACAGCTTTTTAATAATTTGTATTTTAAGTTTTATTTGAGTTAGACCAACCAGGGGACGGACATTAAGAATACAAAACTAAATAAGTGAACCAAAAACACGAACTAGACGCCCTAAATGCGTGGCAAGACACCAAAACAAAAGGAAGAATAACCTACCAGGTGTAGCAGCGGTGAACCGCTTATCCCACCATGGTGGAGGGGGAGGGGGGATCATGCGGATTATCTATTTCATCTTCACCATTGGATAGGCAGATCAAAGCTGAGAGCAAAGGTGTTTGGGCATCCACAGGATGCAGGTCAAGGTGAAAAAGATAATTGTTAAAATCGTTATTGACAATTTGGGCCTGGATCAAAGCCTCCAAGAGTTCAACAACATGGTGTTCAGCTTGTATGCATTAATTGGGAAGCTGGGCGAATTTCATAATATTGGCTCTGGTGATACATGTGGCGGGGGAATTTTCCTCCAGTGCAGCAACATGCTTGACAGGTGAGGTGACAGTTTCATTTAATAATTTAATTTCCACTTTTGCAACCTCAGGGAAATAAGGAGCTAATTGAGTGACATAAGTTCCTTTTTTAAATCCAGAAACTGAGAGTGACAAGGCTTTGCAGAGATGGTAACTATTGGGTGAGTCCACTGCAGCCTCGGAAAGTTGAGGGTCACTCAAGAATGGGGTAGCGGTGGGTTTGGGGCATATTTCTTAGTGAGAAATTGGAATCAAAGTCTGAAGGTATATATGGTAATAAATTAAAAGGAAAGTCCAGAGGTTGGACAATTTCCTCAGATTTGGCTATAATATAATAAATAGGTCCCAGGGATTTTGATTTAGTAGGATTGAGTCAAAGAGACGTGGCTGTGACTGGGTAAGTTTTGGGGCGGGAGATTGGTTGGTTTTAATTTGGGTCCAAAATTGCTCCCAATTGATTAGATTGTGAGAAATTTGGCCAGCTTGAGTTTTGGTTGCAAAGTTTTACTGTTTCTCAAATGTTCATCTGGAGAGGGTGGGGAAGCCAAAATCCCCAATTGAATGCTGTTTGTGTGGCCTCATGTATGGGCTTAGAGGTTTCCACATCTTTTGAACTATGGTGACAGGTCTTTTTGGAATGGTATAACTCATGGAAGAGGGGGAAAACAGTGTGGCTGTTGTCTATGTGAGCCCAAAAGAAGTGATCTGGTGCAGATGGGATATAGGCACGTGGTGAGATGTGCTGGGCTATGGTAGGCTGGTGGGGGGTAATAGTGGCCATTGCCTGAGGTGTTTCTAGGCGCTCAGCACTACTTGGGACAAGGAAGTGGAGGATGGGGTCCATGTCATATTTTGACAGCCCTATCATCAATTCTTCATAGAGTGTTTGAAGGGAAGGTGTGAAGGAAGGTTTGCAAAGGTCACCACAAGTGTGGTATCACTGGTGAGGCGTGTACAGGTGGTGGTAATGGGTGTGTTTTCATATATTAAGGGCGTAGCTGCCTCAGTGGCTGCATCCTTTTCGGTGGGAAATCCTATATCAAAATAGCCCTTATAAGGGCGAAAGTCAATAAGCCCAGCTGGTGCAAAGGTGGCTGTTGCCAGCTCAATTATCGCTTTGTTGGCATATGGGATGAGACGTCCATACTCAACGTGGAGGCAAAAGCAAATATTGGATCAGGGTAGGGCTAGGGGGTGGGGGTGGGTTGGGTGGACCTGCGCTAAATGTAATAATATGTCCCTTGGAGGGAAAAATCGGCCAAATGCATTAGGTGGTCTGTATGAGCCAGTCCGCATGCGTTTGCCTGATGGGTGGTAAACGCTATCAGGTGGAGCACCGATGCCTCATACTGGGGCAGCAGGTGGTGGATACGCAGACTTATATGGAAAACTGATGTGGTGTTGGTGGCGATGGAAAATTAACGGTTACTTTTAATTAAAATTGCTCAAAAAGTGATGTAAAGCAGAAAGAAAAAATTTGCAGACAGCTTTTTGGCCCCAAAGATTTGAAAGATTCCCTGGCGGTATAATCACATGAATCTAATCAACTGATTTAATCTGTGACCTCAGAGGATTGCCTTGGGGTCTGGTAAATTTACAGGCATTTCTCATCCCAATCCACTATATGAGGGAATTAAATTCACGCTCAAGCCTTGGATGTGGTAATCAAGCCATTAAACTCAATTTTTGGTCTCCAATAAGCATATCTGAGCCTTTATGCACTCTTTGCCTTCCTTGGCTGTTTCAAACCCAAAGGGAATGTGGGTACCAAGCAAGAATAGGAACGCACTCACATAATGAAAAATACCAATGTATTTTTAGAAAAATTTGGAACCCAGCAGTAACTCATTGGTGGGTTTATCCAGATCTATAGATGAGGCATCTAACGAAATGGATTTTAACCAATGGTGGAGTATAAAGTAGGAACTATAGATTAGGTACATTGAGGCCTAGCGGTGCCACACTCAATTTAGTGGGACAGATTGGGCACAAACTTATATTCCTATCTTTATATTGGATGATATCACGCTCACTGGAGACCCAATATTAATTATGAAAAGTACAAGGATTTTCTAACCTTGACTGCAACACAAGTAACCAGACTACATAATTGTGGTGTTAGGATGAGAAACATTGGCGACTCCTCATAAAAATAAGTAGAATCAGAAAGTTTGTCATCAGAAATATTAGACTCATGGTTACAAGGTTCTTCAATGGTGACCTCTGTAGGGATTTCAGGCTCATATAAAGGCATAACAGGGTGAGTTTTAGCACGAAGAACCTCTATCTTCATGCTGACCTCTCTTTTATTAACATTTTTTTCCTACTTTTCTAACTGATATTTATACACTCCTCTTTAGTTTGGCACCCTTTGCAGTAGTAAAAGGTGGTCAAACCTTTTCCTTGGCCTCCTGAGCATGAAAGCTTAGTCTAGGAGGGGCTCAAACTTTGGAGTAGTACTTTTCAAAGTGGATGTGGGGATCTCGTTGAGTGCATTTTTAATATCACAGATGCTAATAAAGTTTGACTATAAGTCCTATCACTGGAAGTTGAGGTCAGATAAGATTTTATCACAGAAAGAACTGCGGTTATACCGTCATCTAAATACTTTTGATTAGTAGTAACTAGCAGTTGTGAGCTAGCAAAAAAGTGACATGAAAATCAAAAAGGGTTTCTACCTCTATTAGGTGAATGGCCATTAAGGCTTGTTTTTGACTCAAGTGGGTCTGATCAGAGCCAAATTTCTTTATGATTCATCTTGATTAGTGACAAGGTCTGGCATTTAGGAAGGAGGGTGGTCATAATTTATAAGATTCACCACAAATTTGCATATATTGCTTGACCTTTTGGCAATGGGTGTCCTCTTACACAGTTCACCCAAAAAAGTTAAAAATGATGCAATGCTCTCATGGCCTGGAACGAATCATACTTTGAAGATAGGCTTAAAAGATGGTCCAATTGGTGAGGGAAGGGCATGGATTCCAGCTTCAATAATCTGGCTAGACTCAAAAACACTGACTTATCATATGTAATTGAAGCTTGTTGGTTCATTTGTCTCCAAATCTTTTCCAAGTCATCCTACAATTTGTTCCTGGAGCAATTGCGAGTACTGGAGTCAACTTTTTGTTTAATATGGAAGTTCCTGTTTAAAATTTTGGCCTCACAGAAACTGACGCAAGTCTCCAAAGACTCATATCTCTGTTTTAATTATCAAAACTTTTATTGGTAAATTTCATGAACTTCCACTCAATTGCCATTTTAGAGTTTAGAGCGCCTAGGGCGACGGCAGGATTAATGGGGCTCTCATCAAGGAGAACTTCACACCCTTGAACAATGCTTTTGGTTCGCTTCTGAAAGTCCTCAAATTTTAAAGCATCCTATCATGCATGGGATATTTGGAGCCTTCATCTGAGTAACAATTGGCCCAGAGGGCTAGAGGGCCAGGGGGTCCTCTGAGCCTGGTTGTCCTTCAGCCCCTAGGGACCTCTTGGACCTTTGGGCCATTGGGACCCAGTGGCCCTTCAGTGATGGTGCCACTCAGGGGCTGAATCTGATCAAGAAGAGCTTCAACATAACTCAATTGTTGCATCAAGATGGATTTCAAGGTTTGGTTTATGCAGCAACCTCCTACGTTGCTTTTTGGACATACTTTTGTACCTCAGAGACCATACACTGTTGTCGCTGAGTAAAATGGTTATCCATATATCCAGAGATCCCAGAGCTCAATAGGGCGATTTTACTTTGGACGTTATTGAGGAGGTGACAGTTGTCCTATATAGTTTCACAATTTTCACAATCATAAGTAGAGGTGGTTTTGAAAACTTGACTAAGCTGGATTTAAGGTCATTTATTAAACCCAGATGTCATAATATTTCAAGATGATGTAACCGCATAGATAGGAGGAAATAAAGGGGGCTAAGTATAAGCTGTCATAGTTAGTGTTATGCCCACCAACTAACTCATTGCTAGCTACGGCAGCTGAGATGTAAAGTCTCCACATCTAGGCGCGGACAGCAGAATCTCGCAAATGACTAAACCAGGTCTCTTGGAATAGAGACCATCTAGAAGCTGCTGGATGGTGCTGGCTAGGTTTTCAATTTGAAGATAGAACTGACTGTGGATTGGTATGGGAAGATAGACTCAAAGCCTGTATTTTAGCCCTCAGGTTATATCAGTTGTACCTCATATTGTGAGGTACTACTCCATCAAGTAATGTTTTCTTCCCATTGTAGAGAGTGGATCTGTTATTTACTTTTTCTTTCATTTTTAATCCATGTTAGTAATGATTACAGCTTGGGGCCCACTTTAGTGAGCAACAAGTTTCATTTTATCAAGAAAATTAAAGATCAAATATTCAGGTGCCTGGAGCATTAGAAAAGGAAGTCATGATTTGTTTTAATGGCTTGGCTGATTGGAATGGCTGGAGAGAGGTGATGACGTACACTTTCATTTTTTCAGGATCCAGTTTATATGCATTACCCTTGGTTGCAATACTCTTTTTGTAACTATGAAAAGAGGTAATTATATACAAATTCACTAGGTAAACTCTGTTATCTTTTATATGATAAAGCTTTTCAGTATTTATAGGGCGTCTAGTTGTTCTCTGACAAAAGTGCGCTTGAGTTCTCTTCTTTAAGGATCTTCACTTCTCATCCAGAATGGGTGTCAAGCTAAAGCCACTCCCTTCAAATGGCTTTGTGATCGTTGCACTTCTATTTGTGTGATGTCGTCCAGATGATGGCCTTTGGCGTCAAGATGGAGTTTCATTGGTAATTATTCTTAAATCACCTTCATTAATTTTACTTTTTTAAAATCAGAAGCTCATTTGGCTCCAATCTATTTAATTCCAGAGGGCTATATATCTAATTGGGAATTGTCACCAGTTTATTGTCCTGATATTTAGAGAATTTAGACCAAATTTCTATAGAATGGACGTTGACAGTAGCATTAATAGCTTTTGTGAAACAAAAGAGCGCTTACCTTCAGGGTGCTCAGTTAAGCATCACTTTGATATTTCAATATCAGACCTCACCATTGAATAACCTATCTTTTATTAGTTAGGAGTTTTTAACTGATGATTGCAAGTGTGCTTTATACCTTTCAGGAGTGTTCCCCCATACTAATTGTTTAGAGTTTAATATGACTGGGCGATAAGATCCAAATAGTTGCAGAGGATTGGATAATATCTTCCCACAAGAAATTTTATAATTTACAAATAATTGAGCGCCTTCTTAATTTAGCTGTACCCAGAAAAAATATTTATTTGAGTTCTTCCAAATAAGTTAATAAGGTGATATTGACTTTTGATGGATAATTATTAGATTGCCTCAAACCAAAGCATTTAAAAAAGATAAAAAGACTCTGCTGGAGCCTCTCAGTTATGAGGATGTACCAATGAGAATACGGTGGAAAAAATAGCCTAAGTAAAAGGGTTAGTATCGACCAAAGTTGATGGTATATAAGCATGATGAGAAGGCTAAAGAGAGGAGGAATTTTGAGTAGAAGGAACAAAGAGCTAGCAGAATTAATCTGCTACGTTTATTAGAATAAATAAAAGTGGCTTATGCCAAAGCAATTGCTTCATATTTTATCAAATAACTTAAGTTTGTCTCAAGGACTGTCAATCTTCATATTATTCCATCTATTGCTCAGTGGGATTAACCCTATGCAAACCTTACGGCGTATATCAACTATATTTTCAATTTTTTAACAGTGGTGTTCACTACAGGGCCTATTGAACAACTAGAATATAAAGCTTCTCCAGTCGCTGGTCATGTTGCTCAGGCCTGCATCAATAGGGATTCCTCACGGCATGCGTGCCATCCATATACATGGAAATCAAACTCATCTTGGACATTGTGTTCATTAGGCAAGATGTGCTCCTTCAAGAGCATAAAAATGTAATGATCCAGCTCGATAATATGTTCGGCCTACTGTGTATTCTTAAAAAACTTAACAGGAAATTTGATAATTGCCTGGACGACACTACTACACAACTACATTGTGCAGAGCGGAAGTTGACAAGCACCTCCCATCCTTAGTACCCTCATTGGGAAGTGGAAGAATAACAAGGAGCCGCTTAGGAATTTATTATGGGGAATATGAGGCCTGGTACCTAGCTTAATTGATTTTCACCAAACATACAGGCAGTGTGAGCTACTCAACCCATGATGGCAGCGAAGAATATGATTATGTCCTGGTGCCTTAATTCCCCCAATGGATGGCTTTACTGCCTACCAAAGAGATCCATGCTACACATAAGCAGCGGACAATCCATGTGCCACTGGCCTACCAAATCAGCTCCTCAACAGTGTACAGCCTATTGGTCTCAATCAATCCCAAAGTAGGATCCAAAGGCTCACAATTATGATGGGAAGAGGAGGTTTGCATTAATATGATGTTTCCAATCAACCGTGATGGGAACATCCCTGGGGTTGCGATTCTGATATGACTTGAAAATAAGCCCTAAGTTGTGATGGCAGACTGGATTGGATCCACTGAGTTTACTATGAGTAATGATTATTTGAGCGCCTCGAAGCAAGGTGATATTGGGTTGTTGGGAAATAACTTTGAATTAGGCAATAATGAAATTAATGAATGAAGAATCGATGGAACTAATGAGATATGGTGAATCAAATTACTAAGCCATAAAAGTGGTAGCAACCAAAGTCGCTACAATATAGACAAGATGAGACGATTAAGAGGAGGATGTTGTTACTAAAGTTGATAAGAGCAAAACAGCAAGGATCCGCTGTGTTTAATATATTAAATAAAGATATAGTGGGAGAAATTGCTCCATATTATTTCATTAGTTTATTTTGTTGTTTTGAAGGGCAACGATCATCATATTTTTGGTCCTATTGCTCAGTGGGCCAAACCCTATGCAAAAACCCTCACGGCATATCTTAACGGTTCCGCCAATTTTACAACAGTGGTGCTCATTACAGGGGGCCCATTGATCAATCATATTACCAACAACATTCCTCAGTCGCTGGCCATGTCCTATCAGGCTTGCTCTGGCAAGGAGTCTTTTGGAGAAGCTGCAACCATTGATTATGCAGGACTCAAGCTTGCCTTGGGTGCTGTGCTCCAGTGGAAGAAGGAGTTTCTACAGGAGGTTTGTATTGATAAGCTGACTTTATTTGATTGCAATGGGAACATCCAAGGATCTTTTAAGCAATTTGAGTTTGCAGTAAAAGGAGCTTCAGATTGACAAAAAGCCAAACTATTAATATCCATCTTAAATGTCAAAAGTGCTGACCAAGTTACTTGCTATCTTCCCACCAATTCAACTACCTATTAAAAAGTGAAAGATGCTGTGTTGTGGCTATTCTGAGGAACTATGAAAATGGCACAGCGGAAGACTGAGTTCTTAACCATTGGGTTTCAACATAATGAGACCCTCGCCGCATTTGCTGATCACTTTATGTTAGAAGCCCATGTGCTAATTGGGGCAGGAACTTTAACCAAATCAGATGTATGCATAGCATTGACCTCCGCTGTGAAACCATACCGTGAGCTTTTCAATACCATGGTTCCATATTTAAAAGTTGGTATACCTTTGCTCAGACTTGTTCAAATTTTGCACCCGGTTCCACTACCTTCCCTCCACCCAAAAATAGAGCGGAACCATATCCTCTCTGCTGCTGGACCTTCTTAATTGGGGAAGTTATCTCTTTCAGTTCAGCGTCCATTTAGTAACCCCCAGCGTAATTATCATTATACGCCTCCTCTTTAATGGAGTTGCCGCCAGCAGTTCAACTATTGAGAAGGGTTTGTTTACACTGCCCAACCCCAGCCTAACTTTTGGGGTGGCCAATTTCACAACAATCATGTATGCAGATCTTACAGAATCAATTGTTTCTCGTGCGGTTGCTCTGGTCACTTGGCCATAGGTTGTCTTCATCGTCAGGTTCATTTCCTACCGCAGGAACAGTACAATTAGGGAAAAGTCAGAGCGGAGTAGAGATGGGACTCTCTACTTCCGCTATTCTAACTCAAAACGACCCATCTTAACCTATCCCAGTACATCCAGTGAAAGTATTCAGTATAATGATGCCTTTCTATATCAGCAGCTGGTTGGGGGGTGAATGTGCTAAAAAAAGCGCGCTTTATGGACACGGTAGAAGCAGGCCCCCAGGAGCAACCAAAGCCTTATGCCTGTCAAATGTTTAATCAACTTTCTACTGATGAACCAATTCATATGCTGATGCGCTTCTCTTAAAAGGGGTGAATGCGGCCCTCCCTGTGAATGCTATTATTAAAGAAAACCCTAAAGTTGGGGATGGTATTATGAGTTTCCTTGATAAAAAGATGCGTTAAATGTCCATGTTTTAAACAATCAGAACTCATCTTATTCTGAGTGTACTTACTGTGACACTGTTGTAGCAAAAACCTGAGTTTGTGCTATAATCAATACGCGTGCCCCAATCAACATATTGTCCATAAAGTTGGTGGCAAAGCTGGCATTAAAGCCTGACGTGGAGCATCATATGGTGTATGGGACCGCAGGCGCATAAAGCACGGTCTCTGAAGGAGCGTAAAGTGCACTACCTTTGCGATTTGGGTCAATTGTCATTGTAGCCCCAGCCATAGCGCTACCAGACAATAGCTATGATTTTTCTAATTGGAACTGCTTTTATGCGCCACTTTGGGGTTGTTGTTGATATGACCGCAGAGACATTTGAAATTCTAAGGCAGCGGTTCCCAATATAATTCACTTCCAGCAGAATGCCAAAGGATCTGGTAAACATGAGTCACATTAACCTTGCATATGATGGTGGGGTGGTTTCAGTTTGCTATCATTGACTTAAGCGCAAGACCCAGGCCCTTCCCCATCAGATTTATTAATATCAAGGGCTACCACTTAGAGCTGAGGCCCCTGTAACTATTCCCTCTGGACACCAAGTAATCATAAGCACTGAGTTAGAGGTGGAAGTGCCTGCTGGGCTTTATGGTGATGTCATTGGGCCTTATCAGCAATTACAACTTGAGCCCCACATGGACCCAGGCACTATACTTCTGGGACATGGGGAGATCAAGGTCTTGGTAGAAAATTTTCAGAATAAACCAATGCAAATCTGCCGACACCAAATAGTGGCATACTTACATTTCATCCCAGTTGAACTGGCAACCATGTTCATGGGTTCAAGGCATTGGATGAATTTTGCCTGCCCATCGAAACACAGCCTGGCGTAATGGCAGTTATACCATGTGAAAATTCAATGGGGCTAAAGGAAGACCAAAGAGATCAAGCGGTATCCTTATTTCAAAATATAAAGAGATCTTTGCTGTTGACGATCAAAATTTTAGGGTGCGCTCAGGGGGCTGTTCATTGTCTGGACACTGGGGATCATCCCCCCATCAGATCTCGGCCAATATTCCAATCAAGGGATGTTGAAGAAGTCATCACTGCGGAGATTGACAAGATAATAGTGCAGGTAATGCTCAAATCATCTAAGAAACCATGGGCTTCGCCTGTCCTAATTGTTAAAAGGAAGGATGGTACTAACCACATAGTAATCAACTACTAGAAGCTTAATAGTATCACCAAAAAGGACTCATAACCTCTTATGCGGATTGATGATGCACTGGATCAGTTAGGTGTAGCTCGCTATTTTTTGGCAATGGATTTGATATCCAGTTATAGGAAGATTGAGTTGCCCACGGTGGAACATGAAAAATGCGCCCTAATCACATCCAAAGGGCTTCTTTAACTAACTTGTATGCTACAAGGGCTATGTAATGCCCTAGCTACATTCCAACGAGCAATGGACACCATTCTGGATGATCTGAAGCTGTTGTGTGTACTTGTATACCTCGACAATATTAACATCTTCTCTCGCATGTTCACTGAGCACCTTACCCATCTGGAAGAGGTATTTCGCCGCCTGGCTGAGGACAATATCAAGATCAAGCCCCAGAAATGTCACTTCTTAAAGGATCAGATAGAGTACCTCAGTTTTGTGGTGGGTGCGACTGGTCTGAGACCCCAACCAGCCAAGGTGGAAGCTATTCAGAAGATGACTAAGCCAGCTAGTAAGTGGGACATTCAGGTGTTTTTGGGGATGGTGGGTTATTATTGATGCTTGATACCCTATTTAGTTTTATTGGAGGTCCACTGTTTGAGCTGCTAAAGAAGGATGACATGTTTGAATGGTCAGAATGGCGCCAATGTGCCTTTGATAGCCTTTGAATGGCGCTAATTAGTGCGCCCATGTTACACTACCTAAATTTTGAAAAGGAATTTATCATACAAATGAACTAATCTCTTTCCGCTGTGGGGGCAGTTTTGTCACAAAAAGATGATAAAGGGGAGGAGCACCCAGTGGCGTACTGCAGCCAAAGTCTGAATAGCCATGAACATAATTATACTGTGACTGAGCGAGAGTGCATAGCAGTGATCTATGTGTATAGCAATTCAGAGTCTATCTGCATGGGGTAAAGTTTAAAGTCATAGCAGACCACGCTTCATTATGCTTGTTGCAGAACCCCAAAGATCCTGAAGGCCTTTTGGCTCAATGGGCTCTTAAGCTGCAGGCTTATGACTTTGATATCCTTCATCATCCAGGAGAAAAGCATCAGAACGCTGACTGTTTATATCAATTGCCAACTGTTGCGGGGGTGGCAGACCTCAGTGACGTGATTTATGATAAGATGCTAAGCGGAAAATATGACGATAAACCACCCCAAGTTTAAAGCTCTAAACGAGATGCAAAAAAATACCTTCCAATGGACTGGGGAACTGTATAAGCAACTTGACTATTCCATGGTGAATTTTCCGCGACCCTCAGCATGACTGAGAATCATTATGAGCGTGCACAAGGCAATCAGACATGGTGGGTGCATAAAACAATGGAGTTGTTGCACCCTCAGTAATATTGGGAAAGCATGAGCTTTGATGTGCTCAAAACTATTTCCTGTTGCAATCAGTGCCCTATGGAGAAGCCATTCTGCCGTAAGGCTTCATACTGGATAGTGAAACCACATTTCGCTTGGCACACAGTTTCCTTTGATGTTGGAGGTCCCTTGCCAACAGGAGTCAACTGGTGTAAGTACATTCTTGTGGCTATTGACCACTTGACCCTGTGGGTTAAATAAAGGGCGATACGAGATTTTGGGGCAGTTACAGTGGCATAGTTCATAATAGAGTGCATTATTCAGTGACACGGATGCCCTCAGTTTATTCTCTCTGGTAATGGAAAAAACTTCACTTCGCGCATCCTCCCCAAACTGAATGAGATTATGGGTATCCACAGGGTTCTAATGACCACATACCACCCTGAATCTAATGGAATGGTCGAACAGGTGAATGGGACTCTTAGAACATCCTACAAGAATTAGTAACAAATCAACCTTCTGATTGGACCTCCCTCCTTTCCACTGCCGTGTTTGCCTATAACATCAGCTACTATTCCGCCACAGGAAAGAGTCCCTTCCAACTACTATATGGCTGACACCCAGATCTTCTAGAGAAACTTTTTTCATGTGTGGAAGACACCAGCGGAGTGGAGCCCCACTGCTATTTGACTAACTTTGCAAACATTCTGATCAAATTGCAAACCAAAGTATATTCCTTCAGCTTACCCAAGAAGATCAGGAATCAGGCTGCCAATCAGGTACATTATAGTGGGTTGGCGCAGTTCAAGGAAGGCAATATGGTTCTCCTCCATACCAACATGGGTTCTGCTGGAAACACAAGTTGGCCAGTATCTGGATTAGGCCATTTGAAGTTATTAAAAAGATTAGTGTGGACGCATATACTATCTTGGACCCCGCTAGCAGTCAGATCATCAACTGAGTGCATGCATAGCTCCTTAATGCATATAGGCAATAGGAGCCTTATCATCCAGTCAAAGGGAGGTAATGTCGCAATTCTGATATGACTGGACGATAAGCCCTAAGTTGTGATGAAGGAATGGATTGGATCCACCGAGTTTACTATGAGTAATGATTATTTGAGCGCCTTGAAGTAAGGCGGTATTGGGTTGTTGGGGAATCGCCTCAAATTAGGACATTGTGAAATTAACGAATGAAGAATTGATGGAATCAATGAAATATGGTGAATCAAATTACTAAGCCATAAAAGCGGTAGCAACTGAAGTTACTACAATATAGACTAGATGAGATGATTAAGATGAGGAAATTTGTTAATAAGTTGAGAAGAGCAAAACACCGAGGATCCGCTGTGTTTGATATAATAAATAAAGAGTATAGTGGGAGCAAGTGCTCCATATTATTTAAACAAGATATTTCTTTGTTATGAAGGGCAATGATCATCATATCGTTGGTCCTATTGCTCAGTGGGCCAATCCCTGTGAAAAAACCCTCACGGCATATCTTAACAATTCCGCCAATTTTATAACACATGGGTTCTTCAAATGAGTTAAATTTAAAGAGGAAAGAAGCCTTAGATCAGCGCAAGGCTAAATTGCTGATATCCTCCCATGGATGTTGAAAGCGCTGACCAAGTCACTTGCTATCTTAATAGCAGTTTCGTTACATATCATAAAGTGAAGGATACTGTGCTTCGGTTGTTTGGGAATACCTCAAAAAATCATGCATTAGAAAGATGAGTTCTTGACCATTGGTTTCCATCATAATGAGACTCTCGCTGTGTTTGATGAACAATTCATGACATAAGTACACATGTTAATAGGGGAAGGCACTCTATCCAAAGCCAATGTGGAATTGCAATGACCTCTGCAGTAAAACCATATCACAAGCTTCACAACGTCATGGCTCCAAATTTGCAAGATGACATACCACTGCTCAAGATTGTTCAATTTTTGCGCCATCTATCCGCCACCTTGACTCCACTAAAACATATTGGAAAACTTCAGCAGCCATACCCAGACCTTTTTAATTGTGGTCTATTATCCCAATCTGCTTTTATTCTTCCCAGTAACCAACGGCCTTATTAAAATTATGCGCCTCACCCTCGCTCAAGTTACCCTAGCCATCTAACATCTGGTCTGGAGCTGCTTATGAAAATCGCCAGCAGCCCAGCTATTAACCTGGGCATATTTACGCCGACCATCATCAGTCAAACTATCAACCTGGTCCTGATTACGCTGATTGCCAACAATCAAACTGTTTGCTTGGGCCATCTACAATAACCAAGGACACAGGCCTTACGGGGTAATTTGTTTTGACTGTGGTCACCCTGGGAACCTTGAGAGGATTTCCCCAATCGTCAGGTCCATTATGTACAGCAGGACCATAACTATTAGGGAAAAGCTGGAGCGGACTAGAGACAGGACCTTCTACCTCCACTATTTGAACCTAAAAGTCCCACCTGAATCTACTAAAGTATATTCCGCCATAGTCCCTTAGTATGATGATGAGTTTCTATATCAGCGCCAACTGGGGAGGTATTCATATTGACATGAGCACAAGCAAAGGCCATGGCGGAAGAAGGACCCCAGGAACAACCAAAGCCTTGCACCAGTCAAATTTCTAAAAAGAATTCTCCAGATGATCCAGGACCATCTCAAATGTGCCTTCTTTTTTTAGTACTAGATGGTCCTCAAATGTGCCTTCTTTGAAAGGAGTAAACGTCACCCTCCCAGTGGACGTTATTACTAAGGATTACACTAAATTCAGTGAGGGGATTATGAGCTTCCTTAGAAAGAGAGATTTATTAAATGTCTACGTGTTAAAAAGTAAAAATTCTTTTTATTCTAAGTGCACATATTGTGACATTTTTGTAGTAAAAACGAAGTCCGCGCTATAAAAGATACAAGTGCCCTATTCAACATAGTTTCCACTAAAATGGTGTTGTAGTTGATGTAAAACCTGATGTAGAACATCAAATGGTGTATGGGACCACAGGAATGAAGTCTCGGTCTCAGAGGGAGCATACGGTGCGCTACCCTTGCGGTTTGGGTCAATTGTTGTTGCAGTTCCAGAAATAGTGTAACCAAACAGCCATTTCAAGCTGTTATTTGGAACTGCTTTACACGACATTTTAGTGCAGTCATTGATATAATAGAGGAGATCTTGAAAAATTTTGGCAGTAGATCCCAATCTAATTTACTTCAAGCGGAGTGCCAAAAATCAGGTGCATATGGGACATGTCAACCTTGCTTATAGTGATGAGATAATTCTAGTTTGCTACATCATCTAAAAAAGAAGACGTGGGCCCTCCCCAGAAGGTATATGGATATCAAGGGCTGCCTCTCATAGCTGCCTTTGTTTATATCCATCCCTTCTGGCCACCAAGTAATAGTAAGCACAGAGATAGAGTTGGAAATACCAATCAAACTCTATGGAGAGGTTGTTGGACCATATCAGCTATTGCAGCTTGAGCCTTCTGTGGCTCCAGGTATTATTCTTTCAGGACACTGAGAGATCAAAGCCTTATTAGAAAACTTACAAAAAGAAATATTGCAGATCTGTTGACATCAAATAGTGGCATATTTACAATTTTCCTCTTTTGAGAAGGTCCTTCAGGTTCATGAATTTGGGTCACTGGATAATTTGGTCTGCTTGGCAAACTGATGACCGGCGTAATGGTGGTAGTACCGCATAAAAGTTAATGGGGTTATTGGAAAAACATAAGGTTCAGGCGATAGCTTTTCTCAAAAAATAAGAAGATTTTTGTTGTTGAAAACTAAAATTTAGGGTGTTCTCAGGGGTGGTCCATTGAGTGGACACTGGGGATCATCTCCTCATTAGGTCTCAGCCCATCCACCAATTGAGAGCAGCTGAAGATGTAGTTACTGAGGAAATTAAGAAGTTACTGGAGCAAGGGATTCTGGAACCATCGAAGAGTCCATGGGCTTTGCCCGTTATAATTGTAAAAAAGAAGGATTGTACCAACCAGGTATTAATAGACTACCAGAAGCTCAACAGTATTACCAAAAAGGGCTCATATACCTTGCCACAGATCATCATTGCTTTGAATCGGTTAGGAGGAGCTCACTATTTTCAACAATGGATTTAATATTGGATTACTGGCAAATTTAGTTGCCTGTGGCGGAGCAGGAGAAATGCACCATAATCAAATATGAGGGGCTTTTTCAACCGACATGTATTCCTCAAGGACTGAATAAAGACCTGGCTACTTTCCAATGGGCTATGGACACCATCCTTGGTGACCCAAAGCTGTTGTGCATTCTCATGTACCTCATTGATAGAAATGTCTTCTTATGAACAATTTCCAAGCATTTTTCCCATCTGTAGGATGCATTCCACTGGCTTGTTGAGGCTGATACTAGGATTAAGCCTTGAAAATGCCACTTCTTCAAAGACCAGATGTAATATCTGGGGTTTGTGGCAGAAGCAAAGAGACTAAAACCTCAGACAGCCAAGGTGTCATCCATCCTTAAAATACTCCACCAAACACTAAGTGTGACATACTCGTATTTTTGGGATTGGATGGCTGCTACTGGCGCTTCATCCCCAATTTCAGCTGTTTTGGGGGCCCGCTATTTGAGTTATTAAAAAAGGATGCCGTGAAAATGAATAGAACGCTGTCAAAGGTCCTTTGACACACTTTGGATGGCGTTAATCAGTGTGATGGTGCTATGCTACCCAAGTTTGATAAAGAATTTATTGATCAGATAAAAGCGTCTTTTTCTGCTGTCAGGGTGGTTCTACCCAAAATGATTATAAAGGGGAGGAGCATCCTGTTGCATACTGTAGTTAGTGCTCAATCTGCCATAAATGCAATTATACTGTGACCAAGTGGGAGTGCTATTGATGATCTATGCATATAAGAATTTTTAAAGTATAATTGCATGGAGTAAAGTTTAAATTTTTTTAACAGATCATGCTTCATTATGCTGGTTGTAGAATCTCCAGGAGCCTGAAGGGCGTCTAGCCCAATGAGCTCTAAACCTGAAGCCTTATAACTTCAAAATTTTTTATTGACCTCAAGCAAAACATCAGAATTCAAATTATTTTATTGAGATTACCAACGCTTACCGTTACAGCAGATCTGAGTGATGTATTTTATGACAAAAATGCTTAGTGGGAAATATGATGATGAACCGCCCTAAATAGTCAAGGCATTAAAAGGAATGAGGGCTAATACATTCCATAAAAAGTGAGTTGTAGAAGCAGATAGGGTACACTACTGTGAATTTATAAAGTCTTTCTGCCTGACTAACTATTTTTATGAGCACGCACCAAGCAGCCGGACATGGAGGAGTCTGCAAGACCCTGAGATGGTTGCGACCTTGGTAATCTAGGGAGATTATGCAATTTGATGTGCAAAAAACGATTTTCTGTTGACACCAGTGACAAGTGGAAAAACTGTTCTGCCAGAAGACTGCATATCAACTGGTGAAACATCATTTTTCCAGGCGCACTGTATCCATTAATGTTGTAGGCCCTTGCCAAAGGGATCAAACCATTCAAAGTATATTCTGATGGCGATTGACCACTTGACCAGGTGGTTTGAGATATGGGCAATATGAGATCTAGGGGCGGTAACTGTGGCTAATTTCATAATGGAAGATGTAATTTAAGACATGGCTGCCCTCAGTTCGTCATTACTGACGATAGAACTAATTTCACCTCCCACATTCTACCCATCTGAACCAAATGATGGCCATCCATGGGGTTTTAATGACCCCATATCACCCTGAATTTAATGAAACGGTTGAACGGGTTAATGAACCTTAGTTAACATACTCCAAAAATTGGTTATGGAATGACCTACAGATTGGAGATCTAATTTTATCACCGTCTTTGCCTACAACATTAGCTATTACTCAACAACTGGAAAGAGTACCTTCCATTTACTATATGGATGGCACCTAGCTCTTCTTGCATTGCTCTATGCCTGTGTAGAAGATACTTTTATAATGGATCCACAACATTACTTGTGGTACCTGGAAAACACCTTAATCAAGTTGAACACTGAAGCGTACTCTTTCAGCTTGGCCAAAAGATAAAGAATCAGGCTGCCAATCAGGTACAATGTAGTGGGCTCGACCATTTAAAAGAAGGATTTATAGTTCTACCTCATGACCAGCAAATCTCAGTTGGAGGCATAAGTTGGCCAATATCTGGATTGGTCCATTTGAGATAATCAAGAAAACGGGCGTTGACTCATACACTATTAAGGACCCTGTGAGAGTGTTGAGTCATTAAGCGAGCACACATGAAGCTTCTCCAGGCATATAAGCAATACAAATCTTTTTGTACAGTCAAAGGGTCATTGTGCAATTTTGATATGACTGGACTATAAGCTCTAAATAGTTACAGCGGATTAATTAATATACACCAACAAACAATTTAATAATATACGATAATTGAGCGCCTTTAAATAAGGCAATACTAAACCCAAAAAAAGATATTTCTTTGATTGCTTCATTAAAGCAATAATAAAATAACAATTTACAACAAATAATTATTAGATCGCCTCAAACTAAGTTGATAGCAAATTTAAAAATAATATACTATGCTGGAGCCTCTCAGTTACAAGGACGAATCAATGAGAATATGGCAGAAAAGAATAGCCAAAGCAAAAGGGTCAGTATTGACCAAAGCTGTTGATATAAAAGTGTGATGAGGAGACTAGAGAGAGGAGATTTTTTGAGTAGAAGAAATAGAGAGATAGTGGATGGGATCTTTTACGTTTATTAAAACAATAAAAGAGGTTTCACTGAATCAATTGCTTCATATTTTATATAATTTATTAAGTTTGTCTCAAGGACTGGCTATCTACATATAGTCTATCCGTTGCTCAGTGAGATCAACCTTGTGCAAACCTCACGAATATATCAACTGAATCACCAGTTTTTATAACAATAATATAAACATTGCCCTGAAGTCCAGTCTTTATGAAACTCTAAAATCAAGAGAACGTCTACCCTAGTTTTCAAACAAGTTTTTTTTACTAAACTTTGAGTTTAGTATCTTGTGATAAAAAAACTGAACCTGGTTTAAAATTGTGATTTAATTTTTGTCAGCTCTGTTGATCCCTTAAACTTAATTAACAAATGAGGCTTTAGACCGTTACATTAAGCCAAGATCTTCTTTTTTACTCCCCACTAAGTACTAGACATCCAGATATTGCATTCCATCAATATTTCATCTGCAACCGCCTACGTCAAGTCTGCCATGCCGCCAGCTGTTGCACCTCTTCATCCACTCCACTTTTCACCCATCAGTTGATCCATGGCGCCCACTTCTGATTTTTCTTTGTACCTTCTTCCAATGTGCACAAGGCATGTGCCATATGCTGCACCCATTTAACAGTTTTCTGTTAGAGCTATAGATTCCTCCTATCATCCCTAACTTCATCTTTCCCCCTGATCCTCTTCTATTACCCACACCACACCTGTAAACAACGTTTCAGTGGTCCACCAGCCACTACTGCCTACTGATAATCCATTTATCAAGACAGTGATGTCACAGTTCAGCTTTATAAAGCTGCATTTACAATCTTAAGAACTAAAAAGTACTTACTTTTTTAGAGCTCAACGAGCATCACTTATATTATTAGATGTTGGATCTCCTGATTGCATAATCTATAGCTTGTCAGATAGGAAATTTTTAACTCATGGTCGCAAATGTGTTTCATCAACCTTCTAAGGTGTTAACCACACATGTACATTAGTATGCCCAATGTTAGGCATATAAGCTTCCCAAACCAGGAGAAAATCTCATTTTAGTTTCTAAAAAAAGTTCTCTGGGCTGCTTTTTTTGGTCAATTTTAGTCCTTAACTTTACTGAGCTGAGTATAAACTCATAAATTTGCTTTTTTCGCTACACAATACCTATCCAATTTGAACTAATGTGGTGGTCTTTGGCCTGTTACAGTAAGCCTTGTTGGTATTCCTACCCAAATAGGAGATTTGGATGTGTCAACCAAAGGGAATTGATCCTAATCCTGACCAAATAGCTAAAACATTTATTGTGAATAATCCTGATGAAATCTAGGGCTCTTGAAGTTGGGGATCAACCCCAACTTATGCGGTTAACTATTGCTCCCTCAAAGCTTCCTAACCTTGGGGTTCAAAACCAATACATGTGGTAAGCGATCCCTATTTGACTGAGATGACTAGCTTGCAGCAGAATCCCCAATTTTGTGATAATTATAGATCTTAAGTTGGACTACTTTAAGATTTTCTAAAAATTTCCATGATATACATTATATTGTGAATTCTAAGAAAACAAAGATTACTCTCATCTTTGCTGTTTAAGTCAAATTGGCCTACCTATATCAACTTAAGGACGAACATTTTTAGGATTTACCACTCCAGATATAGTATCTGGAGTAGTTAATTTTTGACCAGGAAAACAAAAAGGATAATCCAACATCCAGGAGCAGTGGGTCCCCTGACCTCAAAATTTAAATGATATGTGGTATCAATCCCTGTGGTCTTGACAGGCCTGCCACTAGGTAACCTTTTTTCTTAACCATTTTGAAACCAGCATCGTGACGTGTGATTAATCACATCCTTAAGTTTTATCAAATTTAGGTCCATCTAAAATTGTTTATATGCGTAGATCACAGACGAGCACTCTTATCTAGTGATTGTATGGTTCCTCTCTCTGAAAGTTCAGGATTGAGCTATAATAAGTGACCGAATATCTGTCCCATTTTCATCCCATCAGACAAGTGCAGCTCAAAGGCGGAAAGGGATGCTTTGGATTGTACAATAATCTCTTATTTAAGTTTTCTATGGTAACACTGGAGCGTTTGCTATTTGTAACCAGATGTTTTAAAACTGCACTCTGAGATTTTTAGTCTTAATAAGTGAAGCATCCTTACTAAGAAACTAAAGTGCGGGTTTCAAATACAGCTTAGGGTATAAAAGAACCATTGGTAATATCTAACTACAATAAGAAAACCTGTACATCACGTCTATTAACAGGATTGGCGATTGTTGATGGCTCTGATCTTGTCAGGCTGAACGCTCCGGATTTTGGCATATAACACAAAGCTAGAGTAATCTATTTTTCTTTGTGGAGTTGCATTAAAAGGTTTTTTCTTTGTATCAGAATTGTAGAAGTTGGTGAAGAGTTTCTATAAGTTCTCTAAGTCTTTCTAAAGTATGTGAAAACATCCTCTTGTCTTAAAAAATTCACAGACGCAGGGCTTACTGAGATCTATGAACGTGGTTTTGCTTGTTTAAATGTTGCTGGAGCATTTAAGCCCATGAAGCATTTGAATAGGGTAATCAGGCCATGAGATGTAATGAAAGCCCTTTTCCTCGTTCAGCTTCAAGAAATTTTATTGTTAACATCCAAATACTTAATATATATCCAAAATTATTTGACACTTCCAAAGTAATCCAGAGTATCGTCAATTTTCATAATGGTTATGCTTTTGATATGATGTTAAGTTTATGATAGTCTATAAAACCAATTAGATATGTCCTTCTTTTCTTACTATTAGCTTTTGAGAGTCACACAAGATTTTATAAGGTTTTAGCATTCATTGTTTCAATAGCTTACCAATTCTTCACTTACTAATTATGCAGTGGCCCATGTGATGTAACAGACACAAGAGGACGGCGCGTAATTTTATGTCTATGTGGTTATTGACATCACAGTGCATCTCAAACCATATTTATTGGTGACTAAGATACCACAGTATTTTTGAAAAGCAATAGAGCGCTATTTTTTATCTTTTTATAGTCCCTTTAAACTCTCTTTTTTGACCAATGACAAGATACTTATTGACCGCCTATATAAGCTCCAAACTCCTCTAATGATCCAAACTCTGGAAAGCCCTTGGTTTATACTGAAATAAGGTTAAGTAAGCTATCATTGGATGCATCTTCACCATCATAGTTTCTTTCTGTTAATTAGGTGATAAGATTCAACTTTAAATTACTATAATATAACCCCGGAGCTACATAGGGCTACGACCATAAGCATTAATGTGTGACTCAACTACCTTGTAATCCAGCCCTTTAGGGTATATTGACCTCCAATTTAATGCCTATGATCCTTGATATTTAAAGGGGTACCATATTATTTGACTAGAACATAAAGGTATTCCTTCAAACTCGTAAATCTCATTAGAGACAGGGTTAGTTTACTGCTTAAAAGACAATAGCAGATTTAGACCACTTCATTTCCATATAACAAATATACTTGGGAGGTACATGTATGATCCTTTAGTATGACATAAAGTGTAAGATAAACTGTGATTTTATAGCTATATATATATAAACGTTTCATCTGCAGGGTTAATTATGCCAACAAAGTGCCACATGAATGATGCATCTATCAACATATCATATTGTTGGTTTATTGAAATTGCAGACGAATGATGGTATTGATCTATGGTGAAGGGGCAGTTTCATATAAGCTCATTAAGATAAAAGATAATTGAACAGCAGCTCATATATTTCATGATGCATGTCATCTTGTTTTGACTCCACTTACTCATTATCATGGTAAATTTATTATTGACTTGTGTTCCAGTATTTATGATAGCTCTTTTTTATTTTGATGCATAAGTCACAGTAGGCACATCCAGAATAAATATTAAGAGGTTTTTAATTTGCTTATGCCAACAGAATCCTTTTTTCCAAAAGCGCATGATACCAGCTCCCAATTTTGTAATTTTTTTTATATGTTTAATGGTATTATTAAAAAATTGCCTCCAAAAGATGGTACGCGGGGAAAAATGTTGTAATCTGGCAGTAATAGATTTACTCTCTAATATATTGGCTTCTTTATTTTGGCATGCTTCCTGGGCTGCAAGTTCCATGGCTTGTATTCAAGTTAAACAAAGAATTCTAAGCAGTTTGAGGTTACAGTATATCATGAGTGGATGTGCCAGGCTAGTTGTAATAGGGTTCTTTGCTCTTTGATGTGAATATCATAGTTTTATTAGTGGAGGTAAAAAATTCTCCTCGAATCTAATTGTTCTTTTCATTAATTGTGGGTTATGGCTGCACCACAAAATCATTTAATAGTATAGTTCATTGTATAGTAGCTCTTATGTCTACACATGTAGCAAACTATCTGAGAAACATCATGTTTTCTGTATTGTACTTAATTTTCCTCCTTTGAATTGTTTGTGAGTAGTTGTAGGGTCTTATTAGCGGGTTCAACAATAGGAGTGCAATAGTAAGGTTGGTGGTTTCTTTTCTATATTTTAAGTTTGAAGAATGGGGGACAATCAACATTGATATTTCTTCAGCTTTGATGGGATGAGCATTCTTTACAATACCTTCGCCATTGCAATAAAGAGTTTTTAGTTTGTATTAAAGCTTGTGTCATTGCTATTATATCATCTTATTTAGAAAGTATATACTGCGTTGACTAATACATGAGCCGCTTTTCTGAACCAGTCACAATTTTGGTAATGATCTCATTCCAATTAAAGTTATTAGTTAGTAAATCAGTTTTTTGCTGTGCTATCTTACAACTCCTTTAAAAAGCTCACCACCTGTCTGATTGACATATTGTTAAGTCACTGATTTGTTTAAAAAAATGTGACTTGATCTGCATTCTGAAGGTCTAATATTAGCTTAATGGCTTTCCTTTGTGCTAAGTCCCCTTACATGGTAAAATCTAAGCATTGTAAGTGACAATATATATTGGCATCTCAGAAGGAGTGGTAGCTTGTTAAGAGCAATTCTCATTCCCCCCAATCTACGTGTTCTTGGCACAAATGTTTGCGCTTTGGGATTCATGCAATTGTCACTGAGATGAGTGTAGTAAGCTCAATGGATCAGTGCCTGATACCTCAGCGTTTTAGGCTCTGGGGAAACAACTTCAACTGGCATGGCGGCGATCATGGGTGGAATCCCTCTTATAGATATAAATTTAACATTTACTGAGCCTTTGCGGCTCCTTACTCAAATCTGTCACCTCCTTTGTTTTATGTTATTAATACAGTGAGTTCTCATCCTTTCTTCTACTATTATGACATCCTCCGTCATCAATATTTATTACATTTTGTCAATCTTATGATGGATATCATGATGATAACTCCATTCTGCTATAAACTCTCAATCCAAAATTTGAATTAATTCAGAAATGTAGTGTAAGAGGCTATTCAAGTAATAACTGTAACTAACAATTTTTTAAAATTTTGAGACTTGAGATGATGAGTGAGTAAATTCCCTACTCCTTTTCAAGACTTGACAACTTGACTCTTGAGTCTGCACAAATGGAACATTACCCTGAAGGCACCGATATGAGATTTGATCAGGAATCATAACACATGAGAAATATTGGAGACGCCTTCAGGAATCTCATCCCCACTTCTCAAACCCTAAGAGGAGTGACACCAAAGCATATTTCACAAGGACAATGTAGAAAAATAAGGGCGCTTACCAGGCAGTTGATCTGGAAGGCGGTGAAAGATCCTGATCATAAAGGATCGTGAAGGTCCAAAGGCACCAAGTTCCCTACACGTCCTAAAAATATCTACGCTTTATATCTCAATAAAGGACTCTTTTCGCCAATTTTTTCAATTTTTGACCTCTCAACTAATTTACAGCTTTGAGCGCATTTCTTAAATTCAGTGTCAGTAAAGAGAACTGTTACGCAGAGAAAAGTGGTGCTCACTACAGGGCTCTAAGCTGTCCAAGTGAGAACATCTATAACAAACAATGGAGAATGATAGAATTAAAAAAACTCAACCTTCCAATCAGCTAAAAAGCGTCACACAAATGGAATGCACCTCGTGACATTAAGCACCACTCATGCTTGCCCAAAAGCCTAGATTTTGGGCCATTTACAGTTTACTCTACCTTCTGTTAAGCGTTATCATTATCAACTTCCATTTGAGACCTCAATGAAAGCATCAAAATAACTACCACGTGGCATCATTTGGTGGGAGGCTGCTCCAGTCACTCCCACGTTATTTTGTTGCCTTCCATGATGCAGTTTTTTTAACCTTGGTTATAATGCTAATAGAAATTTGACTTTTGGGACTGAACGCTATCTCTTGAATTATGTCCATCCTCCATACATCACCTCCTACAAGTAGTCACGTTGCACCACCACAAAGTCTCCCAACAACTAGGGCTTACACAAGACTTACACCCACATGTAGTCAATTCTGTAATGCGGCCTCCTCCTTGATACACGACATTCAGGAAGCCACTGCATTAAGTGTTAGTTATTCAACAAGGCCCATTACCATCTCGAACTGCAGATAGCTTAATTTCTGGCTTCTTGAGGATCAGCTTTATCAGTATACAGCTCCTTGAGGCTGCTTGGAATCAGCGCTTCAACCAAGTCAAGGAGATATGTGGACTCTCCAGTAGCACTACCATGAGCTAGCCTCACATGAAATCGTTTCCAGGAGTGAAGGTCCTGAGTTCCTTGGGGAGAAGAAGGTCCTCGTGGGACTCAAGGGCCCTCTGGTACTAAAGTGCCTACTCCTGGCGATCCTGAAGACTTTTTGAAGAAGGAGTTTTGGCAGCACTTGCCGTCTTACAGGATAAAATCTGATTTGTGGCTCAGGGGTGCAAGCTTCAGGTGGATGGAGTCCCTCTTAACCTAGGGTTTTAATAGAAGATTTTTCAGATTATCTGGATATATTAGTGCATTCACTAAGCTCATTAATAGTCACATCTCCCAGCTCGAGCAAGCCTGTTGCAAGTTTGACATACGCTTGAATGATTTATAAAGCCAGCTTCTTCTTCAATCCACCGACATTCAAGCATTAAAGGAGCAGGTTGCTCATAAGGCATCCATTACTTCCCTAAAATGGAACTTGGACGATATCCAAGAGGTCAGCAAAGTTTTGAGATGTTGGCTGAATCAGCAGGTCCCTCTTGACTATGCGGAGACCTGATTTTCTAAGTCTGCACCAAATTAGGTGTCAATACCCTTTCAACTCCTATTGTGACTAACTTTAAGCCTAGTTTTAGGGAGTTCATCGCGTCCAGGAAAGCATCACCTCCTTCCTATAAGCCCATGAGAGTTCTATGGAAGAGGCTACTGACTGACAGAAGGTAAAGCATATCCATCCTAAATGAATAGAATCGCTCAGGAGATTAAATCACCATCTATAGGAATGCCACACATGGTAACAAGTTTATACCGCGTTAATCCAAAAATTCGGCAGCAAACCAAACCCTGTCAATAAAAAAAGAATTCATGGTTATTTCCTGAACTTAATGGAAAGCCTTATGGAGTTTACTAGATGTTTTTACTCCCAAGTACAGCCCTTATTAACCACTAACCGCATAACCTTGGACGATAACAAAACTACAGTCATCTCCACAGTGAGGTGTTATCCTGAGGTTAAAAATCATATTATCACCAGAAGGATGGTTTTGCTTGAATTTGAGAAATTAAAGAAGAACTTAAAAAAATAACTTTATTGACCTTGCATCCCAAGGCTACCATACTTGTCTCCTACAACCTTCTTTAGGTCCACATTATCAAAAACCCAAAAGAATCTTAAAACTCAATGAACTTTCTGCAATGGTTTCTGTCACAGCGCCAAGATTTGTTGGAGAAAGACTTACTGAGGAGGCGGTAAAAAGGACTTCAGCATAAAGAACGAGACATTTCATGCTGACATCCATGTATAACAAAAGAGCTATTAATGACTTATAATGAACCTTGACTTACTGTACCAAAAGAAGAAATTTTGGTACACATTAACAAAGAAAATATATTCTTAATCTTCTTCTAATGAATCTCCTATGTTCCTCAAATTACCTCCGCATCTCAGGAGTTTGGTTACCCGCGTCACTGAATTAGTTCATAAAATCCTAGTCAATGCCATTGTTGGAAGTAGTTTCCCTGTGAATGTTATTTAGTCCAAACTGATGAAACGCATCAAAATTGCTTGGAACTTGCCACAAACATGGAATATGGCACAGCTGGACCACAGTGTACTCGGTCCAATGAGGCCTATCTTCCTTACCTATCCACTCTGGGCTGCTTTCTGTGAATATTCTCACTATTTCACTAGATAACCCGAGCTATGATATTCACTTTGGGACTTAGCCTCTCTTTATTTATGAAATAATGCACTATGATGAAAACTTTCTATCTCTACTGGGACATTGGGCCCCCTTGGTTTTTGAGACCTCGCGTGATGCTAAAATGGCATTCAAAGCTCAGTATTGCCTATTAGATGTGAATGCCAAATTAAATGACTCAAGTATCATGTGAGAGGCTCTCACATGCGGATGCTACCGCCTGACGTTGATGACCACCAGAGCATGTCAATTTATTTTCTTAAAATGACAAATATACCCCCAAGGTCACAAATTATTGTTGACACCTAGGTTCACATCAACATTACCAAAAGATATCTTCATAAAATCTGAGGTCTAGACAACCCATCAGTCAAGGAATCCTAATTTGTCTGAGAATTTTAGACCCCGCCTATGCTGGATCCATATCATTGTTGTTGGCCAACCTTACTGACAGACCTAGGGTAATGGACCAAAATACTCCTGCTGCTTATATTCGCCTTAATCCAAAGGAGGCTGTCAGAAAATCACTATTCCAACAACAGGTGGCTCCTTAGAGTGCCAGGCTAACCAGTATGGAGACTGGCTGACCCTTGCTGTTTCACTTATATAGGCGTACCAACCCCCTAAAAGTCCAGAAAAATCAACAACCAAGCAGATCAGCGACTTCACCTTAGCCCCACGGTCTTCTTGGGAGTGCACCAGTGGTCCTCAGCCCCCTTCCTGGGTGGCCTAACCCATTGCTCCTTCTCTCTCATGACCAATCACCAGTCCCTCTTGGGTGTTCCCAGCAAGTACATCCCCATTCTGGGCGGCTATGGCACTCCTGCGCTGCACCACCCTCATGGCTGATGGCCATAAGCCCATTGTCATTGGTGGCCAATTAGCCAAATTCATGTCAGGGGTTTCTTGTAGGGATGAGGTATGAGAGCTGGCAACGTCGGCCACTCCAGGAGAGTCACCCCTCAAAAGCCATGGGGATATCCAGTCCCATCTTCCTTTAACTTAGTGGACGAACTACTAACAACTAAATAAGATGGGCGCAAAAAGGATCTTTATAAAAGGGAATGACAACTATTTAGACCATAGACTACTGCGCCTATTAACAACCCATAGGCCATCAAAGCTATAACTTCACCCAATCATCAATTTTCCACAATACTGATTCCCTTCCGATCCGCTTGTCACAAACAAAGTTTTTTGATGTTGACCCATCCTTGGCACAATTCGCCGGTCAGTCATATACAAACTTCAATTATAAACATATTTAAGCTCCTCAGCATAAGTCTTCGGCACTCAAAATTGGGTTAGCAAAAACATCATCAGATTTTAGATAACGAATACATTGGTTTTCTGCTAGAAATTCCCACAATGACCAATGATTTGGCAGTTGGCATCAAAAAAGGATTCCGCAAAACCCAAGTGATTAGTATTTATTTGGTCAAAATCCTTGGCATTAGTCGCTGGTGTCAACCATTATATAACGTTTCTATTGGAGATTATCTCCAATAATTTAAAAAGACTCAACCCATCTGAATGGAGAGCAACAATAGGCAAATACGCCATTAAAAAAATCAAACTAGGCGAATATTCATCAATAATGTCTAACTAACTGACCCCCTAATTCTCTAAAATTGGGAGGAATCCATCTAATTAATTTTCCTACATTTCCCCCACTTAACCAGATGGTATTCCTCCAGCACAGTTCATCTTAATGAAGGGCCAAGAACACCCCAACGCCCCCTCCAATGAGCGCCGAGTCCAAAACAGTGGCTCTCGCCACCTATTAGCCTGTCCTCCAACTACTTGAGCAGCTCACCAACGAAGCCCACTGTAGTGAGCACCAAGGTCAGAAAATTGCTTTATAAATGACAGTGGGCTCCACTAGTATGACAAGCTAACCATTATGGAGACTGACTGACCCTTGCTGTTTCGCCTTCATAGGCGTACCAACCCTCTACAAGTCCACATCCAACCCACCAGGCCAGTAGACCAACAACTTCGCCTTAGCCCCAATGTCCTCCTTGGGAGTGCACCAGTGGTCCTCAGCCCCCTTAATGGGAGGCCTGACCCCTTATTCCTTCTCCCTCATGACCAATCGCCAGCCCCTCTTGGGTGTGCCCAGGAAAGTTAATCCCCCATCCTGGGCGGCTATGACACTCCCACGCTGCACCGCCCTCATGTCTGACAGCCATCAGCCCACCATTGTTGGTGGTCAGTTGGCCAGGTTCCTGTCAGATGTTTCTTGTAGGGATGAGGTATGGGAGCTGGCAGCATAAGCGCACTTCAGGCGTGTCACCCCGCACCTTCCTCAGGGATCTCCAGTCAGATCTTACTTTAACCTAGAGGATGAACTACTAACAACTAAATTAAGATGTGTGCAAGAGAGATCTTTTTTGAAAGGGAATGACAACTATTTATACCTAAGCTAATGCGCCTATTCAAAACCCATCAATTATATAATCCATAACTTCTCCCAATTGTCAGTCATCCGCAATAAATGATTCACTTTCAATCTGCTTATCCCAAGTACTGATTATTATGTTGACCCACCCTCGACACAATTTGCTGGTCAGTCATATATAAACTTCAAACTAAACATATTTGAGCATCCTCAGCATAAGTTGCAGGTACTCAGAATTGGGGCAACAAAATCATCAACAGACTTTGATAATTAATACATCGGCTTCTTTCTAGAAAATCCCACAATTACCCACGACTTGGAAGTTGGTGTTAAACTAGGAATCCGCTTAACCTAAACAATTAGTATTTAATTGTTGACAACCTCAGCATTAGTCACAGGTGTAAACATTTACATAACATTACTTTGGGGATTATCTCTGATACTTTGAAAAGGCTCAATCCAATTGAATGCGGAGCACCAATTGGCAAATACCAATAAAATAATACCAAACTATTAGATTATCTGGCAATCACATCTGACTAACTGACTCCCTAATTCTAATATTACTGGGAGGAATCCATCTGGTTGCTTTTTTGACAGAGGCTGTCAATGATGTCCACAGCTACAGAAGATCAAGAAATAATGTTTTGAAATTCCCCATCAGTGGCTCTAGTTGACGCTTATATTGGGAAAGATCTCACTGTAGAACAACAAAGCCAGGTTATAGAATTATTGGAGGAGTTCTCAGACATCTTATCAATCTCTTACTATGAATTTGGAGAATTTAGTGGGGTTCCACATCATGTGGAGACTGGGTACACTCCCCCATTCAGTCTTAACCTCACCAAAAAAATCAAGAGTGAAGAAAAACAGGTGGCGGTAGAGCTCAAACAACTACTTAAAGCCTTTCTACTGGTGCCTTTAAGAAGCCCTTGAGCCTCCCTCCTCCTGTCATTTCGGAAGAAGGATGGCAGCCATTGTGTGGTGATGGAATACCGCTGGCTCAATTCCATCAACAAGAAAGACAATTATCCCTTGCCTCGATTCACTAACTCTCTCTGCTGCTTGCCAGGTTGCAATACTTTTCCATGATGTATCTTGTTAGCAGATATTGGCGGGTGAATCTTGCTCTCAAAGACTGAGCCAATTGTGCGCTTATAGCTAACAAAGTGCTATTTGAACCCAATAGGATGCCCCAGGATCTTTGCAACACGCTGGTCGCTTTTCAACACACACTGGATGGGATCCTAAGGGTTTTAAAGTTAACCTGTTGTTGAGAATTCCTTATTCTTAATACTAGGTGACTCCATCAGTGTGCCAGGCCAAACAGTATGAAGACTGCTGACCCTTTCTTTTTCACAATCATTGGCGACCTTTCCCTAAAAATACGCAGGGCAACTCACCAACCCAGCAGACCAACAACTTCTCCTTCTAAGGCATGACAACTCGTTATAGCTCAGAGGTCCTCTCCTGGGACATTTCCAACGATTTTGGTTCAGCGGCCTCTATTGACTTCCTCAGGTTTACTCCCTTTAATCCTTCCAGTCCTTCATTGTTGCTGCTAGTTGCCCAAGTTCCCATCGGGTTTCCATCTAGTTTAAGGTTGGGAGTTGGTTGCGCTGACCATTCAGGTGTTTTAACACAGCACCCAACAACTGGGGATTTTGAGTCCCACCTCACCAAGCCAAGATAACTACTATTAGCCAAAAACTTAATAAAGATGGGAAAACAAATATTAGATTAAAAATTTAAAATTTGAAAATTTGAAAATTAGGAGATTTTTTATTAAGAGGAAGATCAACTATTTATAGGCATTTCTTGCCTGTACACATTTTTGGCATTTATTGCCAACAAAATCAGCACTCACTAGTGATTCTCCCTGCTTAGTATTTGTCAGCACTCTCGCTGGCAATACTCATCATCCATAAATGTCCATAATTATGTTGATCCTTAATTTGTCATAATCTGAATTAATTAGATATATTGACATCCTCAGCATAAGTTTCTGGTGTCAAATTGAACCAAAATAGTGTCAGGGATTGTTCCTGATACTCTCACAAAGGCGAAATGCAATTTGGTTTTAAATAATTTTTATTAATGGTTTGGTATCCTTGGCATAAGTTGACAGTACTACAACTTAGATTTGACTTTCTGCCAGAAATCACACAATCATTTTCACATGGAGTTGATACTGGGATAAAAGTCTGCCAAGCTTAAATTGTTAGTAATAATTATTTCTACATCCTTGGCATAATTCGTAGGTGTTGAGTTTGTCTGATTCCACTATCAGGATCATTTCCTGATACTTTTTGACGTCAAATTTAAGCAAATTGCATCTTAATTGATAATTTTAATTATCTCAAAATCCTTGGCCTCAGTCGCCAGTGTTAAGACCCACCAATTTCCTTTTGGGGATGATCCTCAATACTTTCTTGATCCTGCAGATCAAGACAGCCAACCCAAAAGAATGGGGAGCACAAATTGGGGTATAATTTCAAATAAAGAATCGAAATTAGCAAACTAATTGGCAATCATCCTAGATTAATTATTTTAGTAATTTCATTAATATGTGAGGAATATCACCTGGTTAAAGATCTAACACCAGGGACAAGCAATACCTGGGATCTTCAATTCATAAAAACCTCTAGAACTTCCTGGATGGTCTCAACCATCTAATGCCGGTAGCGTTATTTCTTTAGCCATTCATGGATCTTATTTACTGCCCTGTCCCACAGTTGCATGCCCTTCTAAGATAAAATCAGTTTGACAAGAAAATAGATATAAAGGAGCCATTTCTATATACATTATTTATACAGAATTTCTTCCTTGATCTGAGTGTCTTGAGAAATTTTTGTATCTTGGCTTGGATCTCAGGATTTTTAACTCCTATAGTTCTGGATGACTAAATAGATCTTACAGTCAGTCCTTCTTAGGGTCAAAGCAACCAATATGCATCCCAGAGTGACCATCAGCGTTCTGGTGAATCACTCATGCATGCTGGACTAAAATGAAATTGTAGATCTGGAGACTTAGGGCCCATCTGGCTAACCAGCCATCAAGGTCCTT
This sequence comes from Massospora cicadina, assembly GCA_022478985.1. NCBI lineage: Eukaryota > Fungi > Entomophthoromycota > Entomophthoromycetes > Entomophthorales > Entomophthoraceae > Massospora > Massospora cicadina. The sequence goes on from JAKSZP010015779.1 coordinate 83,425, forward strand.
TATTTTCTACAGTCATTGGATTGAGACGTGTCAGTGACAATGGTGAAGTGTGTGACATAGAGGTAGGCCAGAAGTGCTTGATTGGTAACAAAATAGCCAAGAACTCTTTCTCAGGAATGCATTAGTTCGTTCAGAATTGCAAAGGGTCTTGATAAAGTAAGCTTTTGGATGTTTGACCTATTCCTATCATACTGGTATAGGATGGCCCCAACAGCAACATCACTTGCATTTGTATAATCATGAAGGTCAAGCTAAATGCAGATGTACTAAAATGGGTTAATACAAAGAGAGGTCTGCAATACATTAAACGCCTTCTTTTTTCAGAACGCTAATTAAAGGTCACATTCATTTCAGGAGTTAGAACAGGGGATTGGCTGGGTCATCAAACTGAGGATTGAATCGACAAAAATAGCCCACCATGACAAAAATATTTGAAAATCCTAAGGCTCAAAGGGCGTCACATTTTCTTATTGGCGTCAACTTTGTCTGGGGTGGGCTGGACACCATCTTTTAAAACCTTTTATCTAAGAAATCTCATTTCTGATTGGAAGAAAGAGTTCTGTAATATCTGAGTTTTATCAAGACCTTTCTAATATGATTGAAGACTTAACAAAGGTTTCACATGTCTGTTGAAGGTTCGCAAAAAGATGGTGATATTGTCAAGGTATATGATTACACAGATATTAGATTCTGGTATTTGACTCGAGAATAAACCCTTTGAAAAACAACTAATCAGTCTAATTACCCACCTAATGCTCGAATTAATACTCTAATCAAAGCCTATTGCAATAACACAACTTAGCTGATTATTACAGCGTGGATTTAATTATGTTATCAAAAGCTCAGGATGAATAACTCGCACATCTAGGCTTATCTTCTCTGCAATAACATGGCCCAGGCCAATTATTGCAACGACATTTAATTATCAAAATCTCAGACCAAATACACTCGCACATTCAGGCCAATTTTCTCTAAAAATTCATGGCTCAGGCCGATTAACTCAATGGCAATACAATTTTATCTTTCTATCAATAACTTAGGCTAGGTATGCTTGCAAAATAAGGCCAATTGTCGCATCCAAAACTTGGAAATTAGTCTCAATTACTCATGACCAATATTAAATAATCAGTATGAGAAATTGTTTGGGATCAAACCGAAGAAGACATCTACAAATTGCAAGAATGTTTAGATGAAAAACATAATCTTTTTTCTGTCTTAGGGCCAAATACACTTACATAGTTGACATCCCAATTATGGAGTCATTTTCGTCAGCTGTATGATAAAAACATAAATTTAGCTAGCCCTATAATGATTTTATGTATGTTGATACATGTAACTGGCATGATAGCGCTTGTACATGGACCACCCAAATGGGAGTACCTAGTGCTATTGAGAGAGGCTTGCTGACGTCCCAATTAAGGGTATGTCATTTTCTTAAATCGACCCAAAATTTCCTAAAATTTATATTTTGTCAGCAGTATGATGAAACTCATTATGAGATGATCTTAGGACCATTTTGCACGCTCAGTGTTGCAATTTTCGTCCCTGAAATCCTCCCTAATATGAGAGTATTTTGCCACCAAAAAACCTAGTAGTAGGTCTCAGTCATATCAGTTCAAAGGCCAAACTGAGGTAGAAAATAATCTGTGAGATTTCATGCTTGAATGTGGCCAGTAGATGCCCTAGAGGTATAAATACCAGACCCTAGCCTAATAAATAATTATCAAATAAACTAGTCCTAAATAAAGATTTATTTTATCTAATCCGCCTTCTGGTTTTTATCTTAAGTCCCTTTTGGAGAGTGTTGGCAAGCTGAATCCTTGAAATCCACAGTTTGTACCTTTGCCTGCCCCCGGAGAAGTTCCCAAATAGATCAGAAAATTGAGTCTGAAATTGACCAGAAGAGTTGAGGCTATTTTGATACGTTGTGTGAGTTTCTAAACAGTCCAGATACTGTAAGTGTTGAATTTTTGGCCTACTTTGGATGGCTGGTTCTTCTTCTGCGGTATGGTAGAGTTTCAAACGTCTATCTTATGGCGACAATAGACCAGATGGTGACTACTATTAAAGATATAACTCTTTGGTAATAACACTTTGAAGCATATTCTTTTGTTGTTACTTGAAAAATGGCACGCTGCCCTGATCTTAATGATCCCAAGTAAATTATTAACTTAATACAGCATAAATTATTAAACACAAAAAAGCAAAAAGATTAAACTATGAACTTGTGGTAATAGTTGATTGTACTTTATTAGTATCAACTTGGAGATTGTTTATAGGGTTTGATGTTCACCACATCTTACCCATGACACCTCATTTTCAATGGCACTTGGCCAGTGGAACATGTATAATGATCATTTGAGGGTCTACAATCCTTTTGAGTCAGGGAATCTCACTTGGCCTCAGAGTCAGTGTTAATTTCTCATTATTCTCAAGACAGCATTTCTGACATGTCTGAAAATAGCCGAACTGATGCTCTTCTCAAGCAGTTGGCAGGACATACCAAGGCTTTTAAAACCAATAATTAACAATTAATTTGATCAAATTCTCAATTGACATTAAAAACTTATTTTGACATATACTAACTAAGCCCACATGCCTAAGTCATCAAGTTGAGAATAATTGTTATTCCAACTTACCCAACAAAGCCCTTGAGCCTGTGTCATCATAGTCAAATATTATTAAGCGGAATTCTAGGCTGCAGATCCCAGGCTTGCATAGTATATGATATTCCTGATCCACAATCACTTATATCCGATATGATCCTTAATAAATTAAGCATGCTAACATTAATATGTCCCTATCAAATATCTGACGATTAGATCCAGTCAACTACTCAACACTTCCCCCACCTTGAATGGATATAAGCGGCGGGTACCCTTCTTTCTGTGTCACAATGTTTTACTTTTTGCGCTTATCAAAATATGAATGATAAAAAACTTTTCTTTCTCGTTGCAAACACTTTTGCAACCCATAAAATTCAAGACTAAATCTAGTTTGATAATCTCATAGAGGGGATTAGTCTGCGCCCATGTCTGGGAGCAGTTGGGAAAGCAAGGCAAGAGGAGCAGGTGGAAGGCCCGCGGCCTCTAACGTTCAAAAACGCCCCGGAGAATCCGGTGGAATAGAAAAAATCTAAAAAAACTGGCGGTCACAATTTCCCTGGAGATACTCGTGTGGCAAGCACGATGCAACCAGTACATCAATACGCCACATTCCCAGCTACTTTTGTCGGTGGAATTTGGAGTCCGTGTGTATCTGGACATCCAAAAAATGGCCCTATGGGAAAAATTTTGTGAAGATGTACACAAAATTTTCCCGACTGCAGTGTACGTTGCACCTCACTCCATGTTGCATGGTTGGCTGGACCTAGGTTTTGAAAGCAAAATAGCAGCAGATGAGGCTGCAGCGGTGTGTGTAGTGGTCAACCTCCCCAAAGGGCAATGGGTCATCGAAACTAAATGCACCAGATGGACAAAATCGAACCAAATTTTCCTCACGTTTGACTTTTTGCCTACTACAGTAAAACGTGACATTTTGGAGCAACACCTGAAAGATGGTCTCGCCATATATGGCGAAATACAATCTTTCAAAATGCAACATTTCACGCTGATGCCACACCTGTGCACCAGCAAAGCCATTGCAGTTCTGACCCCAACTGAGGAGATTGTGAAGGACCTAACCCAGATCCTGCACTCCACCTTTATTGACATCGCAGGGCACACCACCCACCCATTCTGGGTACCGTGGACAGCGCGCCCCCCATTTGCACCCACTGTGACGCGTTCAGCCATAAGGCACACGTGTGCCCCATTAAAGAGGGCATTACATTCCAAGAGCACCCCTCGGCGGCCATGGCTAGCGGAGAGGCGCACTACAAACCAACCGCAAGCACCAAAGAGGTTTTCCCGTGGGGAGCACAAGGCTGCTAGCTATTGGTAAAGCCCATCTCCCTGCAGGAGCGGAAGAAGGCCAAGCAGGCCTGTAGGACCACGGCCAAAGAAGTGGCCAAGGTCACCACCACCATCCCACACTTACAACGCCAGGAGGACATGGAGACCTTTGCAGCAGAAGCAACTCAGGAATCCATCATCCAATCAGATTGGGAGGCCCAAGCTGAACGGGCCACTCAATCTGAGGATCCAATGGGAGATCCAGTCTCACCCAATCGCTGCACCCAAGCCCCAGTTGAAACCAACTTGGGACCTATCCCAACCGAAAAAATTTTTTTTGCCCCACTTGATGGTGCACCGAACTTATCCGCACCGCAAAAAATTCGTCCGACGTCAGGAAAACAAAAAGCGAAGGCCAAAGCCAACGCGACTCTTTCCGCAAAAATTAACAAAAACCCCAATAGCGTTGCTGCTAATACCCGCGCTGCTGTGAAAGCCCATGGGGACCTGGAAGAGGCTGGTGGGCAGGGGGCCCACCCCCTCGCACCTAAGGTGCGATAGGGGAAACCTTCACTCTAGGGACGCTGAATATCGCCGGACTCAAGGCCTCCCCATCCCAGGCTAGGAAACTGAGTTTTTTACAAAATAATTTACCCGTGGATATCCTGGCCATCCAGGAAACCCACTGTCCATGAGGTTCCGAGGATGCTTGGAAAACAATGCTCCTACCATCCCTATCCTTTTGGTCAAAGCACTGTGGGGTGCTAATTCAGAAAAACATTTTTTTCAAATTTACATCTTCAGAAACATTCCTAAATGACCAAGTGCTCATTGTCACCTTCTCATGGGCCGATGTTGCACACACAATTGTCAACATTTACGCCCCAAATGGTGCACAAGAGCGTCAGGAATTTTTCTCATTGGTCAAATCCCTCCCACTACCCCCCAATTCTTTCCTAATTGGTGACATGAACTGTTGGCTAACCTCACCAATGGACTGGTGGCCACCCTCACCCCATGCCCCACAGGGTCATGTAGAACTATGCGTTCTAAAAGCCACCCTTGGGTTAATGGATGTGCTGCCGTGACATGCCCCACTGCTCGAAAACATGATGCGTCCCCACATCCACAACGGCCAATTAAGGTCCATGACCCGCATGACCTTATTCTAGCACCGGCAAAATTCCAACCCCATATCTCCCACTTCAAAACAACAAAAATAGAATTCTCTGACCACTGACTGGTCTCAATAACATACCACTTACCCGTTACAGTTGCAAAGGCCCCACATTGGTGCAAAATCTGCCCCCCAGAGCTTGCGTCGCCAGGATTTTCCATGTGGGTGGAAGAGGTAACTTTGGCAAAATCGTTTGTTGCACTGTTTTGCGCGGACCCCATTTCCACATGGGCAACTTTCAAAAAAGACACCATCCGCCACTATCGCCATCTCTCATCCAGACGCTCACAAGCCACATCGGCGGTTATATCGCGCACACTGGCGGAATTGGCCCACTTGGAGTCCAACATTCCAGCCTCAGGATATAGCCCTGCATGGGGCCAGAAGTGGGCGGAGGCAGCAGCCCACCTCAACGCACTTGAAAGGCGACACAAACATCGGGTTTGTGTCCAATACAGGGCCACACGCATCACTAAAGGCGACAAGTGCACTGCATACTTCATCAAAAAAATTTTTGCACCACGCCAGAGCGTGGCCTGCACACAGGTGCAAAGATCAGATAATTCTATCGTGGACACACTGACTGAAGTGGCAAAAAAAAACGCAAAGATATTACTCCGAGTTATACCGAGCTGAACCAATTCAGCCAGCCAAAATGGCGGAATTTCTCAACAGAGCTCATATCCGCACCATTTTCTGATACCCGGAAATAATTAATTAAATTACTCTGAACGAATTATGGACTACCATTCGTGGTGCACCAAACCAAAAATGCCCAGGCCCAGATGGCATTCCATATGAGTTCTACAAAAAATATTTTAAATATATATCCCTATTGCTGCTAGCCTCACTCAACCAAAGCCTGTTGGAAACGCGCCTCCTACCAGGAGGACATGAGGCTTTTACAGTCACACTCTTCAAGAAAGGGGATAGGCTAGACTTAGCCAACTGGCGCCCCATTTCTCTAACAAACACAGACACCAAAATTTTAACAAAAATCATGGCTAACCATTTAGGGACTGTAGCATCTGCCACCATCTCTCCAGAACAATTCAGTTTCATCCCAGAAGGTCAATTTGGGATAACGTGCACTCTGTGGCTAATGTGTGTCAGTCCACAGCCTCTGGGGCACTTGTATTCTTGGACCAACAAAAGGCCTATGATAGAGTAAACTGGGAATACCTTAGGGCCTGCCTCCAACAATTCCGCCTACCTCCCCACTTCATTAACTGGGTGATGCTGCTCACGGAATCTGCAACAATGGCTGTGCGCGGCCCAGGTTTCCTAACGGAAGTAGTCCATCCTCAAAGGGGCCTGCGACAAGGGGACCCCCTGAGCCCACTCTTATACAACTTCAGCCTTGACCCACTACTGCGAAATGTGAATGCCCAACTCACTGGGGTCCATGTGCCAGGCCAAACCCCAGTCAAGATGATGGCATTTGCAGATGATTGCGTGGTGGGGGTGTCTAATAATAAAGATGCACGCGCGCTTGAAGCCCTCATCCAGGAATATTCCCGGGTAAGCAACGCGGCACTGAACGCCTCCAAAACTGAAATCATCCTCCTTGGTCAGTTTCAGAACTGCTGGGCCCCAGCAAGTAGTTCCCAACCCAGCCCAGCTGCTCGCCCAAGTCCACGCCTTACTAACTCAAAACACACCGCTCCACTGGTGCTCCCCTTTGTGCCGCGACCTACCATAGGACTGGTACGCCACCTGGGCGTGTGGTTGGAGGCAGGAGGATACGCGTCAGCAGTAATGGAGGGCCATATACTGGACAACGTGACAAAGCGAATCGCCTCTCTCAGAGCCCACCCTACTACCCTCACTGGCAGGGTTGTTCTTGCCAACTCTATGCTCCTATCCAAAGTCTGGTTTGGAGCCCACGCCATCCCCTTCTCCCCAAGCTTCTTCAAATCCCTGTATGCTTTGCTACAAGGTTGGCTTTGGTCAGGCCGCCCTCCACCAGTATGGCTAGAGGTCATGTTTGGCCCTCATCATCATGGTGGCATGGGCCTACTTGACTTCAAAGCCCATGCCGCCAAGATCCTAGGCACCTGGATTGCGGCCATCACTGCTCCTACACTCCCATCCCAACACTGGTCCCGCGCGGCCCGCTCCAACTTCTCCTGAGCCTTGGGCCTCAACAATCCATCAAACCCCCACTCCCTGATGAAATACCTCACATCACACACATCAGCCACAGGTCCTCACGGGACCAAAACCCACTACAAACGAATCCTACTCTCCATGCGAAGCGCAGAGTGGAGAATTCGTATTAGTGGACATACAACCCGAAGAGGCCGCCCCTCTCCTCAGTTCACACAAGAGGTACAGGGGCTACCCATCCATGATGGCGTGATCCCCATTCGACCCCAAGTCCTATCCAGGGTGGACTACCTGGACATGATGGACATCCTTATTCCACTGAGACCCAAAAGACTATCTGGAAATACGCACACCATCCTCTGTTGCAGCCTCAAGTCCGCTCCCATGTGTGGCGCTGCCTGAGGCGGGTGTATCGTACAGCTGAGCGCTCTAATGCTTTACACTCATCCTGTGTCGTGTGTGGCCAGTATGGAACGCTGTTTCACCGCCTGGAGAAGTGCCCCACCTCTAAAGTAATATGGCGCGAAGTCCAACGTCTGCTAGGCCAGGATCAAACACATCCCTTCAGTCTTTCAAGAGATATGTTTGCTTCATCAATGGCCTCCCCCTCCCACCCTCCCTTCGTGCTCTGGTGGTTGCAATCGCCATGTGGACTATCCACACGATTGTCTTGGATGCCATCGCCGGATCCATCCCCACCCTCCCTGAAGCTGTCCACAGATTCCGGTCTCATTTGGTGGACCACTTTCAAGCGTGGATGTTTGGATATCTCCCACCACGTCGCCGGCAGCTGGTCTCCTCCTGGTTCCCAGTCTGGTTCATCAAATCAGACCCCTTCCTCCACACGTGCTCAATAGTGGCTACGCCCCCTACACACGTTCCCTCCCCTTCCCATAAGTGGCGTTCCCGCTGGCAACAAGAGATAGCATCGCTTCTCTGGGGTGCCTCACCTGGTACTGAGTTTTGTCTCGTCTGAGTCATATTCGGAAGTGTCCGTCCCATGGTTGGCCTTCCCCGCAATAAATTTAAATTTAAATTTAAATTTAAAATATGAATGATATATTGATAGCCTTTCTGCCTTGGACAGACGAGTCTTCTTAAGACAGAGCAAGTCCATGCGGCATGCTATTGTCAACTTGGGCGTGTTGCCCACGATTTCTCAAGCTGGATAGACCAGCTCACTTCCACGGTACCCAAGAGTTTGGCTTCACATCACACTGTGACCTCAACAATTGATGAACCTGAGCAGGCCCCCTTGGCTTTAAGTACTGCTCATCAAACATCCCAATGGGTCAAGCGGGATCCTCTTTTAACTTATTCTTTATCTCTTTGGGCTTTTGAAGCTGTTCAGCCCCAAGAAACCCCTATCTGGCATCAATGCACTTAGGATGGAGATCTCCTTCCTGACTTCTTGTTTTCCCTTTTTTGAGTCGTCCTTTCTAACAATCTTACTTCCTCCTTATGTGCGGGCAGTGTGGCTTTGTTGAGTCTTGAGTTCTATTCAAAGTTGGAGCTCATAAATGCCTACTTTTCATCTGCACTTGCTACTGATACTGAGGTTGCTGCATATGATATTTTTGAGGCTCATCAGGCTCTGATTCTCGCTAACTCAGATTCTAGGCTTTGGTGTGAACCTGCTTTAGTACATACCTGTTTTTACATCCTGTTGGGCCTCAAGACTCAGATTTCAAAAGATCAGTGTTTCCTGGTGTTATACCAAGCCCTTTTCAAAAACTTGGTGCATGGGCTTCCTGAAAAGTATGTTCCACAGATGGCTCTTCTGGGTGTACGTTTGCTTCCCTCCTTCCCCGCTCCCCACTGATAATGTGCCTTACATGCACAAGGTATTAAGAAAGCTCTGTTCACAAATATTTCATGTGAAAGTGTTCCTCCCCCCAGTTTACCCCTGCCTTGAAAGCCTTCTTGCCAATTGTATCTTCCTTTCTGCAGAATTTACTCCCAAGTCAGACCTTTCACGCCTATTCCATAGTTTCTTCCAATGATCTTAACCTTTAGTTTGATGGCCTATCTTAAGCTGACAAGGCCAACGTACCTGGTGCCAAGCATTTTTGGGTTTAGCACATCTCTGACAGGGTCTGGATAGTTGAGACTTGTATGAGATTCGCATTTCTCCAATTCCACTACAGGCGTCTCCAGTTCAAGCACACTCTCCTCCCCTCACAAAATAGGGTAACCTGGTTCCAGTGATGGCGAGGCATCAAATCTCTGAATTAAATTTTACGTTTTTAATTATGTTTTTTTTTCTTTTTTTTCTTTATACTATTATTATATAATTTTAAATATTTTATTTTGTTCATTATTTTTTTCTTTTTCCTTTTTTCCCTTTCTTTTTTTTCTTTTTTTTATAATAATGTTATTTTTTATGATACAGATGAATGAACCTAGTGTGTACTCAATTCATAACATAGCTGACTTGATCCTTAATGCTATACACTTCTTAAAAAAATTTTCCAATATAATCAATGGACCTTTTCAAAGTGAGGCCAGCTTTTGCGCGCTTCCTGATCTATTAGTGTCACAAAATACTACTAAGTCTCCTTCCTTGAACTTAGTCACCATAGCTCATTTAGCATCTTCATAGCTCTTCTGACTACTTTTTTGACTATTTGCATTTTGATAGGCTTCAGATTGCAACTTGACTAGGGTCTTTGCTAGGTGCTCAACAAAATTATTTGGTCTAATTGCTTCAAATGAACTGAGAACTGAATACAATAATGGAGGAAGAGCGGGCTGTCTACTATACAGAAGTCAAAATGGAGAGTGTCCTGTGCTGCTATGGTGTCCAATATTATATGCAAACATGGTGGAACTAATTAAAGTAGCCCATTGCAAAGGTGCTGAGGCTGCGTTTTTGCATAATATGCTGACTAAAGTGCCATTCACTCGTTCTACAATACCATTAGTCTCAGGATGGTACAGTGCTGGCAAAAAAAACTTTTGTTATACATCAACCCATTTAACCATTGTACCATCTGGGAAGTAAAATTTATACCATTGTCCGTCAAGATCTTCTGGGGGCATCCATGCTTATAAATAATGATATCCATAATGAACTTGGCAGTAGTTAGAGCCCTAACATCTTGAATTGCTTTTGCTTCCAACCATTTCATCAGATGGTCAATAGCAATAATTATATATCTGTTGCCTAGGCTACTCACATGCAAAGGGCCAACTACATTGATTGACGCAGTATGCCAGGAACAGTTGGGTTTGATCATATGGTATTTCACATCTGACTTCATAAGTTTTGCAATCTAGCATGAATGTCAATTTTTAAGCACGTTTTGGATATAAAATAGCATGGAATCCCAAAAATAACTGGATTGAATTAATTCTAGAGTACAGGTCATTTCATCATGTTCAACGGCCTTGTGTGCTTGTGTAATTTCTTACATTTGGTCAGAAGGTTTTGGGAAGATTTGACGTTGTCCATCAGGCTTAAGATTGTATAGAGCTCCATTTCAATATTTGGTTTCAATTAATGCTTTTTTGATTGCTTTTTGAACTTTGGGTGGTTCATCTCCAAACTTTCAGTTAATTATTTTTTCATGAAGCTCATTGGCCTTACTGCTCAGGACAGCTACAATAGGAAGTCGCGATAGTCCATCTGCATTTTGATGGGCCACTCCAGCTCTATGAAGAATTTCATTAGCATTCACTTGTAATTTCAGAGACCAGCGGGCTAACCATCCTCCAGGTTCCTTGAGATTGTGGAGCCATCATAATGAGCTGTGATCTGTTATTACTTGAAAATGGTGCCATGAATGTAAGCCCAAAATTGTTTACAAGCATAGATGACAGCCAGACATTCTCTTTCAGTCATCGTATAATTATGCTCATGCTTATTCAGCATCCTGCTGCAATAAGAAAACCGGATGCTCCTTGCCATCATCCCCAATCTGCAATAGCACACCACCAATCGCAGTCAATGAGGCATCAGTTTGTATTATAAAAGGCTTGCTGAAATCAGGATATTGGAGGATCGGCGCTGAGCTCATTTTGTTTTTCCTAGCCTCAAAGGCTTGTTGGAATTCCTCTGCCCAGCAAAAACAAACTCCTCCTTGTAGTAAGTGGAATAGAGGCTCAGCAATCTTTGCAAACCCTTCCACAAATTTTTGATATTATCCTACCATGCCTAAGAACACTTGAACATCTCTTATACTTTTCAGAGGTTGCATATTGTTAATCGCCTCCACCTTTTGAGGCTGAGGCCACAAGCCCTTGGAATCAATGACAAACCCAAGGTATTCCAATTGTTCTTTAAAGAACTGGCATTTTCTAGGTTTTATCTTCAGATTGACCCTCAACAGTCATTCAAACACTTGTTCAAGGTGCTCCAGATTTCAGAAAATGTTCGCAAAAAGGCATTGATGTCATCCAGGTACACCAGAACGTAGGGCAATTTAAGTTCCCCCAAAATTGTGTCCATTGTGTGCTGAAAGGTTGCCGGTGCATTACATAGCCCCTGTAACTTGTGTGTCAGTTGGAAAAGCCCTTGAGCAGCAATCATCGCGCACTTTTCCTGCTCCTCTGGTGGCAGCTCAATTTGCCAATATCCTGAGATGAGGTCCATTGTGGTAAAATACTTTGCCCTTCCCAGACGGTCCAAAGCATCATAAATCCTGGGCAGCGGATATGAATCTTTTTTTGTAATGGCATTGAGACATCAATAATCAATCACAACTCGATTACTGCCATCTTTTTTCTTTATGATTAAAACAGGGCTGGCCCACGGGATTTTGGATGGCACTATCATTCCACTTTTCAGCAATTTGTCTAGCTCTTCACTGACTATTTTGTCACTAGCCCTAGGGCGCCGAATTGGCCTCATTCTAATAGGCATATGGTCCCCATATCAATAAAATGCTGAACTCCTTTTGCACAACCTAAATCTAGGTCATTTTTGGCGAAAATTTCGAAGTATCGTTCAAACAACTCTAATGCTTCATCCTTCTGTTGTTCTGATAATCCAGTAAACGATTCTTGAGATATTACAGTATGTGCCCCAAGGGTTTTGATAAGTAAGCCAAACTTGGATAAGTCACCATATTTGACAGCGGATACTAACTTGTCCCTCAAAAACAGATGCACAAAAGTGACTACTTGATATTTCTTGACCTTAATATTTCAGCTGGTCGAATTTGCTAGTAAGATGTCAATCTCTCCATGCCCTGGTATAAGTATTCCAGGCGCCACGCTAGGTTCCATTTGAGAATTATGCCACGGGGATACAACCTCCCTGTACAGTCCTTCTGGAATATCCAGTGTGGTCCCAATCCTCATAACCAGTTGATGGCCTGGAGCAATTGTTGCATCCTTATTTAAATGTAGAGGTTTCCTCAATCTTTGCTTATGGCGGTTGGCATGGGGCGGCTTCAATTCCTCCACTGAATATATCCTATTGGTATTATCCCATCGGCATAAGATATATTAAAAAATTTCTATGATAGCTTGTGGGATTCTTATTGTTGTAAGAGTAATAAATTGGAAGTGATTGGCCCAATATAGTCAAGATGTTTTCTTTAAAATCACATGAGATCCTATAAGTCCTTAAAAAACTAGTTCCAATTGTTATGTCATAATTGGCATTTGGAAGTACTATAGTGGGTGCAGATACTACCAAAGCAAAAATCGCATTGGAAAGGCGCTGTAAGCTCATCACTCTAAGTGCTGTTAAGACCTGCGGTCCCATATTCTTGATGATGGTCAATGTCCGGAGCTATTTTCAATTTCTTAACCAGCTTCATTAAAGCAATGTTTACAGGTGCTCCACTATCAACAATAGCTACAACTTTGTCCTTGTTGATCAGAATATCCACGTAAGTGCACTCATATAGTAAGAATCAATAGAGTTTACTAAGTGAATTTGGGAAGAATCCAGAGAGTTAAGAGTGTGCTTTAGAGTATTCCCATACTGGGACATTCATTGATGATTGTGTCAATTGCCATTGCTATACTGACTCCTTTCAGGCTTGGGGTATCTGCTGCATTGCTTGGACCGTCAGCTGGAATATTCTCAAGTATTTGTTGCACATAGGGTTTAGCAACTACTTCAGAGGCTTCAGGTGTGACAACCTTACTCTGGGAGCAAGTTACTGCATGTATGTTTGAGGAATTATTATTCAATGCTAAAATGGAATTTTTTTCATTGTTGAACAAGGCCCTGTGGCCTTCGTATTCTTGTCAATCAGGTGGGGTTAGTGTTTACAGCACAATAGAGCGTCCTGCATCTATTGTGCTTGTTCTTTTCCCTCCTCCTGCACGGTATTAGTAAGGACTACGTTGACATTTTGCTGATGGCATTGGGAAGCATAGTGACCTTTACGACTGCAATTAAAGCAAGTAATTTCACTCACTTGCTGTGGTGCTCTTACATTTGAGTTTTGCTCATTTTTACAGGCGGATACCTGTCAATTCTTCTTATTGGTTTTAAAGGGCTTTCCAGCAGAGGCAGAAGGTCCCTATCTGTAACCAGTATTAGGAGGGCCATAATTTTTTGAGCATCTGCGCAAATAGTCAGCCAATTCAGATGTCACAAGGTTTTGCATGAAAGCAGGCAATAGAGTGTTTAATAGATTAGGTTAAGGTTTTTCTGCATGCTTTAGTGCAATCTTGGCATCAAAATCAATCATAGCCCGCGTGCCTAAGAGAACTTGAGCTTTTATGATAGAATTGATCCACAAATTCATCAATTGCTTCATCTTTTTTAAAGCTGATGTTCATAAACTTAGATTTTCTGGTTGACATCCATTCTGGACCTCCAAATTCATGAAGCCCAGCCTCCTTTACTTCAGCATATGTTGGATTTTTGTTAATGTGAGGCATAATCACTCAATGCTCCACTCATCCAAGCAGTTAATTATAGTGGCTGCTTTGTTTTGGTCGCTGGCCCCATGCATAGCCATTCAAAAACGTCTGAAAAAAGTGGTAATACTTCCGTTTTTGTCAAAGGCTTGCAGGTTTGCTGGTTTATAATTTATTGCTTCCCCATTCCTGGTTATCACGATTATTTCTAGGTTGACTAGAACCAGGTGTACTAGGACGTTGGGGCATCGTATCCCAGTTTGAGGTGCTAGGGTTGGCCAAAGCAACCATATTGCTAGGCAATTGTCAACGTGGCCCAGCGTCCGTTTTGGTAGCTATTTCTGAAAAATTATCCTCATATTATTCAGAAAAATTCCATTCAAGTGGGTTGTAGCACACTGACAATGCCCTTCATCCAGAGCTCAAATTCGCTCATTGATTTCGTTTTCCCAATTGACATGATTCAGTTCTTTAATTTTAATTTCGCAATTTCCTCATTCAAGCTAGTAGCTTGTAGTTGCAAGGTGAAAATCACTTAGTCCTTTTCTTTTATTGCCTTCTTGCACTGGTTCAATTCTCCATGGAGATTATTGTTCGACTCATTAATAACATTAGCATCATCATTGAGAAGATTGATCTGTAGATTAAGATGATCAATAGAGTCTTGATTTTTCTCAGTTTTTGCACGTTGGTCCTCAAATTGTGTTTTCCAGTAATTGATTTTTCTGGTGTATTCATCCTTCATCTGCGAAATTTGGGCGCTTAAACGTCAGTACTGGTCTCAAAATTCATTGTTATGGTTTAACTGCGCCTCTTGGGCTTCGTGATTAAGCCTCATGAGCTCTGAAGCATTAATAGAAGTCTGAGTGATATTGCTGACCCAAAATTTGGTGACTCCTCTTTCCTCTAAGAAATTTTCAAAGATAGGATGCAATCTGTTGTTTAGCTCTTGTGCTAATTCTGCTACCCGGTCATTAGCCCAAGTGGCTAAGTTGTACTTTGCCTCCAAACTAGAACGGACCTCACCAAAGTTGGCTTCCAATTGCTCATTTAAAATTTGGCCTGCCTGACTGAAGTTGCGAGAGAAGTTCACCAACTCAGTAATGGCTGCATGATGGTGGGCGATTGTCATCTAAAAATTTCTAAAGGTGGGATGCACAAATTCAATTAAGTATTGGGCGATATTCTCTATCCCAATTAAGTTGTTTTGGGTAGGCTACACTTAATTGATGATGAGCAAGATATCTCATTACAGCACATCTTGCTGTCATTGGCAGTAAAAAGGGTTGCTACTATTGTCCGTGGGCCCTTGTCCTATTTGATACCCTCTTAACAACTGTTGTTCAAGACGTTCCAGCTCTTCAGGTGAAATGGGTTCGTTGGGATAGGTGATAATGGGTACATCCTCCCAATTAATCTGGGACACAGTCAATTCAGTATTCCCATTAGGCCCGGTGATGGTTCTGAAAAATTGATTGGGATTGCTCCCCTGCTTGGCAAGATCACCATCTGTGGTCCCAGCCATGAGCGCAACTTGCTGTTTTAGGCTTTTGCTTCAGAGGGCTGGTTCTTATTTAGGTGCGGAATGCAGTTTCGTGAATCTATTGTGTGATGACAAAAGACAGGATGGTGATTATAATTTAAGATATAGATTCTTGGTAGCACTTGAATTGTATACCCTGTAGTTTACTTGGACGATGGCACGCTGCCCTGATCTTACTGATCCTAAGTAAATACTGACTAATACAAAGTAAAATACTAAACGCAAAAAGTTTATAAATTAAATTATAAACTAATCCAGTAGTTGAATGTTCTTCATTAATAATAACTTGAGGGTTATTCATAGGGTTTGATGTTCACCACATCTTACCCATTACGTCTCATTTTCAATGGCACTTGGCCATGTAAAATGTTTGTAAGAATGTCTACAAATACTTTTACTCAGTTCTCCTGCTCAGCCTCAGGGTTGGAGTAAACACCATCATCATTCTCGAGATGGCATTTCAGACATGTCTTAAAAAATAGCTGAACTGATTCACTTTCACATGTAATTGGCAGCACATACCAAGGTGATTTGTATCACTAATTATTAATTATATCGATCAAAAACTTGACTAGCATTAAAAACTATTTTGACATAGACCAATAAAGCCCATGTGCCTGAGTCATTAAGTCAAAACTTAATTTAGTCTGACCTAACTAACAAAGCCTAAAAGCCTGTGTCATCATAGTTGAATATTATTAAGTGAAATCGCTAGGCCACGGATCCTAAGCTTACATAAGCTTAGAATATACCTGGTCCTTAATCGCTGATATCTGATATGATCCATAATAAGTTTTAAGCATGCTAACATTATTATGTCCCTATTAAATATCCGACAATTAGGTCCAGTCAATTACTCAACACCATGTTAAGGGTAACGAAATAGAAGAAAAGACTTTGATAAAAACCCTACAAAGTTTGCCAACCCTAAGAAACTACAAACATTCTTCCGGCAATTGGGTGTAGGTCAAGATGTGATGGCATCCACTTTGCTAGGTGCCATGATGAACCCATTCCTGCCCACAACATAACCAAGAAATTCAACTTCCTCCTGTGCAAACTCACATTTTTGATAGCTTCATATGCAAGTTGTACCTTCCAAGCTGTTCAAAGAACAAATTCAAGTGCAGCAAGAGTTCCTCTTGCCTCTTACTGTAGATCAAATTGCCATCAAGGTAGGCTACGCAGAAGTGTTCCAGGTAACCACCCAACACCCTATTAATCATTTGTTGAAAAGTACTATGTGCGTTGCACAACTCAAAGGGCTTCATCAGATACTCAAATAGCCCAAATCGTGTCTTTAACTGCTGTTTTCCACTCATCACCTTCTTTTATCCATATCTGGTTGAATGCATCCCACGAGTCAACTTTGGAAACGATTGTAGTTTCAGACAATTGGTCATTCAAGTGATCAGCATCAGGTAAGGGATATCGGTTCATTATGGTCATATCATTGAGCTTCTGGTAGATTATACATGGCCGTAGTCCACCGTCCTTCTTACTAACAAACAACAAGGGTGATGAACAGGGAGAGCGGGAAACCCAAATAAACCCCTTATCAAGCGTTGTATCCAGATATGATTAGGGCAATTTGATTCCTCTTATTACAACTATAAATAGGTCCACGGGTGGGCCGCTCCCCTTCTAGTATATTAATACTGTGATAAAAGGATCCATGAGCTGGCAGTTGCTTAGCCTCCTCATCTCCAAAAATTGAAGCCCATTTTGAGAGATACTCAGAGATCTTCCTTTGCAAGGCTCCAATCAACCAACCTGGACTACAACTGCGGACATGTCCAAACCTTCATGCCCAAACACACAATCAATGAGCTTAACCAATAGCTTAATTTCAATTGAGTTCCGTCCATAATTGTTCTGAAATTCACACCTGTGTCCACCAAGGATACCCAAGAAGTACAGGATGGGGTGAACTATGCAGGACCCAAAACACAACTTTCATTTTACTTACCCCAAACTGCAAGTCAATGTGACGTGAGCAGTGGTAAGCTAAAGTCTGTTAATCAAGCCCCAAGGTTACTTTCATTAAAGGTCTCTTTGCATGCAAGCCCAGAATTTTCACTGCATGCTCTGAGATGAAGTTTCGTGAGGCCCCACTGTCCAGCAAAGCCATAGTTCTCAAACACTTCTTTCCAACATTAAGTTCACACTTAATAATGGGTAAGACTGAGTATTATTCTTTACTGAGGAAACGACTATCTGGGGTTTCTCTTCTTGTAATTCTCTTGAATACAGCATTCTTCTGGTCCGCCAACACTCACCATTAGATTCTGTGTGATATCAATAACTTTTTAATGGCAGAGTGGTGGGGTAATGTCTGATTAAATCTGCTAAGCGGCTTTTTATACCCTGTCTGAAGTAAAGTGCTCACATTTCTTCATCTAACTCTGTCTTCTGAAAGATATCTTGGAACATCTTTATGTATACCTCAATAGTTTTCCCTTCTTGCTGAAAATTAATAAAGGTTATCATTGACTTTAATCTGGTATTAATGTGGGTTGTTGCTTCTAACAATTGACTTTTATATTCATCATAGTTAATGCACACATTATCATTCTCATATGTTTACTATAAACCAACTCAGCGCATCACCAGTGAGTTGTGAACCAACTTTTATAATTTTTCCAAGCATCATCTGAATAGATCTCAGAATAAACATTAAAATATGCCCCAAAAACGTAAGACCTTCTTTCACTTCATCTAAAGATAATTTCTTTAGCAAGGGAACTGTGGGGTAAGTCATAGGTGTATGGTTGGCCACACAAACTATGAGCACTTGACTGGGTCCTACTGCTCCTTTAAAAAGTTGTTTGATCTTTCTTTACTGGGGAAAACATCCGCACCAACAATTTAAATTCCCATCAACAAGGAAGATATCAAAGCCCCCATTAACAAAAACGCGGTGGGATATTTATTGTAAAAGGCGGCGGTCAAATTGTCAGGGACTGGTGTAATACTGACCTGGTTGGGGTAGCTAACCATGCGTTAGCATAATCAAGGAGTTTAGCCCAGTATGATAAGGACACTAGATGTGCCCAGGTATAAGGAATTGTGGTAATCTAGTATGGGAGTTGATTAAAGACATGGCTTTAAAAGGGGAAAGTTGGAAGGGAGTTTCTTGTAGGCTAGGGTGGTAGATTGGTATTGATAACACTTTAGTAAATAAACTTAATAGTGTTTGCATTTTAAAGAATATATTTATTGACCGCAAAGATTAACCAAATGAATGCCTTGGTTTTATATACCATCCAACTTCCTTGACCTAGCTAATCTTAATTGATTTTAAACAGTGCATTATTCTTCTCTGGAGCTTATGGGATTGCAACTTGCATGTGATTTTGAAAGGCAGTGTGAATCATCTCAGTCATATCATAAATTTGTTTTGGTGCGATTAATTGACTCAAAGCTGTTGCAAATGAAGTAATTTAAACGATTAATTGAACATTTTACTACTATTATTCATTTGATATGAAACTATTCGATCTAACTTCATCACATATCTTAATGATCTGACTGACAAAATCTGTAATCTCAGGAATTTTAAAAATGTCAGGATTTATCCTGACAAGTACCCTCTAGCCAAGTCCATGGCGTAAAAGAATTTAGATCCAGAGAGTTGGGCCAGAGTGTCATTAGTTATTGTGAGATGGGGTAGCTATCCTTCTTGGTAAGGTTATTCAGCTTGCGGTAATCCATAACTACTTGATGTCCACCATTCTTCCTTTTTATGAGTAAAAGTGGAGAGGACCAAGGATTTTAAGAAGGCTCAATAGCCCCGCGTCCAGTAACTGTTTAAGCTCAGTCCTCATCTGCAGCTCCAAGACTTTTGATTTCTGATAAGGCTTTTATTGAATATGTTTGGCATCACCAACATCAATGGTGTGGCACCAGCTCTTCATATGTCCATAGTCAGTATGAGATTTGGAGAAAATATTGCTATATTACTCCTTTAAGGAATAAACATTATTAAGTTCAGGGGAGTTAGCTCATCAGAAATATTCACGTTAGGCAAAGCACATATCATCTGGTCCGTGGGTAGTCCTATATCTAACATAGACCCAATATAATGGACTTGGTGATGTCTTCAATGGGAAGCAATAGGGCTTTTCCAATCTCCTGATGCTTCTTTACAACCATTTCATGGTTAGTGAGATTTTCCAGCAAAAGATTGATAGGTCTCTGGTAGGCAGGGTCCAGGATATCTGGCAACACCCAAGGTTCCAAAGGGCTTATTCCATCAATGCTTGTTATGTGCAGGAGGCAGTTGCGGGGGATTTGCATAGTAATTTTGGTGTCTATCACCTTTTGTTCACCCGCTTTGATGACTACTTCCTCTGATGCATACAATGGGATGCCCTCTGAACCATCCACAGATTCAGGAAGCTTTTTTGTATTTCTTCCTGAAGTAGTATATTTAAGGATGAGGGCGGAATAAGGGTACTCTACTATGCATGTATATTCTTTCTTCTTAGGCTCATCTGTTTTAAAGAATAGGGAAACTTCGTAATTTAGAAGGGAGAGAAATCCCTGTTTCACATTAATGATTTTCTCATACTCAATCATGGATTGAGTACCAATGAGCAGGTCATATGCATTATATTCCATATCAACCACAGGGGTAGCAAGTAGGAGCTTTCCAATTCTTATGGGTAGAGAGGAATAAGCCTCAATAGCTCGCATATTTATTAGGCCCCGCAGTTTCATACTCTTATGAATAGTCCAGTTCAGGCGCCAACTTAGCTTCTTGATTAGCTCTGAAGAGACCAATTTCACTGGAGCACCCGTATCAAGGACGGCTAGAACGCGCAATTTATTGATAACAACCTCTCCCTTGGTTATTGTGCTACCAATATTAGGGGAGGGCGAGGACCTCCTTCAAACGAAGGGTGGAAGCAAAGTGCAGAGCCATCGCAGGGTAGTTGTCTATTATAGATTGGAGGTTATGAACCTGCTGGGTGGATTTTATCACTGAACCAATAAGGTAATCAGCATCACTAGAGGTATCAATTACTTCTGAGAACCTCAACAACTGTTGAAGATAAGTCCGTCATGGTATTAAGGCAAGATCAAATATTTATGGCCTCAGCCTATCCGTAACCTGCACTTCCATTGGGGCTCCCAAAACATAATAGCCTGCATTTTCACCATTTCCCTCAGACTCGTCATCAGAGGGATTGTCAATGCACCTCAACGAGTTACTAAGAAGGGGCGGAGAAACCGGCTTAATTTCCTCACAGGGGAGGGCTTTGTCACTCTCATCCACCCTATTGACTTTTTATGGGAACATCGTGGTTGTACCAACTTTTAGGGGAGACGTTGAAAGTGTAATGGCTTTACCAGTTGCCTTAAAAGTGATTGATTTGGTTTGTCCCATAATGGCAGATTTTGAACTAAAGGCATCTAGCGTTGAGGCTGAGGGGGATTTAGGCAGTGGCTTAGGAGGGTGTGATGTGCTATTCATTTTATTAGACCACTTGGCAAGAGAGGGGACAGGCAAAGTGATGACTGCCTTCACTGGCTGAGCTTTTGAACCTGAAGCTGGGAGGAAGCGCTGCCCCATAACTGCCAATAATTTTTGGTTATCCTCACATGGTGGAGGAGTATTAGATCGGTGCAGCTTTGCAGCAGCTGGGTTCCAATGGGATACAGCCATAGAAGAGGATGAAAGGGTCAGAGTTGATTTTAACTTTGGTACGTCTTGCAGAAGTTCAGGTTCATAAACGTCAGCTACTGCTAGAAGTGCCTCTTTGATATCCCAAACAGTTTTATAGGTATGCTTGACTTCGGAGATATGCATTACTAATGAGGGGTAAGATGCCAAGCTAGCCAAGATAGCTGCAATAGCATCATCCAGAGGGAGTAGTTATGCCAGCAACATAGGTTAAGCTTTGCTATAAAATTGCTCAACAAATGAGGGGATCGAATCACCCTCTTGCAGGATAAGGCACATAAATGCCTGGATTTGCCATTGTAAACTCTTTTGGGAACAAAAGTCGTCAATCAGCGCTTGTTTAACTTTGTCCAGGTGGTAAGCGTAGCCATTTGAGAAAACATGATATCCTGAGCCTTCTGACTTAAGCAGGGGAGGATAAACTTGGTTTTTTGTAGGTCATTTGCTCCTTCCATTGCAGCCTCGTAAACATAAAGAAAGGAAGTGATACTGTCCTTATCAGGCTTGAACTTATCTCTAAACGGAGGTTAAAAAATATTAAAGGAAGGCCATTAGGGCCTTGTTAAGAGTGCTGCTTAAGCTATTGAGGTGAGCCAAAGCACTGGCTAGTTGGTTTTACAAAGCAGCTAACCTTGGTTCCATAATAGTTGCCATAGTGTAAATAGTCTTTGGTGGTATAAAGTGTCCCCTATAGTGAGCACCACTTGTTAGATTTTAGTTTAGGGTGATTCTCGATAGTGCTTTGTTTTACCAGAATCCAACAATAGGGGAATTGTTTTACTAAAAAATTAAATATAACTAAACTTTAGAAAATTGCTAAAGATGATTTTTTTAAAGTTTTATTAGGCACCACTGGGGATAAGATAAAAACGTCCCCCTTGATATCTGACCAATCAGTATTTAAACTGTATTGAGGGTCAGGGTAAATTTTAGGATAGATTTGGAAAAGCTTAGACTAATCTAAATTAGGATATATGGGGAAGTAGCCTATTGAAGCTCGAGATACTCACTTAATTTTGGCTGAACAATGGAAGGGGAATTATAATTTGGCTAAAACGTACATGTGGGGTAACGCTTTGATAAACTTCAGCCAATCCTCATTTTCAAAATTTACTGCACCTTGGGGAGCCCCTGCCATGCTTATAAAAGTGGTGGGCCCCACGTAGGTGCTTGAAGGGACCTGGTTGTAGCTGGGGGATTACCGTCTGATGGACATCCCAGGGTCCACTTCAGGGTCAGAGAAATCTGACTACTCAATTTTGGGTATCTCCCCTTGTAGTATTTGAACTAGTGTTAACCCAATTAGAGGAGATCCATCGAGAATTTGCCAGGGTCTTTTGGCCAATTTCCTCATTATTAGTAGTATTATTTAAATTAATATCGTTATTGCAGACAAGTAAATGTCTGATATTTTCCCTTCTCATCCGATTTGGATCCACAACTTTCTTTTCTTGACACTGGAAGGGCAAATGTCTGACACCTTTGTCTAATCTTTAGGCTAGTCTAATATTGATCATCTTGAATAAGTACAGTTCAGACAGAGTTGTAATTGACTATTGCCATCTAAATAGAATTAGAAATAAGACCTCTTACCCTTTTCAAGAATTTATGATGCATTGGATTGGTTAGGTGGGGCGAAATTCTTTTCAGCAATGGATCTAATATCATTATAATGGCTGTTTGATATTCCAAAAGAGGACTAGGGGAAGTGTGAATTAATTATGTAACAGGGCTTTGTTAACCTATTATGATGCCTCAAGGCTTGCGTAATGCACAAGTGACTTTTACAACAGGCTATGTTGTAATCTTATCTGACCTCAAGCTATCTTGTGTTTAATATAATAATATGACATCAATGTATTCTGTCAGACGTTCACGTATCACTTGCAACATTTATAGGAAGTGTTCAATATAACTTTTCTCAGCCAATATCAAATTAAACCTCAAAAATGTCACCTCTTTGAAAGAGAAGTTAGAAGATGTGGATTTAATTATAAATGCAGACGGATTGAAACCTCAGAACCAGAAGGTTGAAATAACTGAATCGAGTAGCTTTTCTTTTCTATTACTACACTTTAAGTTAAGTGATTCAATTCAAAAATTACTTTTTATTCAATTCTAGGTGAGATGTGCCTAATCCAGAGACAAGGACAGTATTGTGAGAGAACGCAGTAAAGGACAGTAGAATTGGGTCTACACTACCCAAAGGTACCAAGCACATTGGTAATAATATAGGCCAAGCTAAAAAAAACAAAAAACCCAAGATGGTGCACCCTCAGTGTTTTATGGATTTTAAAGTAAAATAATTCAGTTAAATGGAAGTATCCCATTATCAACTGCTATTAACAATTGAACTGGGATTCAAAATTTTTATGTGAACAGATGCACCAGCACAATGGGAACTAATTTGGAGAAACCCAACCATTTTATCCCAATGCCATGTACATGATAACTTATACTATCATCCATGGCTGAGTGGACCTTGGGTTTGAGACGGCGCAGAAGACTATAATATCACAAAGGTCAGAGTAGGGGTTGACCTTCCTGATGGTCAACAATTTTATTGACTAAACGTTCATTTTGGACAGAGTCCAAGGATATTATATAATTTTTACTACCTTATGACAACACTTGCATGTACTGTCTTTGAACACCATCTCTGGGAGGGATTAAAATCCTATGAAGAAATTGAGAAATTTCGATTTCAAAGATTCTAAACCATGCTGACCCTTAGCACAGGGAGAGCAATCCCAGTCATTTCTCTGAACTAGGAGGTAGCGGAGTTACTCACAAAAATCCCCCACATTAACTCTATTACAATTGACAGAGAAAACCCCAATTATTCAACGCAACAGTGGAAAGTGCAACACATATGGTTCCATTGTCAGGCCTTTGGACACAAGATATGTGCCATTCCCATAATTAGACATCGGAGAAATGGAATTTTGTGAGGAGGAGATGGGCGTATTGACTCAAAATATACCAAAAATTACAGACACTACTCAATTATTTAACTGGGGAGAATTTGGACAATATAAATTTGTTGATTTAATTTCCCCAAAGGAGATAAAATAGCCAAACAGGCTATAAGTTGACCATGGCTAAGTAAAGGCTTAGGCAGGGTTTTCTATCTCTCCTGAACATGTTCAGAAAATATGGAAGAACTAGTGATATTAAACCACATATATGTTACTGAAAAATCAAGAATCCAATCTAAACCAACAGGAAATAGAAGAATTTAATTTTAGTGCTAATTTGTCATTGCAGGGGAACTGCACACTCCCTAAAATTACAAATTGCAACCGCTTTGGGAATGAATATCAACAATTGAATTCATCAGACACAATTGAATCCAATGGGGGCCACAACAAGTGCACCACAATGAAAATCGCCAGTGACCAAAGGCAATAAGGGACCCAATTAGGCAATAGTGAAAGGGGATGAATATACCCCAGTGCCTACTCACCAATATGGCACTTGTAATAAGGACACAAAGGTGAGCAAGGTTAGCGAGGGAGAAGGGCTGGGGCCATGCTAACTGCACCTGAGGTGCACCAGGCGTCCCAGTAGAGATAGGGAAGTTGAACAAAGAAGGACTCAAGGCCTTACCATCTTTGGCCAAGATGTTGAGTCTCCTGCGTAAACCTCTGTGGACATCCTAGATGTACATGAAAGCCATTATCCACAAGGGAAGGAGGTGGCATGGGAAATCACGCTCCTCTCAATACTATTGTTTTGGTCGCAGCACTGTGGAGTGATAGTACGTGCAAACCAAAATTTTTAAAATTCATAATTAAAAATTCTTTTTTTAATACCCTCATACTAGCGGTACCTTCATTTATGCATTAAGAGATGCACATAATAGCCAGTGTACACACACTGAACTTCACACAGGATCATCATGAATTTCTATCAGACTTGCACTTCTCCTTCTCCCTGCTAACAACTTCTTTATGGGAGACAAGAACATTTGGTGTCAATCCAAACACTAATTGATGGCCACACACTACGGAGGCAACCAAGGAAACGTTGAATTTTTCATGCTAAAAGCCACCTTGGGACTGTATGATACCTTACCAAAATGCTCGCCTCTCCTCCAGAACATGACTTAACCTCATGCTCGCAGTGGTAAATTATTATCTATGTCATGCATGACATGTACTAGCACTGTTAATTTTCTGACATCAAATTAAAATTTAAAACAACAAATTTTTTTTCCAATCACTGGTTAGTTTTGGTGTAGTTTACTCCATGAAAACAAACACACAATAAGCAAGATGGTGCTTAACAAGCCAAAAAATCTCGCCAACTTGGAATTCCATTCCTGGGTTGAGAATATTCCTTTAACGCGGGACCATCTAGTACTAAAAAAAATATTCCTTTAACGCGAAAAACTTACAACACCTTTCTGTTTGGATCCACTGACCACCTGGTTGAACTTCTAGAAATCAACAGTACACCAAACAAAACATACAACATTGCAACGAATCTGGGCAGCTTCAGCCATCATCAAGCGCATCTAGCTGAATAAAATCACCTAGAAGACAATGCCCCACTCACAGGATACATTCCTGAATGGGGGCATAAATGGGCTGAGGTTTCCACAATCTATAAGCTTTGGTAAGAGAACACCAACACAGCGTTGGAGTCCAAATTAAAACAAAAAGTATCATGGTCAGAGAAACAAGTTAGTGTTAATGATCTGCCAACTTTACTCTTGAAAGAACATAATAGCTCTACACAGGTTTGGTGACCAGATACATCCACAGCAGAAATGCCAGAGGAGTCTGACCAAAGTACACAGGTTTTATAAAAATCTATATAGATCTGACCCAGTCAAACCATCAAAACAAAAAAAAACCAACAGTGCACATATAAGCACCAAAGTTTAAACCAAAATTTAATTAACTTAATTTTGCAGGAAGATTTATGGGAATCTGTGTGAAGTGCATCAAGAGGGAAGTGCCCTGGCCCTGATGGGTTTCCTATGAATTTTATAAAAATTCCAATAACATATAATGTTTTAGGATCCATTGAAAAAATGCATCATGGAAACATGCCTTCTTCCTGGTGGCCAATAAAAAATATACAGTTAATCTCTTCAAAAAGGGAGATAGACTAAACCTATCCCACTGGCTCCCAATCTCCATAACTAACACTGATACAAATTTCTACAAAATATTATGGCTAAACGGCTCAGTGAAATAGCAGCTGAAATGTTACCCCTTCACAATATGGATCTGTCCCCAGAAGGTCCATATGAGATAACATTCACACAGTTGCAAATTTCTTCAAGTCTAAAGCTTCTATAGTGCTTGTTTTCCAGGATCAACAGAAAGACTGTGACAGGGCTAACTGTACTTATCTTAGGACTTTCCTTCACAAGTTTAAACTCCAAAAAAGATTTATAACCTGGGTGATGCTGTTTATTGAATCAGCCACTTTAACTGCACATGGGTCAGGTTTTTAATTTGATTTAGCTCTTACACAGAGGGGACTTCATCAAGATGCCCTCTAAGACACATATTATATAATTTTTTCATTGATCTATTGGTCTTCAAAAAAATGCTCGCAATACTGGAGTCAGCGTCCATGGCCAACCACCAGTCAGTCGATGGCTTTTTCAGACAACTGCATAATGGGCATCTCTAATAATTATAATCCTCACATACTTGAGAAGCCAATGCAAGAATACTCCATGATCAGCAATGCATCACTTAATGCTGAAAGAATACTGAAATCATACTCCTATGAAAATATCAGACCTATTGGTTAGCATTTACCTTAGGTCAACGGATTATGACACCTAAGAAACTTCTCACCTGATTTGATAGGTGCAGTTCCTCAATTACCACACTTGAAGTCCCATTTACTTCCAATCTGGCTGCTAGGCCTATCCGCCACTAGGTAGTATAGCATAAGTAAGTGAGATATTCCAACACTAGGATGGAGAATTATAACCTGGAAAATAAAACAAATGCACATTTCTTACCTTCACAGACAACACACAAGTCCAATCTTCTGAGTTGTGATTGCTAACTTGCGATATTATTAATCATTTGGTTTACAGCGCATGCAATCGAGTTTTCACCATCCTTTTTTACAAACAATATATGCTCTAATGCAGGGTAGCTTTGGTCAGGCAAAAAGCCATTGTGAGTCTTGAAACTTTATAGGTATTGCAAATTTTACAATTTGCTACATTTGGGAATCTGCTAGTGTTCCAGGACAAGCATTAGGAAGACTGCTGGCCCTTGCTCCTTTGCCTTCATTGGCTCACCTTTCACTATAGGTCCAAAGGCAACTCACCAATCCAGCTGGACACCAGCTTCACCTTAGCAAACTAACCTCTCTTGGTGTGCAGCAGTGGTTTTTCCCACTTCCTGGGCGGCCTGACTCCTTGCTTCTCCACCCTCATGGTTAATAAACACTTGTCCATCACTGGCTCCAATGGCTGGGCAAATCCCTGTGGGGTATTCTGTAAATCCAGGTTGGGAGATGGTAGCGCCGACAACTCCTAGGTGCATTAATCCAGCTCCTAACCTTGGGGACCTTTTATTCAATTTTAAATGGCAAGTGTCACTACAACACTTAAAACACAGATAAAAGTAGGTAAATGAAGGTATTTTATTAGAATAAAAAGCCAACGCTTATACAGTGTGGCCAAAATATAAGATATTATGATTATACTGGTGTAAAATCATCATAAGTAATATAATAAGGAACAGGGATGTGGAGGTTATGAACTGCTTGTGGTTGCATCACCCAAAGTTGGTTTACAAAAGGCTATATCATATGGCATTCGTCAGCTTATGGGTAATCAATTACATTCATTAAATAAAGTTTATATAATACTGGCGAGGCAGCATATATATGCGGATCAATTTAACCTGTAGTGAAAATGCTTCACTCCTGCTCACATCCTAACTTGGATGAAGTGGTCTTTGATTGAAAAAATCAACTTGTTAATTTAGAGCTTTTCTGGTTTCTACAATTCAGCAATAGTTTGATTCTCAAAAGAGCATTCCAACTGTTAAATTTAATATGTAGAAAATCATATCAATAATTTACAATACACTCGCCATTAGATAGGCATCTCAACTACTAAAATAAAAAAAACAACTTAGTACTAATTTGAATTAATTCTGCTCTTCAGACAACCTCTCAACCTTGTAAGCATAAATCCTACTAAATTACTGCATCTGAAACTATAAACCTGGGTGAGCAAGATCAATTTTTGACTCAACCCCAAGTTTAATCCTGAGCTTAATCCTTAGCAAAGGCTTACATCAACTAGGAATGAAATCCAATACTTGGCCAAAGCATAATGGAGGTATGAGGCTAACAAATTAATTAGAACAAACATGTAAAAAACTAGGCACCTGATAGCCCAAGTAACTAGTGCAAATCTTTCAAACTTACATTGGGCCATGCATTAAAATCAAACTTTGCACGCAATATCCGTCTAGGAAACCCAAATCATCCACACTCGTTGATTTGGTATCTGGAATCTCACCCAATCGCTGCAGGTCCACATGGAACCCTTGCACATTTTAAACGAATACTTCTAGTCATGAGAAGAGTTGAGTTAAAGATCCTCATAAGTTGACAGACTAGACAACGAGGCCACCAAGTTTAACTTACAGAAAAGAAGTTCACACCAAAGTAGTTGTAAACAAAATGATAAACTTAATCTAAGTACCATTGCCAAGATTTGAAATCTAGAAATTATGGACATACAATACAGCTTAAAAACCCAAAGGATGATCTGGAGATACACACACCATTCAATACTATAAACCAGGATAAGTGCATATATATGGAGATGCGTGTGGAGAATATATTGTACGGCAGATGTGATCAAACGCCGCTCACTCTTCATGCATAATTTTGGCCAATATGGAAGCTTAATACACCGCCTAGAGCAATTTCGACCCTATGTGGCTATTTGGAAAGAGGTTATGCGCCTATTCCGCCAAAACAAAGGGCAGGCATTCAGCTATCTAGAACATGTTTTCTCTCAACATATATTCATCTAACCCTTTACCTCTCCATGCGCAATAGTAGCACTAGAGCTATTGAAATCCATACTGTGTTTTTGGTTTCCTTTTCAGTAACAAAATCCTACCCTCCATTAAGCTATTATTCGTTTTCATTCCCATCTATTGGAATTTTTCAAGGCATGATTGTTTGGCAAAATGACACCACATAACAGAAGGCCAATCAATTCATTGTTTTCAACTGGTTTCTAAGCACTGATCATTTCATTAACTCATGTTATATCCAGACATCAAGCTGGCATAATTTTCCCATCGTCCTAAACCTTGCGATCCTGTCTGACAACAGGAGGGGCTACAAACCCTCTGTATGTCCTCTATATTTTATATTTTACATTTTCGTTATTATTTTATCACTATACTTGAATTTTTCTTCCCCTGTTAAAAATCCTAAAATAGATTAAAAGTAATTGAAGGGATGCCATTGCAAATGATCATTTGTGATTTCCAATTCTTCTTAGAAAGGTCTGTTATTGCCAAATTTATTAAAGATTTTGCAAAAATAGCGGATACATTATTTTATCTTCATAGTGATCTGAAAAAGGGTTAAAATGGAATGAAAAGGCGCAAGGTGAATTTGATGAATTATAAAGATAATTGATGATGAGTCAAATCCTTAATATCTAAATTTCAATCGGCCATTTACTATACAGTCAGACGAATTGCTTATGGCAATAGGAGTGTACCTAGTCAAGTTGACAAACATGAGGAAGAGTACTCAGGGCTTATGAGAGCTTTACCTTAGAAAAGGATGAAAGGAACTATACCACAAATTGATGTGAAAGACTTGTAGCTATCTATGCTTGAAAGCAGCTCTGTGTTTATATTCATGGGATGTATTTCAAGGATGTAAGTTATCATGAATATCTTCATTAATTTCCAAAACTGACGAGAACCTGAAGGGAGAATAGAATGAGGGGCCCTAAAGTTGCAGGCCTATGACTATGACATAAAAGAGCGCTCTGAGACAGAAACCAAACCCCAAAGGGTTATCAAAACTGCTGGCAAATCTATCAGTACAAGATTGTGATGATGACTTATTTGAGTAAATGGTGTAAGGGTAATTGGGAAATGAATCATCAGAATATTAAACCGTGCTACAAAAAGCCATGAAAGGAACTGAACAGAGAATTGTTCAATTATAGTAGTGACAAAAAAGCGACTTCTGTTTCTCAAGACATCTCAGAGAATGAAACAGTTCAAGCTGATCATAACGTCTTCAGCCATAATGGCCTCAAGAAAACTTTGAAGCACAATCACCAATACTACTATTGGTAATTTGATAAAATATGATGCGGCGGTTTTCCTTTCCTGTTGCGTGGAGTGCCAACTCTATAAGCCTCACAAAAATGTGGCAAGATATTGATTACTGCGGCCATGTTTCGCTTGTAATATGATTTCCAAAGATGTTATGATGCCTCTAAGTACAAGCACTGGCGGAATACAATTTTCCATTATTACAAATGATCACCTTACAAGGTGGTTCAAGACTTAATCTATTGTTCAAGTTGATTCTATAAGTACCACAAAGTTCATTTTGGATTAAGTGGTGTTTTGGCATGTCTGCCCTAAGTAGATCCATAGTGATATTATAACAAATTCTACTTTTTTTTCTTACCACAATCAAATGAACTGATGGTGAACAAAAGAGTTGTATCAGTTATATCATTTAGAGAAGGATGTGCTGATCAAAAGAGTAAATGCTACCTTGGGTGCTATACTAAGGAAGAAAGTTGCATAAAAACTTCTGCTAGGGCTTCATACTTTTTTTGGTGATGATTGAATATAATCTCAGCTATCATTTAGCAACCTGGAAAACACTCTTTAAATTGCTTAATGGAAGTAAAGCAGCACTACCACCAGATATTAACTCAGCCTTGTATATAACATAGGGGATGATTCCAGCCATTATTTAGATTGATTAGCCAACATTATGATTGATTTACAATCCCAAACGTTTGATGAAACCCTTAGGAAAAGGTTTTAGGCCAAGAAGCACATAAACTTAAAAGCAACCAGCAATCAAGATTCAGAATTGAAGATAAATTATCCTAATGTGGTAAATATGGATTCAGCCGCCAAAATAAGATATTAGACTTATGGACAGGGCTATTTGAAGTATTTTTAATATTGGCAATGGACGCCTATACAACAAAAAATTAATATTTTCAATGGTAGTATAGTTAACTAAGTTCATAGTTTTTTGTATATTATTTGGAGAAGGTTGACCAGGGGATGTATACTTCTAATGTAATGATGACAAATTATAATAATATTAATATGATTAATTAAAAGGACACCCCAGAGGGTTTATAGCCCATCCTGGTGTCAGTCAGGACTGCCAGGTTTAGGATGATAGGTGGGGATTTATAATGACTTATACTTGGATGCAGCATGAGTGAAGGAATGAGTCAATATTTAGGATCATATGGGGAACCATGAATTGATTGTCCTTCTGTAGCGTGGGTCATGTTTACAAAAAAAACTATACTTTGAAATGCTCCATTAAGGGGTAGAGAAAACGATTGATGGCTTCTTGGATGGTAGGCGTTGTTTCTGTAGATGAATCAAATACTATAGCATGTATTGTCCATAGTACTAGTGCTACTATTAATGCCCATAAAACTGGATGAATAGGTGGCTACATTGTTGAGAGCAATCATATTTATAGCTAAAATGAATGATTGGACATTGCCTTGACGGAATAGGCGCATGACCTCTTTCCTGATAGCTACCAATGTTGGACACTGTTCTAGGCGGTGTAGTAAGATTCTGTATTGCCCACATATTGTTCATAAAGAGTGGGGAGATTTTGATCGTTTTGCCAAGAAATACACTCACCGCATGCATATCCATACATGGCATGTATCCTGGGTTGTAGTAGTGAGTGGTGTGTGTATCACCAGGCCATTCTTTGGGCTTCCAGGCAGTATAATATGTTATTAGAATTAGGTTTTCAATTCTTTCAATGGTACTCTGGTTTTGTTTTATTACGTTGTCTGTAACTACTTGGCCTGTTATAATTTTGGCAATGCTTGGAAGATATGCAGAAGGGTTTGTTGCACAGGGTCAAACCCACTGAGCAATAGAACATATGATATGGAGATCGACGGTCCTTGGAACACAATTAAATAAATAAACTTAATAATATGGAGCAATTCCCTGACAACACTTCTTTATTTTAATGTAATACCATTAGCGGATCTTTGCTTCACGCTCTCACTTTTCCTAATAATGATCCCCCTCTTTCATTCTTCTCATCTCACTTATATGTTAGTGACTTTAGTTATTACCAACCCTTTTACTTAGACTATTAAACCACCATATTCTCATTGGTTCTGGTAGAGTCTACATTCATTAAATTCATGATCGCCTTAGTTTGAGGCGATTTACCAATTATTTGTCATGCATTGACATCTACAAACTATCTTTTTTGGAGGCAATCCAATACTTATCCACTCTGACCCAATATTGCCTCATCCCAGGGCACTTGAATATTTGTACTCCATAATTATTGTCAGTGGATTATAGCCAATCTGCAATGGGTATTTTCGCTTATCGCCCAATTATATCAGAATCTTGACATAGCCATAAACTTCTTGTCTTTGAGTTAGCCTTGGCCGACCTAGTGACTGGTCTAACCACTTATGTGAATCTTCCACTCTGCTCTTCTCATGGCTAGAAGTATACTTTTAAAGTGTACAGAAGTTCCATGCAGTCCTGTTGCAGCTGGGTGATCTGCCAAATACTTAATCAATGAGTTTAGATGATTTGGATTTCTTATTCAGAGCGCTCATGAAAATTAGATCTTGCTGAACTAGCCCAATGTATGTCTGGAAGGTCTGGACTAGTCACCTGAGCTATCCAGGATCCTAGTATATGATCTCTTGCTCCAAATAAAAGTTAGCCTCATACCTCCATTCCTCCTAGGGCCAAATAAAATTTCAAAGGCGCACAGGGGCTTTATGGTCATAACAAAGCCATTACTGTATTAAGGCATATAATGTGTTAAAAAAGGCCGGTGAAAAAGCAATTACATGGGCCGTAAACCATATAAATGGTAATATCATAGAATTGGCTATCACAACTAGTCCAGTTATTACTGTATGATGTCTATGCAAGGAGACAATGCGTTTTGTTATTTTATCTATGAATTGATTTTCCACCATGTTAGCGTACCCACTTGCATCAAAAAATACCCCCACGTGGCGACAGGTCCAGCTGCCAGCTTGGTAGTAAAGGGAAGTTCTAGTGGGGTAATTAATGTCTTTGCCTCCTAGGTCTGGTGATGAGTCTTGATGTTGTATTAGTCTGTTGACTCAAGGTGGATGGCGTCCAATGGGTCTGATATTTCGCCAGGAGTATAATTTCAGCTTTTCTAGTTTTAAGTGATGCGTTGCTGATGGATGAGTTTTCTTGTACATTTTCTCAAGTATGAGAGCATCCTGGTTGCTATATACCCACCACACAGTCTTCAGCAAAAGTCATCATTTTGACTGGTGGTTGGCCATAGACATTATTCAATTGATTAGGGCATTTGTATTCCGGATTAGCGGACCAGAACTAAATTATATAGTAGAGGGCTTAGAGGGTCCCCTTGTTTAGTCCCCTCTGTGAAAACAAGGTTAGTTAAAAGACCATATCCACGCACAGTCATGGTGGCTGTATCTGTGAACAACATCACCCTTCATATAAACCTATTTGGGAGTTTGAATTATTAAAGTTAGGCCCTGAGATAAGTCCAGTTCATCCTATCATATGTCTTCTGTTAAACTAAAAAAATGAGCGCTCCAGAGGCTTTACATTGGCATACATTTTCAACTTTGTGAATATTGTCACATTTGGATCTTTTTGGGACAAATCAATAGTGTGATGTAGCACATCAATTGTAATTTCCCCTAATCGTTTGTCCATAATTTTTTGTGAATACTTTAGTGTCAGTATTAGTTAGGGAGATTGGGTGCCAATTGGTTAGCTTTAGTCTATCTCCTTTTTCAAAGAAGTTGATTGTGTATTCTTCTTTGCCTTAAGGTAGAAGGCATGTTTTCATAATGCACTTATTTATGGAAACTTAAACTGAATATTAGAAATGTTATTAAAATATTGGTATAAAATTTGATGGAAAGCCCGACAGTCCATGGCTTTCCTCTCATGGTGCACTATGCACAAATTCCCATAATTCATCATGCAATATTAAGTTAAATAAATTATTAGTTTGAGCCACGGTGTCAATATGTGCATTGGTGAGGATTTTTTTTGCTTTTTGCTGCTTTATCCGGGTCATAATTATATACAAATGTATAAATTCTGTGTACTTTGATCGCAACTTCCTCATGTGTTTCTGCTATGGATGTATCTAGATAGCAGACCTGTGTGCAGGCTACCATGTTCTTTCAGGTATAAAACCAATGGAAAAAATAACTTGGACAAGTTTCTTATCTTTTAGGTTATTTCTCTATATTGAACACCAACTCACTGTTGGTGTTCACATATCAAGGTGTTTAAACGTGCAGAGACCTCTCTACATTTGCAGCCATCCAGGGCTGTATCCTGTGCGTGGACATTGTTTTCCATGTGATTAATTTTGGCCAAGGCGCGTTTAATAATGGCTGAAAATTCCCTGTAACTTCATGATGATGTGTGGTTAATATGTTGCATTGTTGATTTCTTGAAATTTTCTCAGAGATCAGTGGGTCTGAACAAAAAGTTGTTGTAATTTTGGCGATTTTATATATCCGCTGAAGGGTTTTCGCACAGGTTTTCACCCACTGAACAATTGGAACAGATGATATGATGATCATCAGTTCCTCAGAACACTTGTAAACAGCCAAGTATAATAACTAAGGGGCAATTTCCCTCAAAACACTTCTTTATTTCAATATAATAAACTTGGCGGATTTCTTCTAGTCCATTTCTCTTACTTCCTTCTTTCTTCCTTCTAAAACCCTCCCTCTGTCAATCCCCTCATTTTGCTGATATCCCAGCAACCTCAGTCGGTACTGACTCTTTAGCTTAGTTTATTCATTTCTCCATATTCTCATTGGTTTTGGCTTGTTGTTATTCAATTCTTTATCGCCCTGATCCAAGGCACTCCAAATTATCGTGTTGAATGTCAACATCGCCTTATCGCCCTATTTTAAAGGCAATTCAATATGACCCGTTATAACCCATTATCACCTCATCCTAAGGCGATTGAATACTTATAGCTCTGAAACATCCTTGGCAGATTCTGCCCATTGAATCTTCAGCGGAATTCCTCCAATGATTTTTTGGTCATAATTGTGGCTTGTCATCCAGTCATATAGATTCATGACAAAGGTGTTTGAAAATTATATGTGAGGATATTTCCTCCACCCAGGAGTAAAATTCCAGAATGACTAAAATTTCTGAGCATATTATGTGCTACTGGGTGCTTGGATAATTGATTTTGCAGGTGTGAAAGACACCAAAACTACCAACGTTCAAATAATTTGATTTATTGTAGTTTATATAAATAAATTTAGTGACAGAATTTTAGCAGTATGTTTATTAGGTCTATTTGTGAGATATAGAAATAAGTTTACCGTTGTGCACATGTGGGCATGTCATGTTCTGCAGGAGAGGCAAAAGTTTAGGTAAAGTTTTATATAGACCCAAGGTAGCTTCTAACACGCGAAGTTCCACATGCCCTTGTGGTGTCTCCATTGTATGTGACCATCAATAAGTGTTTGGGTTAATCCAGCAGTTCATTTCTCCCATAATGAGAGTATTTACTGGAAGATGAAGTTGTGTCAGATCTGAAAGAAATTCTCAATGCTCCATTGCACAGTTTATTGTGCACATGCTGGCTATTGTGTGCACCACATTCTGCCATTAGAAGGTAACGGCTAGTATGCAGCTATCCAAAAACAAATTTTAACAATGAATTTTTAAATTTTGGTTCCCACATACTATCACCTCACAGTGTTGTGACCAAAACAATATTATTAAGGAGCATGTTTCCCATGCCTCCTCCTTTCCCTGTGTACAGTGGGTTTCCTGCATTGCCAGGAAGTCCACAGGGGTTGCGCAAGAGACTCAACTTCTTGGCCCAAGATGGTAAGGCTTTGAGCCCTGCTATGTTCAACGTCCCTATCTCTACTGAGACTTCTGGTGGCCTCAGGAGAAGTTAGTATAGCCCAGCCCAACTCCCTCGCTAACCTTGATCACCATTTGTACTTACTACAAGTGCCATAATGGTGAGTAGGCACTGGGGTATATTCAGCCCCGTTCACTATAGCTATTTTTGTTCCTTCCAGCCTTTGTTGGCTTTCAATTTATCATTGCGGTGCACTTGTTTGTTCTCATTGTGCACAGTCTTGTCTGACGCATTCAATTGTTGATACTCAATCCCATTTGGGTTAAAATTCGTAATTTTTA
The DNA here is from genome assembly GCA_022478985.1 of Massospora cicadina. Lineage (NCBI taxonomy): Eukaryota > Fungi > Entomophthoromycota > Entomophthoromycetes > Entomophthorales > Entomophthoraceae > Massospora > Massospora cicadina. Next base: position 120,116 of record JAKSZP010015779.1, read on the forward strand.
TTAAGAGGTGCCAAACCCCTGTGCTGACAAATTTGCTTCCAAATCAGGATCAACCATATCATGTTATTTGAATTGGTTTATTGGTTTTCTGTGGAATTTGTTTGGCTCTTTGTTGCTAGTTTTTTCATGTCTTCCCAAATCTGTTCAAGTGAGATGGATTATTCCACCAAGGCCTTTGCCTTGACTGTGGCCAACTCTTGGGCCTTTTTGGTCATTTTCCGCTCCTTTGGGGAAATTGGGTAAATAATTTTATATTGTCTAAATTCTCCTCAGTTGAATGCTTGGTGGTATCAGTGACTTTGACATAATCCGATTAATTTGCGCCAATTTCACCTCACATGATTCCATTTACTCTTATGCCTTCTTTCATGGGACAGGCATTAATAATATGACCAAAGGCCTGACAGTGGTTGTACATGGTTGGTTCACTCTTCACTGTTGCATGTAATAATAGAGATTTTTTCCCATCAATAATAATGGATGCAACATGGGGGATCTTTGTAAGATCCTCCGCTACCTCTGGGTTAGGGAAATTATTGCAGTTGCCTTCCCTGTGCTAAGGGTCAGCATCAGATGGAATCTTTGCATCTCTAATTTTTTAATTTCTCTGTAAATATCCAAGCCCTCCTAGAGATGGTGTTTGACTACTATGCGCGCCAGTGTTCTTGGAAGATAGTTAAAATTATAATATATCTTTGGATTCTGTCCAACTGCATGTTTTTTTGATACTAAACGTTGACCATTGGTAATGTCAATCATTACTCCAACCTTTGCAGCTTTGTTTGCTTCCTCAGTTGTCTCAGACCCAAGTCCACACAACCACAGTGGATAGTGTGGATTGTCATGTACACAGTTTACAGGAAAAATTTTAGTTGGGCTTCACAAACTTTTACCACATTGCCAGTGCCTCTGTACCCAAAAATACATGGACCCATGCTCAACTGATGAAAGCGGTTGAGAGAGAGACACTTCCAATTAGCTGCAGTAAATTACTAGATAATATACAAAACCCGCGGGGTGCACCACCTCAGGTTTTTTATTTTTACTTTGGCTTATGTTTAATCCTGTACTCTTAATCCCTATGGGCGGTGTAGATCCAGGTCGGCTACTCTATACCACATTTTCTCAATACTATCCTTTGTTTACAAATGTGCTAATCTCAACTGGTATAGATTATCAAATAGTTCCGTTTGAATTGAATTGTTTACTAATAAGTGATAATAATTAGAAATAAAAGCAAGGCTTTCATAGTAAATTTTGGAAAATTAATACTGAAAAAATATGTTATAAATTTTTGTATATTAAACAGAAATTAATATAAGTATATTAATAAAAACAATACTACTAAATAGGTTTATAAAAAGTATATTTGAATAATCTTTGTCTAGAATCCTCAACTTGAGGATGATTCCACCTTTTAGCCTCTTGGCGGAGGGAGATTGTGCGATAAAAGAAGTGAATAAGTTGCCAAAATCAATTAGAGAGTGAATACTTGTGAGGGCTAAAAACTAACAAAATCCAAGATCTTTGGATGTGAGGCGAGCCTCTTAAGAAAGTAACTAGAAGAAGAGATTAAAAATGTTTGAATTATCTAAATGTGATACCCTGGCTTTAGGGGGATAACAGCAATGAAGGAAGAGGCAATAAGCGAATAACACTGTGTAATTCCTATATGGCGCAGATGCTGGAAGTTGAGTCTTGTACGCTTGCTAGTGGACCGCATCAAGTATGTTTTATATGTGGGCCATCATGATTCAAGGGACGAAGAAAATGTTAGTAAATTAGGCCTCCATAAGGGCCATTAAAGGGAATGGTGATGTGATTCTCTAGATATGATGTAGTCATGAAATGAGCAAACGGCAACTTGTAGAAAACAGCTGAGAGCTTCCTGAAATTGGAAACAAAAAGAACGATGTCACTCTGGGAAGGCCGGAAACTTTGTGGCCAGCTATGAAGGACTTGACTAGCAAAACAAAGAGCATAGACTATGATATTATAGTATAAGATGCAGTCAAGGAAGATAGGGTCAAAAACCTTACCAAGGACCTCAGAAACTTTACACTCGAGGTTTTATAAGGCTGCTCAGGTGTTTGCAATTTTCAAATGTTAGCTCAGTTGAAAGGACCACTTGTTTATAGTATTGGCCAAACCAAAACAAAAAAAAACCGGAAGAATATTTGAATCTTAGCAAAACAATTGACTTATATATAGAAAAGACATGAATTCATAAGGCTCAATGATGATAATTGGATTAACTGAGAATGGAGCTGAATCCAGCAATGAGTTAAAGTCTATTTTGGCAATAGGCAAAAGAGGTAGGTGCAAGTGACTAAGTTAAGATAGAAGCCACCCCTGATTCTTCTTAATGGGAGGGGAATATGCTAAAGGCAATTCAGCAGAAGGACAGAACAAATCTGCTGACTTGTGGTATTAAACTTAACGAGTACATATATACTATTTCTTTGAGCAGCACAACTCATCGATTGGAAAAGTGGTTATTAGTTGTAAAATTGTCACATAACATTTCTACTGGGAGTTATTCAGAAACTCAACATATGAGCTCTATTATCTGGTCAAGCTAGAGATTGTTATAATTTTTATATATATGACATTACTATTCAGCTAAGATTTTATTAATCTTTAATTATTCTACTAGTTTGGTGCATTTTTAATTACAGCTATAAATCAAGCTATATATAGCTTTTTAATCTAATAGTCTAAATATAAACAATTTTTAATGTTAAAAAAGATTACTTTTAGTTCACCAAAGAATGCAAATCTAATAATTGGTTTTTGATTAATAACTTATTGAGGATCATCCATGACAATGTTAGTAGGTTATTTGATGTTATTTAGATAGCCAGTAGTCAGATTCCTTTTGTGAATAATTTGGGCTGAGACGCCAATAGATTAGGGTCATTTTATGAAGCTACAGAAGCGTTTTAACGCTTTTTATAATGGTTGCTTGTTGAAGATAATTGGATATTTTGCCCTAAGGAAAATTTTAAATTGTTACTGATACTGATAGATGGCCGCCAAACTGTAAAGGTTGCCCTACATGGGGTTTACTAAGGCGATAGAATCTTCTATGTTTGGAATCAACCCTAAGGGTTAAAGGTTGTAGATGATAATAATTTATCCTTCAGTGCGACAGCTGAACCTTTGTGCACCCTAAATATATAAAAGCCCCTAGTATTTTCTATTAGAGAGCTGAAGACAGCAGCTAATTATTTATTAAATTTTACTCTTACATTGAAGAGTAGAAAGGAATAGACTCCCTTATTGATTTCTCAAGACATAGGAATAGTATACCTGAGTGGGGTTGAGACCATTTATTAAGAAGACTCAACTGGTTAGTTGTCTCCATACAACTAGTTACATATTTAACATTACCACAAGTCCAAACCTGTGCAATAAACTTACCAGGATAGTTTACTCTCCTTTAGACACAACCGTTTAGCTTTATTATTAAAATAATATGCCGCCATAAATCACGATATTTAAGAGCTCAGAATTAAACTAAAACAATGAACTCCAAATAGGCTAGATGGTGATAACTTTTAACAAGGAATATATGAGATACCTGAACTCTAAGAAATCTTCATTGAAAAAATTTTATGATCCCCTCAAGTGCAAGTAGTATGAAAGCGTAATTTCATTCTTAATTTGTTATCATGCACAAATATAGATTAAAATTAAGTAATTACTTGATTAGATTTTAGCTGCCAAAGTTTAAAACCACTATGAATCCCGTATCATTCAGAGACCTGTGCAAATTGACCCCAGCCCTGAGACAGGTTAATGCAAGTAATTAGTCTTACCTAACTTGAGATATTAACCAAAAACTTAAAGCACTGTTCACTGACTATGGAGCTCCTGAGACCAATAATCCCTCTTTGGTTACACCTCTCCATTACCTTAGACTCTGGGTCATTAGCCAACATAGGCACAAAATTTTCTGCTATATATTATAAAATTATGAGATTCTCACATGCGTTCTCATTTTCCTGGTGGAAAGTGATTCACAATAAACATTTGTGGCCAGGCTCTTGACTTACCCATCAAGATCTAAAACAGAGTACAATCAATCAAGACCATTTTTTTATTAAAACTACTAACTTTTGCTACTATCAACCTAAACTCTGATAGTTTAATAATTCTTCACTAAATTTTATAACAACCAGTTGTAGATTTAGACCAAGCAAGATAGAAGCCATTAATGGTGAACTAAATTAATAATGATACCGCATAGGAGGTACCACATGCTCAACGTGCAATTAAACTTTGCAAAGTGATTTAAAATAAAAAATCTTAAATACTCTTAAGGAGCATGGAAATGAATAAGTACTCTGATTGGGTGAAAAATATGGAAATTATAGCAATAAAGACCTTGATGATCCTTTATCTAAACTCAGCTAATACATATTATTATCAGGGATGCTAAACCAGTGGCACAAAGACCATATAGCTTGCCTCAAGATCATGGACAATTTGTCAAAGCCAAATTTCGAAATTTTGTCTGACATAGTATATGAGAGAATATTATTAATTACTTAACAATTATTTAAAATTAAAGATATTAGATTGAGAACTATGTAAAATCAGCTATGCCAATGTCAATTGTCATTATAACTTCTAGTCATCCTTTTTGGGCCACATCTCTGCCTAAAGCTAGTTTTAATGTATAATTACCCCACACCATCCAGAGGCGCTAAACCCCTATAACTTTTTGCAATTGATCCCTCAGCCCAGCAGTCTTGGACAAACTAAATCACAAAAATCATTATTATTACCACCTTGTATTAAAATAACTTTGAATGCTCGTTACAGTGCTTTATTTAGTTATCCTAGCCATTCACCAGAGTCTAATTAATAGGCCAAATGTTTTATGGTGTAAATCATAAGGTTAAGGATGTAGTCTCCTTGTCTTTTAGGAATACTTATGAAACTACAGAGGATTCCTAAGAGCTATGAAGTAATATTTCTTCCCACCAATTGTAATAAATAAATTAAAGATGTAATGATGGGACTGCAGTCCAGGAAGGTTACTAGTTTGGTTTTAGTAGCAAGAAATCTAAGTAAAAGAAAGGATCACTAGAATGTGCCAGCTCTCATCATTTTTGCAGAACATCAAATTTTAAATACGTTGAGGCGATGGACACTGCCGGCCTCATTAACAAAGAAAACCCCCAACTATAACTCCTTATGCCCCATGTCGCTGATGCTCCCACCCCAACGCTGTCTGCCATGGTCCGCCAGCTAAAGCAGGCGCCAGAAAAAAGTTCCCCCAAAGCCTTCTCGCCATCTGATATGGATTCCTAGGCTGATAACCTAGGGGCTATATTAGTAATTTTTTTAATTCATATTAATCCCTTTGTTTGGCCCATTTGTGAATAAAGATGCATGGCGGCTCTCCCTTTTGGGTTGGACACCACTAGTACTAAAAAAGAAAGGATCCCTAGATAATTACCACGAGCCCCAAGCCACTGTCAGTACTAAGAGATTATTGTGTGTCCACTTTTTTATTCGTTATAATAGAAACCTGTTATTGATAACTAGGTTTATCTTTTTTATATGTATCTGTCCTATACGATTACTCTATATTTTGGTGCAACCTACCTGTGCAGAATAAATTGCAACGCTTGAGTGCAACTTTTAACATATGGTGCTCACTATAAGGTGCACTTCCTTCACTTTTTCACTTGTATTATTATAGTGACTCATCTAATATGTTGTTGCCATTCTAACTAGAGTGGCTTATCAAAGCTGAAGCGGTCAACCCCTTGCCCAGCATAACTTTCTTAAGTCCATTTTTAAATTTTTAGTTCAAATTAACACCCACATTATTAAACTTTCTGATATCATGTTGACACATTACAGTTGTGTTAGAAATGTAGCTAATACTAACAGTGACAATCAACTCTGTTCTGACAGTCTTGATATCAATTAATAAAGCTATCTGCTATGTCACTGACCAAGAAATGATTATCCACTCTCTGCATACCTTAGTCCACGTACAATGACAAGAGTTAATGGAATTAAAAGTTCTTTTCTTAACTCTAAACCAGAAATTTGAGCAGAATATGCAAATGTTCAATGCATAGCACCACCATCGATTTGTCTTTTGACTAAAGTCACCATTAATTTACAGATAGTTGCGTTACTCTAGCTAAAATCAGAAACAAAAATTGATCCTGTGAATTCATGAATTAATAAAGTATATGAAAATATGCCAGCTTTTATACAAACGGAGATGCGCATTGGTTGAGCGCCACATGCCTATGGTTTTTATTGGTTTTTTTACTTCTGATAATTCTGGGACCATGAATATTCTGGTGATAACAAATAGAAATGTATCTTAGTATCCATTTAACCATCCACCTCTGTTCCCTTGGCGCCCTCTGCTCACCCTATGCAGAGTTACTCTGACTGCTCCAGAAGTCTAAAGTCATCTTATATCTGCTTAACAGTCAGAAAAGCTAAATTTTGCTTAGAATCTTTGTGGCCTTAATGCCTATGCGCAAAGAAATGCAAATTTCCGTTTATCCATATTAACTTACCTAAATTTGACAAAAAAGGATTGTACACAACTTTACCTCCATGTTATAAAATATGGCTTGGGTTCACAAAGGACGTTAAGTCAGCAACCTTAAGAATTCCATGGATTTCTTGAGTCAGGAACTTACTATTTCAACATCAAAGGAAGTTGGTATGAATTACCACAACGCCAGAGATCTCATTGTATAATAGTTTGGTGGAGTGGAATAGATGAGTGCATAGAAGACTCTGCTTTTTACTTTTACTTTAATAAGGATTTGTCTGTCTCAGCTTTCTCTGAACATCAAAAAAAGGTTCAAGTGATATATGGGGAACAGACGTTGGATAGCTTTGATGATAATATTGCTCTTCTTTACGCTTCAGCCCTTTAAAAAGCTATACTGGGTATTGTTACTTGCGCTCAAAAATGTACATACCACTACATAAATGATTTGATATCTTCTTCGATGCCTCTTATTTTCAAGCCCAACTTTAATCAACTGGAGCTTTACAAAATACGTATAGGTGCGTTTCTCAAAACAAGAATCAACTCAGACTTACCAGATGCGCACTAATAAAACTGATGTAAGTCAAATCTCTTAATGCATATATTTTCAGCTGAGGATCTTGAAGTTCGCTGTCCTGCTATGGACGCGGAACCCAAAATATATGCGGTAAACCAGATATTCAGATGATTTGGTAAAAGTTGAGGAGGAATAGAAAGGGATATACAAATTCCACTGACTCTTATAAAATCCCAAAGTATGTTTTAATTGACTTTTTTCCATCATAAATGAAATACAGGATGAGAACTACGGTTTTTAATTATCAGTTTACCCTTCAGTAAATACAAAGAAGGCAGTAAGGGTATCCACTTTGCCACCATAAAATAGCAACATTATTCCATCATAAAAGTTGAAGTAAGCCTCAAATTTATCAATTAAAACAAAAAAGCTAGTTAACTCTAGCAATAATCCATGTTGGATTGGGTCAATGAGGTCTTTTATAATTTCTGAAAATTATTTGGCCTGTTAATCTGAAGGCTAGATTTTTAATCAAACTAGCATTAGCGGCTACTTAGTGGAATTACTTGTCAATAGAGAAGATGCACTTTGACATTAAATTTAAATTTTTAAATTTAAATTTTATTCAGGGAAGGCTGACCAAGGGACAGACACTTACAAAAAGACACTAAACAAAAAATAACTTCAGCGAGAGGAGGGCACCCCAGAGAAGCAGACGCTATCTCCTGTTGCCAGAGGGAACACCAAAAGAAGGAATGGGGTAACGTGTGCAGGGGCATGCGCCACTATTGAGCACGTATGGAGGATGGGGTCTGAAACTAAAAACCAAACCGGAACCCAGGATAGAACAACTGGCAGCGACGGGGTGGGAGGTACCCAAACATTTACGCTTGAAAGCGGTTCACTAGGTGAAACTGGAACCGGCATATAGCTTACTGGAGGGTGGAAGTGGAGCCTGAGATAGCATCTAAGACAATTGTATGTATAGTCCACATAGTGATTGCAACAACCAAGGCACTGAGAAAGGGTGGAATAGGGGAAGCCATGGATAAAGCAAACATGTCCTTAGACAGGCTGAAGGGCTGTGCCTGATCCTGGCGAAACAGACGTTGAACCTCAAGACATATCGCTTTTAGTGGAGTGCACTCTTCCAGGCGGTGAACCAGCGTTCCATACTGGCCACACACAACACAAGAAGAGTGCAAAGCGTTATAGCGATTGGCTGTATGGTATACCCATCTCAAGCAGTGCTGCACATGGGAATGAATATGCGGCTGGAGAAGAGGGTGGTGGGCGTATTTCCAAATGGCTTTCTGGGTATCTATGGGTAGGGGATGTCCACCACGTCCAGGCAGTCCACCCTGGCCATGGTAGGGGGTCGCGTGGGTATCACTTCGTTCAAAATGGGAAGTCCTTGTACTTCCTGGGTGAACTGAGAAGAGGGAAGCCCCCTCTGGGCGGTGTGCCCACAGATGCGAATGCTCCACTCAGCACTCCGCATGGAGAGGAGGATCCTTTTAAAGTGGAGCGACGTCCCATGTGGGCCCGCCGCAGAAGGATGTGAGGCAAGGTACTTTGACAGAAAGTGGTGATGGGAAGGATTGCTGAGGCCCAGGGCGCGGGAGAAGTTGGAGAGGGCTGCGCGGGACCAGTGATGGGCTGAAATTTCAGGGTTAGTGACAGCAGCGATCCAGCTGCCAAGGATTTTGGCACCATGGGTCTCAAAGTTGAGCAGACCCATACCACCACTTTGCGAGGGCCAAACATGACATCCAGGTGCATTGGCGGTGTGTGGTATAACCAAAGCCACCCTTGTAGAAGGGCGTATAATGACTTGAAGAAGCAAGGTTAAAAGGTGATGGCGTGGGCCTCAAACCAAACTTTAGAGAGGAGCATAGAGTTGGATAGCACTACCCTGCCTGTAAGGGAGGTGTGATGAGCTTTGAGGGAAGCCATGCATTTCGTAACGTTGTCCAGAAGATGGTTTTCCATCACCATTGAGGCATACCCTCCTGCCTCCAGCCACACCCCTCAAATTGTGGACAGGGCCAACGGTGGGGCGTGGCACAAAGGGGAGTATAAGAGGGGCGGAGTGGGGTGGGCAGGACAAGAGATCCCATGCGTTAGTTGATGAGGCAGGTAGGAAACGGGGCGCTGGGGCCCAGCGGGCTTGATACTGACCAAGGACAACAATTTTGGTTTTGTTGGCGTTGAGTGCTGCATTACTTACCCTGGAGTAGACCTGGATGTTATCTTCAAGCGAGCATGCATCATGATTGTTAGACACCCCAACCACACAATCATCAGCAAATGTCAACATCTTGACAGGGGCTTGGCCCTGCACATGGACCCCAGTAATACAGGCATTCACATTTTGAAGAAGGTGGTGAAGTCTGAAGTTATACAATAGTGGGCGAAGAGGGTCCCCTTGGCGTAGGCCCCTTTTAGGGAGGACTACATCTGTGAGGAAGCCAGGACCACGCACAGCCATTGTGGCGGATTCCGTTAGCAACATCACCCAATTAATGAAGCAAAGGGGGAGGCGGAACTTGTGGAGGCAGGCTCTGAGGTATTCCCAGTTGACTCTATCATAGTCCTTCTGCTGGTCTAAAAACACAAGTGATCTGAAAGCCGTGAATTGACAGACTTTGGCTGCGGTTTGTATATTGTCCCAAATTGACCTTTCTGGGGATGAACCAAACTGTTTAGGGAAATGAGAGCAGAGGAAAAAACCATAGACGGTTGGCCATGATTTTAATAGAAAATTTTGTGTCTTTGTTAGTAAATGAAATGGGGCGCCAGTTGGCTAAGTCCAGCTTATCCCCTTTCTTTTACAATGTAATCGTGAAGGCCTCTTGTCCTCCAGGTAGGAGGCGCATTTCCAGAAGGCATTGGTTCAGAGAGGCAAGCAGCAAGGAGGAGAAAATCTTTGAAATACATTTTATAGAACTCATAAGGGATGCCGTCTGGGCCTGGCATTTTCTATATGGTGCACCGCTAATGGAATACCAGAGCTCATCCCGAGTAATCAAATCCATCAACTCTGGGAATTAGGAAACAGTGGGTATGTGTGCGCTTTTGAGAAAAATTTCCTTTTTGGCCGGAAGATTTGGATCATATTAACACAATTCAGAGTAATAATTTTGTATTTTGATTGCCACTTGGGCCAGTGTATCCGCGATGGAGTGGTCTGGACTTTGCACCTGTGTGCAGGCCAAACTCTGGCGCGGTGCAAAGAATTTTTTAAAAAGTAAGTGGAGCACGTATTGCCTGCTGTAATATGCTTTGCTTTATACTGAACAGAAACCAAATGCTTGTGTTGTCTTACCAGTGCGTTGAGGCGGGTGGACACTTCAGCCTACTTATGACCCCAAGCTGGGCTGTAGCCTGCAGCGGGGATGTTAGACTCCAGGTGTTCCACTTCTGCCAGTATGCACAAAATGACTGCCAAGGCAGCCCGTGAGAGGCAGGAAGAGAGGTGGCGAGCCTGGCAGATTGTGTTCGCCTTGAAGGTTGACCAGGTGGAAATTGAGTCTGCACATAATGGTATGACAAACTCTGGAGCTGAGGTCACAGATTCCACCATTTTAGGAAAATCTTGGTGACGCAATTTTGGCTGGGCGGAGTTTGCACCATTTTAGCGCCTGGGTCATTGGATTGGACAAATGGAAGGAAACTGATATCATCCTGTGGTCAGAGAAATCAATTTCCACTATGGTGAGGTGGGAAATCTGGGTTTGAAATTTCAACGGCGCAAAAATAGGGTCAATGCGAGTCATGGACCTTAGCTGGCCATTGTGTGCGTGGGGGCGTGACATGTTAGTGAGTAGTGGAGCATGATGTGGCAAAATATCAAACAACCCTAGGGTGGCCCTGAGAACACTAAGTTTAACATGCCCCTGTGGGGGTGTAAGTGATGAGGGCCAGTAGTCTGTGGATGGGCTCATCCAGTAGTTCATGTCGCCAACAACAAACTGGTTGGGGGTAGCGGAAGGGAATTGACTTCTAAGAAAAAATCCAGACTTTCTCGTGCACATATTGGGCATAAATTTTAATGAAAGCATGCACTTCATCGTCTTACAAAAAGGTGAAAACAAGGATGAATCTATTTAGGTATGTTTTTTATGAAATAAATTTAAAACTATTGTTCACTCAAATTAGCACCCCATATTGTGTAGACCAAAAGGAAAGGGAAGGGAGGAGCATGGTTGCCCATGATTCCTCAGTACCGCATGGACAGTGGGTTTCCTGAATGGCCAGGATGTCCACTGGTAAATTATTTTGTAAAAAAACTCAGTTTCCTAGCCTTGGACGTCGATGCCTTGATTCCAGAGATGTTCAACGTCCTTAAAGTAAAGGCTCCCCCCATCACACCTTAGGTGTGAGGGGAAGGGGACACAAACCCTTCAACCTTCCCTTCTTCATCACATCGCTGCTTGGCAGTGCGGGTATTCTGCGCTATGGAGTATGTGTTGGAATGGGAAGCTTTAGCAGTGGGGTTCACATTGGCTTTTGCCTTCTGCTTATTCCCCACTGTGGGACGAATTTTTTGCGTTGTGTGAAATTGTGGTGCACCATCGCTTGGAGGTGGAATCTCAGCAGGATTATTTGGTGAGCAACTCGGTCCCAATTGATGCTTGGGCGCATTGGTCAAGTGAAACTGACTCACCCATTGGGTTTTCAGCTTGGGCGGTCCAATTAGCTTGAGCGTCCCAATCTGATTGGTTGAGGGATTTGTGAGCTGCTTCCACCACGAAAGTCTCAATGTCCTCATGGAGCTGGGCTGGCAGGATTGCAGATGAAGTCTTGGCCGCTTCTTTGGCCGCCGCCTTTCAGGCCTGTTTGGCCTTCTTCCACTCTTGTGGGGACAATGGTTTTACTAGAATGTAGCAGCCTTGCGCTCCCCATGGCAAGGCTGCGTCAGTGTCTAGTTCTGGTTCATAGTGGGCGTCTGCACCGCACATTACATCTGAATGAATTTTAGTTTTAGTAATGCCCTCTTTGGAGGGGCAGGTAATGGCCTTGTGGCCAAAAGCAAGACAGAAAGTGAAGATAGGAGGTGCGCTATCCATGGTGACCTTGAATGGATGGGTGTTTTTCCCATTGATTTTGACATAGGTGGTATGTTGGATTTGGGTCAAATCCTCTGCTATCCCTACGGATGGGGCAATAACAGCAATCACTTTGCCCGTGCACAGGTTTGGTATGAGTGTAAAGTGCTGCATTTCAAAGGATTGTATTTCTCTGTTAACGGCAAGCCCAGCCTTCAGGTGGTGCTCTAGCATGGTGCACTTGAACGTTTGTAGGTAGAAAGTCAAAAGTTACAAATTTTTGATTTGATTTAGTCCAGCGGGTGCACTTTGTTCTGATTACCTGTTGACCATATGGGAGGTCCACTACTACTCGCACCTTTGCAGCTTTGTACGCCACTTTCTTAACTTCAAAGACAAGATCCTGCCAACCATGTGGCATGGAGTGGGGTGTGATGTACACTGCGTTTGAGAAAAAGTGTGTGTACATCTCCACAAAACAAATCCCAAAGCGCCATTTGCTGAATATCTAGGAAAACATGCACCTCATGTTCCACCAATGATAGCAGTTGGAAGTGTGGCATATTATGAACTGGTTGCAGCGCGCTTGCCAGGCCAAAATTTCCAGGGAAATGGTAACCGGCATTTTTTTATTATTAATTTTATCTATTCCACCAGGCTCAGCTGGGGCGTTTACAAAAATTTTGTTGATTTGGGACCTACACCTGTGCCCTTAATATTAATCGTCCAAATGCTCCCCAACATTGGGCGCCAACTAATTTCCTCAATGAGATTATTAAACTTTACCTAGACTTGAATTGAATTTGTTGCAAAAGTGTTTGCAACAAGAGAGAAAAGTTTTTACTTTGACAAAAAATGTATTAATAAGATAGTGTAAAATAACTTCATTAAGAAAAAGAATGTTACTTTAAATAGTGCTTTGAAAAATCACATAAAAAATTAGGTAATATTCCAATTTAAGAGCTGAAAGTAGGCTAAGATTTGAATCTTAGTATGATATTGGGAAGCCAGGATTGAGGACACATAATGGGTATTGTTATGTAGCAACATGTGAGGCAATACTGATCAAGGTCTCACTGTTGTATGTTGCTATGATATTATTTAATGGATTAAGCGTTGAAATTATGTTACTAATCATTGGAACGCTGAGATTCAATTAATCCTAAATTTGTTTAATTGTGAACTCAGCATTAAAAACCAATTGATGCTGTTGCGAATTCTCAATAGTTTAGTTGAATCCTTGACTTGGGGTTTTTGATACAAATATTACTTTGGGCAACTTAACTGCTTTCTTTAATTATTTTAGTGAATGATGCTTTGTCAGCATGAATGCCAAAATATCATTAAGTTAAAGTTATGCAGCATCAGTCAATTCCAATTATTATTGTTGAGTTCCCTGACTAATAAAATTATAATAAATCGCTATCAAATTTGCTCATCTAGTCAATACTCCAGGCTGATATCCCTATCTCAACTTTTATTTCTTACTCTAAGTAATGAATTTTTATTTCAACTTATTTCACTCATCTCTACCTTCGCCCTATCTTATGAGTACCTTTACCTATTGCCTACTTCCTTCCATCTTATAAAAGAACTAAAATTGTAAATCATGATCTGTTCTCAGTTCCAACAATTTATTCACCAATCATTCCTTAAAATCCCTTATTTTATTTTTTATATCCTACCACATATTTTTTGCAAAAGATTTACCCAATAAAATAACTTTTATAGCTCTACTTTTAATTAGGCTCTTTGTAAAATTCTCTTGTTTAGGAGGGACCTCTGAACCTTCTTGTTAAGTCTCCAAATATTTTTCTTATGGAATTCCCATCTGCTTTCTGGCTCTCCACGCTTGCCAAGCTAGCGGGACTTAATACTAAAACATACAATCTTGGAACCTCTGGCCTCTATCTAACCAAGTTCACTCTTTTTTATAGGACCTCTGAAAAGACAAGTGGTTAAGTACTACTTGCTTCCTCTTTATATCTCCACAAGCTTTGTATGACCAGCCTCAGACTCCCCTCAGTCCCAACAGATACTTTTCTTTTTAAGGTCAATAATAATTTTGACCCTTAAGTCCAATAGATATCTATCAATAAATTTATAATAAATATATTGGCATAATTGCCTAAATAAATTAGTGTATCAAAAAGCCCAAGGCTGAGGCTTCACACCTACTAAAGAAAATCCTTAAAATGCCATCTTCAAGCCTTGACTGGTGGTGATAACTATTTTGCCAGGGTCAGCAAGCCCCGTTATGGTCTCAAACTACCAGAGTTGAGTTGAGTGTGATAACCCAAGGAAGTTGGGTTAGATTCTGACCAACTGAGAAAGAGTTGATTTTCATATCATAAACTACAGGCAGTTAGTAGTATTCTAAATCCATTCATTGACATTTTTTGACTCTATCATCTTTAACATGCTTGATCTTGACGGTGCAGGGATCAAAATTCTTTGACATCTCACTCTGCTCAGGAATGGGAAGCTTCTTCTCAGCATTAAAGATGAGAGGCAGTGCATAAAAAATAGGAGCCATTTTAAAATAGCTTCCTGAGTTGGGCTTACCTTGTGTTCACAGGGCTGTGTGGCATCTTTAACTGCATTTGGAGAAATAAGATGGGTAGGGTTTTTAGAAGTGTTCATTTAACCAACTAAGGAGAGTGCTTGTTAGAATGAAGTTCACCATGATGACAGATATAGGAAAACTACGGTACATATAATTAATTCAGCAGATCATATGTGATCGCTTAAATAACAAAATAATAGCATTTGTTTGATTTTCTTAGTGTCATGACACCAGAGTTATAAATATTAATTCTTGCCTTGCTTTAGTTTAAAACGGCAGTTAGACAGTTACCTTTCAATTTTCGTCTGAGATTTTTTGTTATATGGAAGTTTGTTGCATTGATGGGTAAATATAAACTTGGATTGGGAGGCGCCAGGTTGACAGACTTAAGGTAATAGAAAAAAGGTAATGCGAAAGTATTTAGGTGTTTTTCCACGTTAACATGTCTTTAAGGCAAGAATTTGATTTTGTCCACTCATAAATTCAAAACTTTGGTTGGGCGCTTCATAAATATCAGGTTCAGTAATCATACGAAAATTGTGAGTCAACAAATAGATTGCCTAAGTAGCATTTGGAAGGAAATTTGGTTGCCTAGGTTGATCAATGCACTAAGGGTAACAGATTTGGAGAACAGCTTCACTTAAATATAGAAAAGTGGTCAGGTGGCAACTTCTCATAATCCTTCAGATCATATAGAGTTTTGTCAAGAGGTTTTTAGTTCTCTTATGTTGACAGGAAGTTCTACGATTTTAGTAAAATAAATACATAAACTAGAATAAATAAAATGTTAAAATAAATTAAGATGGTAAGAGAGTGCAAAGTGGTCACAAGAGCACTTGGCTTGGGTGGCCAAAGCAAATTGTTAGGTTTTTTGGTAGCCTCATAAAAGGAAAACAATTTTGGGGAAAAACATTTAGTTCAGCCGTTTTGACTTTATTGTCAAAGCAGCGAGGAGCCTCGGTGGCAGAAAATAGTATAAACAAAAAGTCATCAAGTCTGGCTGGTCCAAGTTAGTTGTATAATCAGTGACAAGCCATGGCACAGGTAAATTGAGAGGGCACTGAGAAATTTGGGTGGCTGCTCTGACTTCATTGATGAAGCAGTGAGGATCATCAGCATAGGGAACTGTAAAGGGCGCT
The DNA here is from genome assembly GCA_022478985.1 of Massospora cicadina. Classification (NCBI taxonomy): domain Eukaryota; kingdom Fungi; phylum Entomophthoromycota; class Entomophthoromycetes; order Entomophthorales; family Entomophthoraceae; genus Massospora; species Massospora cicadina. The sequence continues at coordinate 135,933 of JAKSZP010015779.1, forward strand.
GAGGCATAAAGGTTAGCAGTTCTGATTTTGTTGTAGGAACAGCTTGAAGCTTTGATGCAGTGAACTGGAGAAGGTGCTAAAACAACTGGGTTGGTTAGTTCAAATCTTTGTGGGAAATTAGGTAGGTTTATACCATTCACTCCAAAACTGCTTTCTTTCTCAATCAGTGTTTGATTTTACCAGAGTAGGAGGGATAAATGTTTTAATTTGATTTGACCATCTGTTAAATGTTATATTCATTTTATTATAATAATTCTTTATTTTTAATTAAAGGTTTAGATTCCTCAGGCATTGACGCTAATGTCAATTTGTCAAATTAGATTAAGGCGGATCACTTTCATATTGCCCACTTTGGTATGAGCTATAAATCTATAGGATTGAATTATATTGTTTTATCCTGGGCTCCGACAAAAATATCTACCAAGGTTTTATTTTTTCTACCCAGCTGAAAATATAACCAAAACCAAATACTATTGATTATGAGGCTTTACGGTGTTATAGATTCAAATCCCATTTTTATTACTATATTCTCTCCCTTATCCCCAAGCTGTCATAAAAACAATTATTTAGGGTTTTTTCACCAAAGCTCTAAACAATGGTTCAACCATTGTTCCATTTTATTTGCACTGCAAGTACACTCCAGTACAGTTTACTATAATAAAAATTGAAAATAAAGAGGAATCTTTTCACCACCTAGATTGTAGAACTCTATGTAATAAAACTTGTTAATAAAAGTCTTTATCATATTATTACAGGACTATTGTCTTCATACAGTTTTCTTTATTTTCCTATGTAACTTAACCCTCCTTGAAGTTTACATCGACGCTCAAGCGCCAATTACAACATTTGGTGTTCACTACAGGGTACTCATTTGGTACTATGTCTTTTGTGTAAAAAAAGCCCAAAAAATGTCATACTCTGATGTCAAATGTTGGGGTGATAAATCATATATACCTTAAAATGAACCAGACCATGAGGAGGCTTAGCTGAGTTCAGACCTCCTGATTCTATTTTCTGAAACCTTATTTCAAAATAATCTGACAGAACTAATGAGAAAGGAGGATACCTCTATGACCTCGCTCCACCTTGATGGCTTTGTTTTACCAATGGGAGGAGCAGTTCCCGCTATAACAAATGTAGATCAGGTGTTAAGAACTTTTCTATCCTGGTCCAATCTCAAGGACAGGAAGTAAAGGATATATATTTTTATTTGATAAAGTTTATCTTGAGACAGGAATTGGATGATCAGAAATATTATGTCAAACAGCACCACTTTGCTAGTGTATTAAAGCAACTCCGCAAGATTTAAACATGTGTGTGTAAATGTAGAAACAAGCATAACCAAGCCAATTTTTGGATTATAATTTCAATGATTCTATGTAGGCAGCTGTGGCCAAGTTGCCCAATGTGTTGAATACCATAATCTTATCATCTGCTACTACTATCCTTGCATTGGTAGCTGCTGTTTCTTTTAGTTCCAGACCATAAACGGAAGTTAATGATTGCCTAATGATTTATTTCAAGTTACCCTGGTTAACTATAATATTGGTCTCCCAAGGCCCAGACCACCACCTGACGTGAACCCAAACCCCTGGACAGGGGTCACTCCCATGAGGGAAAGGGAAATAGCCGTACCAAACCCCCAAAACTCCTATCTGGGTGGGCTGCCTCACTGGGAACACCAGGCTGAGGTGCAGCGCACTGGCTTCTGTCACCTGGGGCCACTCTGGTAATTGCTATCCTAAAGGGATGGTCATGGGTCAAAGTGCAGTGGACATCGATGTCCTTCTAGCCTTTGGTCACCTGCACCGTGGCTTTTGACAAGCTCTCCAGCCAACACTGGGCTGGGGTATTCCGCTCTGTCAGGGCATCACCACCTTAAAGATTTTAGGACGTCCACCCCCTTCCTCACTTCCTATTACACCACCATTTGCACCAAAGCAGCCTGTTTAAATAAATAAAATACAATATTAAAATATTAAAATATAACAGGTCTAGCAAATAGCGGCCTTTATTGGGGTGAACTCAAAGTTTGGAATAGAATTCCAAAGTAAGGTACATTGGGAAAAACCACACTATGAAATAATACCTAAAAAGGCTAAATGCATTGTCAGTCATAAGGCACATAAAAGCCTCCAGAATTAAAAGCATCCAAGCAACTCTTCAAAAAATGAGGAAACCTCCAAAAGCAGATAACCACTTAAATAAATATTTAAATAATTATAACGCTACTACCATGATTAGGAAAACCACATCAGAATAACAGAATGCAACCATCAACATACCAAAATCTCATAATTTCCACCTTATTGGATCCATGTACGATCGTTGACTGTTACATCACCCCCTTAAAATGAGAATCCTAGTGGATCCAAACCTGGATCATCAAGGCAGGCATGTAGCAACCAACGCCTTTTTTAACAGGGGACCTTTTTCTGCGGGAAGCCTGGGGAAGTCAGATTGAAATCCAGTGGCCCTGGATCAAATCAATGGGTTCCCTGGAGGTCTCCTGATGGGCACAAGAGGCCATCAACTACCAGCAGTCCGACCCACCCCCAAGCTCCCCATCCCCTTCATTTGAAGGCCCCACAAAACCAACGAAAAGGATTGATGTCCCACAGCAATGCTTGAGATATTGACCACAGCCATCTTGAAAGCTTGCTGGAACAACATCCCGCCAAAGTAAAGTCTACTTTGGAATAATGTAATGGATGGGGCTCCCAAGGCCCAGCCTGCCACTGGCCAAGAACCCAAACCCCCAGATGGGTGTCACTCCAATGATGGAAAGGGCAGTAGCTGTACAAAACCCCCAAGGCTCCTATCTGGGTGGGTGGCCTCACTGGCACACTGGGCTGAGGTGCGGCACACTGGCCTCTGTTGCTTTGGGGCCACTCAGGCAACTACCATCCTGAAGGGATAGGCACTGGCTGAGTAGTAGTGGACATTGGTGTCCTGCTTGTCTCTGGTCACCTGCGCCGTGGCTTTTGACATGCCCCTGCCAAAACTGGGATGGGGTATTCCATTCCACCAGGGCATTGCAATCCAAAGGATCTCAGGACGTCCACCCCCTTCCTCACTTCCTATTACACCACCATCTGCACCAAAGCAACCTGTTTGAATAAATAAAATAACATAAAATACAATATTAAATTATATTAGGTTAAAATAGGTCTAGCAAACAGCAGCCTTTTTGAGTGGACTCAAAGTTTGGAATAGAATTTCAAAGTGAAGTCCATTGGGAGCAGCCTCGCTTAAAAATAATATCTAAAAAGGCTAAAAATCATTGTCAGTCATGAGGCGCGTAGAAGCCTCCAGAATTAACGGTGTCCTGGCAACTTGTCAGCCAATGGGAAACCACCAATAACGGACAACCACTTAAATAAATATTTAAAAATTATCCTCATAGTAACCCAATCAGGAAACCCACATCAGAATAACAGAATTGCAACCATCAACAACTCAAATCTCATAAAACCCAACCTTATGAGATCCATGTACAATCATCAACCGTTACATTAACCTTCCCATTCTGATAGGCATGGAATTCCCATACCTTCATACGTTTATTTGAAATTATGATAGGAAAAACCAATGACCAGACTAATCTGGCCATGATGATGATTTTATTGGATCCTAATAGTCAGGTTTTAGTAAACCTGAAGATATTTGAAGCTGGTATGTCTTACCTTAACACCAAAAGCATCATTACTGATGAGTTTGGCTGGGCGGAAAAGGTGATAGGACAGAAAACTGCTTCTCGTCTATTCACTTTTACCCAGTGAAGAACTTCTAGTATTTTCTGATTGTTTTCTAAAAAGAGGCACAAGTATTGTATGTGGCCAAGGTTCTGAGTCATTTTGATGCTCAGATCGTTTTCTGCCACGCCTGTGAACCTCACCCAGAATCGTATTGGGTTTATGTTACCCAATATAAATTTCATTACAACCATTAATGAAATTATAAATTACCTCCATACCTGCGCCCTAACTTTTTGCGCTCCTGATACTAGGCATTCCAAGAAAGATCCAAGTAAACACCTATTGTTTTTTAAACAGACAAGGATTGAAGGAAAAGCTCTTTCTAAGTATAAAAAGTTTATTTTACACCAACCAAAAGTAAAAAAGTCTTAGTTAACACCTAAAAATAATGGAACTCTGCCTTGTTGATGGAAAGTCCCCTATGAAAATAACAAACGAGTTTTTCACTCCTCTGCTGCCACAGTTGAACAGCGATTTATTATTCATTTGATTCAAGCAGAAAATATTTACATCAGTATGCTTACCAGCTTCGATAATCATGATGAGTGCACTTACATTGACCTTAGCATCTACAACTTAGTTTTTGCAATTTTGTCAGTAGGGCGCCCATTAAAACAGTTTTTTGATACTAAAGAAATATTTGGGAGACTGAACCCAATACTGCCCATTGCAAAGAATATGGGAACGCGGGACCTAACGCCACTACCTCAGTAGGAGCATATAGCTCTTTGCCGTTGGGGCTTAATACTAGTATTTTCCGCTCCAGCCATCATTTTACCTCATGAAAATTTCAAGCTACTTAACGTTACCTCTTTCATGAGAAATTATTGGCTTAAAGATAACTTTGATAATGATACTTTAGATATAGTTGGACAACAGGTTCTATTACATTATATAAAAGAATCCCAGAAAATGTATGTGCCCTGGTGTGCACATTTGTTGAGCATTCTGCTGACAAAACCAATGTTACTTTGCAGACGCTGGTTGAGGCTAAGACGCATGCCCATACAACCAAATTTACTCTGCAAATTCTATTGTTTCTCATTTTATTTTTACCATATGCTAAGTAAAGATGTGCATATTGTGCCCTCACAGCTTTCAGAGGTGCTGGAGGTGGATTTACCTCCAAGCTTGAGCCCACATCTCAACTCCCTTGATTGCAAACGTTGAGTCTAGTGAAGGAACTATTTTCATTAAATATTAAAGTTTGCTGATGCATCAAAACTTACTTCAGTAGACTTTAAAGTCCAACGGATTCTCATCCTCGCTGGAAAAGATTGTACTATTGAATTGAGCCGCCAATCTCTTGTCAGAACAGAAAATAATTCACAAATTTTTTGGTTTATATGTTAAAATTTTCTGCCATTTGCCAATCCAAAATGGATCCCATTGCCACCTCTGGTGCTATCTATTATCACCATAAAGATTTAAGGTGTCTTTAGAAAAAATTTATTCTCATCAAGTGCAAATTAAAATCATCAATTTTACGCTTTTGTTTATGTGTTACTTGGCCTAACGGCATCATCACTTTAGTCATTATCTGAACCCTCTAATTTTGTGACTGAATGTTTTCCAAGTGGAGGGAAATGTTGTGATTTGGTCTGACCACCCATTCAATTCTATCTTATTAACTTCCCTTAGGCAAATGTTTATTTTATATGAAAGTTTTGTTTTATTAGGCATTGAAAGCCAATTTCAATCTGTCAAATTAGTTTTACCAGGATAACCTTGCCTCCACACCCTCGTTTTCATATGTAGCTTATATAAATAGTTTATAATTGCTATTGTTTTACTCTAGGCCGCAACAAGGATATTTAATGATGTTCAAAAATACCCATCTTACCGGTAATATTCCCCATATCACTTATTGTTACTTTATAAGGCTTTACGTCATCATTAATTTGAATTCAATTTTTTTAAAATTATATTTCTACCCTGCCCCCAAGCTGGCGCAAAACAGTCTTAAAGAATTTTTTTCCAAAGCTCTAAGACAATAGTTTTACCATTTAACAGAATAAATATGCACTGCTGGTATTCTTCAGTGAAGTTTATATTATGGGAGTTGCAAATTGAGAGGGATCTTTTTTCACCTAATATGTAGAAAACTGTGTAATAAAAACCTTGAAGATATAATTCTTTATAATCTTAACATCGGGCTACTATCTTCATACAGCTTTCTTTTATTTTTTCAAGAATTAACTGCCCTGTACAGTTTTATATTGACGCCTAGACACTGATTATAATATAAGAAAACTGTGTTTTTGAGTTTGTAATTTAATTTAGTGGCAGTTTTTGTAGCTAGACCTTAGTCTTTATTACAATTCTTCCATACTTTGGTAAACAGATGTCCAGTCATAAGATAATTTCTTGTTTCTAGAAAAAGAATTCCAAGTTGATTGAGAGCTGGTTATCTTGATAGGTAACTTCCTATATAAGATCATGTGGGATTATGAACATATAAAATTATTAAAAGACATTTTTTGTTTACAGGAGTGATATTTTGGTGTAAACTCATACTTTTCTCATTATGGTTATCTTCTCTTCTGATATATTCACCTTGTGAGGTATTTCTTACATCGATGAATCCCCCCTTGGGTTGGGACCATCTAGTACTAAAAAAAGAGGTATTTCTTTATCTGATAACCTTGGAAGGGGACCTGGAAGAAAGCAACAGAATCAGGTTTAGGAATTATTTGGCCAGTTCTACAAAGGCTAAAAAGCTATAAGTCAAGCTAGCTTTAGCAGCTTCTTAATGAAATGTTTTGTCTCTAGAGAAACTTTACTCTAACAATATATTAAGTTTTAAGTTAGAGTAAATGATATTCTACTAAAAAATAATGTGGTACTTTATACTAGGAAAACCAATGAAATAAAAATTGGGAATATACCAGGCTAAGAGCTAGAAGTAGATTAAAATAGTGAATCCTAATCTGATATTAGGAAGCCAAGGTTTGAATGCAAATAATGGGTTTTGCTATGTAGCAACAGGCAAGATGATTCTTAAACAAGGTCTCACTGATGTATGTCGCACCATGATTGTCATAATTTTGGCGGAATCATGTAGATAAGCTGGGGGATTTTGCAAAGGGTCAAACCCACTGAGCAAATGGACGGAAAATATGAAAATTGCCGGTCCTTGGGACACACTTAAAAATATATTAAGATATGGAGCAATTACCCCGATGACACCTTATTTATTTAATTTAACAGCGGTTTCACAGTTCTGATCTCTCAAAACAAACAACAATCCTCCTCCTTCAATCACCCCATCTCACTATATATCAGCAACTTTGGATATTCTGTTTCCTCAGCTTAGGCTATTTGGTTCCTCCATATTCTCATTGGCACCAGCAGATTATTATATCAAATTCTAAATCGCCTTAGTTTGAGGCCATATACTTAAAATTTGTCAGATGTTGACATTGCCTTATTTGTAGGCGATCCAATAATAACCCTTTCCAACCCAATATCACCTCATCTTAAGGAGCTTGAATAATTTTAGTAGTAATTATGGTCAGCGGATTCTGGCCAATCTACCATAGCTATTTCAGGCTTACGGTCAAGTCATATCAGAATCTCAACTTCATTACCCCTTGATAGACAATAAAGTTCCTATTGTTTATACGGTCAAAGGAACTTTGCATGCACTCAGTTGATAATATGACAGCTTTCAGGGTCCTTGATAGTATAAGCGTCATCACCTGTTTTCTCAATGACTTCAAACAGAACAATCCAGATACTAGCTAATTTGTGCTTCCAACTAAACCCATGTTAGTCATGGAACAGAACCAGATCTCCATCTTTAAACTAAGATACCCCCTACTCTGTACCTGATTGGCATCCTGATTCTTTATCTTCTTGTCTAAGCTGAATGAGTACACTTCAGTTTGCAACTCAATCAATGTGTCATCTAGGTTAGTCAAATAGCGGTGGGGATCCGTTTTGCTGGTAACTTCTATGCATGTTTAAAGCAGTGCCAGAAGGACAGGGTGTTGTCCATATAGTAGTTGAAAGGGACTTTTCTCTGTGGCAGAATGGTGGCTAATGTTATATGTGAACACAGCGGTGGAAAGGAGGGAAATCCAATAATAAGGTCAATCTGTTACCAATTTCTGAAGTATGTTCATCAAGGTCCCATTAACTTGTTTAGCAATCCCGTTGGACTCAGGGTGGTATGGGGTTATCAGAACCCCACGGAAGCCCATCAGCTCGTCTAACTTTGGAAGGATATGTGAGGTGAAACTGAATTCATTATCAGTATGAATTAAGGACAGCAATGTTTCTGGATAATAAATTCCATTAAAAACTTGGCCACTGTGACCGCCCCTACATCTTGTATTGCCCTTGCTTAAACCCATCTGGGCAATTGTCGGACACCACCAGAATGTACTTGGATCAATTAGCTCATATTGGTAGAGGGCCAAAAACCTCAAGGGAAACCGTATGCCAAGCAAAATGGGGTTTCACTAACTGGTATGAAGTCTTCTGGCGGAACAGCTTTTCCACCTGAATTTGGTGGCAGCAGGAGATGGTTTCAAGCACGTCGAATTTCAGCTTTCCTGATAATACTGAGGGCGCAAGAATTCCATCATCTTGCACACGCTCTTATGTCCAACTGCCTTATAGGCGCTCATTATAATGCCAGGCCATGATGAGGGTCATGAGAAGTTCACTTTGAATCACCAATTTGCTTGTACAACTTCGCATTCTTCTGGAAAGTATTGGCTCACATCTCATTTAATGCATTTATCACTTACAGCGGTTTGTCATCGTATCAGCCACTGAGCATTTTTGTCAAACATCACATCAATGAGATCCACCATAACTGCAATTTTATTTAATTATGAAAAGCAATCTGCATTATGGTGTTTGGCTCCAATGAGGTGAAGGATCTTAAGATCATAAGCCTGCAGTTTGTGAGCCCATTGGTCTAGATGAACCTCAGGCTCTTTGAGGTTCTGCAACCAGCGTAGCAAGGCATAATCCATAATGACTTTGAACTTGAATCCATGCAAATATACCCTTAATTTCTTATAAGCGTAGATAATAACTGAGCACTTCTGCTCAGTAACAATGCAATTGCGTTCAGGACAGTTCAAGCATGACTGCAGTACGCAACTGATTGCTCCTCTCCTTCATCATCTTTTTAGGATAGAACTTTCCCAGCGGCGGAAAGGGACGCATCCGTCTGTACTTAAATTCCTTTTCAAAGTTCAGATAGCATAGCACTGGCGCATTAATTAACGCCATTTGAAGTGTATCAAAGGTTTGTTGACGCATTTCCGTCCATTTGAACATAAAATCTTTTTTAGTAACTCAAACAGTGGACCTCCAATACAGCTAAAGTTGGTTATAAAGCGGCGGTAGCAGCTGACCATCTCCAAAAATACCTGGATGTCATGCTTATTGGTGGGCGTTTTCATCTTTTGAATAGCCTCCACCCTGGCGGGTTGAGGTTTCAGCTTTGTCATATCTACTATAAATCCGAGGCACTCCAGCTAATCCTTGAAGAAGAGGCATTTCCAGGGCGTTATCTTGATCTTGGTCTCAGCTAGTTGGTGGAATACCTCTTCCAAATGGGTAAAGTGCTTGAAAACGTGTGGTAACATACATTGATGTCATCAAGGTACACGAGAATGCACAACAGCTTCAGCTCGCCAAGAATGGTACCCATGGACCGCTGGGACGTAGCTGGAGCGTTACATAGCCCTTGAGGCATACAAGTCAGTTGAAAAACCCTTGGACGTGATTACAGCGCACTTCTCCAATTCCACCACAGGTAACTCAATTTGCCAGTATCCTGATATCAAATCCATCACTGAGAACTAACAGGCTCCCCCTAATCAATCCAAAGCATCATCAATCCGCAGCAAGGGATATGATTCCTTCTTGGTGATGCTGTTGATCTTCCGGTAGTTTATTACTACCCTGTTGGTGCCATCCTTCTTTTTTACAGTAAGAACAGGAGAAGCCCATATACTCTTTTAAGCTTGTTCAGAGCTTACTCCAGTAGATTTTTATCTCTTTGGTAATCACTTCTTTGGCTGCCCTAGATCAGCTGATTTGCCAAGGCCTTATGGGAGTATGATCCCCAGTGTCCAATAGATGGACCACCCCTCGTGGGCACTCTAAATTTGTGGTCATCAATAGAAAAAATCTCAGTGTATTTTTCAAAATTAGCTATCATCTGAACTTTCTGGATCTCCAATAACCCCTATCAATTTTTTGTGCAGTACCTCCGCCATTATGCTGGGCTGCAATTCGATGGGCAGGCAAATTTTATCCCGTGACCCAAACTTGTGAACCTGGAGGATCTCCTCAACAGGGGTCAGGTGTAAATATGCCATTATTTGGTATCAGCAGATTTGTAATGGTTCCATCTGTAGATTTTGTAGTAGAATTTTGATATCCTCATGTCCCAGTAGTATAATGCATGGTGCCATGTGGGGCTAAAACCATGATTGCTGATATGGGCCAATAGCTTCCCCATAGATTTGTCTGGCATTTCTACCACCAATTCGGAGTCCACTATTACTTGGTGACTGGAGGGGATGGACATTGGGCTAGCATCTCTGAGCGGTAGCCCTTGATATTCATATATCTGTTGGGGAAAGACCTGGGTCTTGCTCCTTAATCAATGGTATCAAACTGTAATCACTTTATCACTGTATGCCGGGTTGATATATCTTATATGCACTGGATCCTTTGGCACTCACTAGAGGTAAAAATATTGGGATCCGCTGTACTAAAATGTCAAAGGTCTCCGCCATCATATCAATGACAGCCATAAAGTGGAGCATGAAAGCGGTTCCAATTAACAAATAGTAATGGCTGTTTTGTAATACTATTGCTGGAGCTACAATGACAATTGACCCAAACCGTAAGGGTAACACACTGTACGCTCCCTCAGAAACCGTGCAATCTGCTCCAGCGGTCCCAAATACCATCTAGTGTTTGACATCAGGTTTTAATGTCAACTTCACCGTCAACTTGGTGGAAACAATGTTAACTGGGGTGCACATATCTATTATAGCGAACACCAAAATTTTTATTACAGAAATGTCACTTTATCTGGACTCAGAATAAGATGCCTTTTAACCGTTTATTACATGTAAATTTAAGGGATCTAATTTCCCAAGAGAATTTATAATCCCCTCACTGACTTTGGGTCATTCCTTGACAATAGTGTCGACCTGAAGGGTGACGTTCACTCCTTTCAGGGAAGGAGAATCTGCAGCTGGATTTAAACTCATCTGAAGCAGCTTGGTTGAACATTTTTGCAGGCGTATGGCTTTGGTTGCTCCTGAGATCCTTCTTCCACTGCGGCCTTAGATTGAGCTCATGTCAGTATGTTTACTCTTCTAATCAGCTTCTGGAATAAGAACCCATCGTTATAAAGAGTGACTTCCGCCATATATACTACAATTGGTTGAGGTGGGACTTCTAGTGTGGAGATAGTGGAGGTAGAGAGTCCCGTCTATACTCCGCTCCATCCTTTCCCTGGTAATCTTAATCCTGTTGTACATAGTAGCCCCAATGGTTGGGGCAACTTTGAGCAAGGTGACCAGGGTGACTGCATTTGTAACAATTCACCCCGTAGCATCTGCTCCCTTGGTTTTTGTAAGGTGGCCCAGGCTAATAATTTGACTGATGGTTACTGGCGTAATTGGGCCCAGGTTAGTAGTTGGGACGCTGATGATTATCATTGGCAGGTTCAGGGCGGTAGTTGAACTGCTGGGGTAAGCTCAGCTGAGGACAAGGCGCGTAGTTATAATAAGACTGAGTGTTAATGGCGGAAGCTGGACAGGAAGGTTGAATTCCCTAAATAAGATGGGCCAGTGGCGAAGGCACTATGTTTATGCTTAGCATTGGGGAGAGTAACGTATTGGGTAAACAGCGCAAAGGCTGAACAACCTTGAGCAAGGGCACATCGTCATCCAAAATCAGAGTCACTACATTGTAAAGCTCTTTGTACAGCTTACCTGCATATGTCATTGCAATACACATATCAGTTTAGCTATAACGCCTGCTCCTATTAACAAATGGCTTTCACCATAAATTGATCAGAAAATGCAGTGAGGGTTTCTTACGTTGGAACCCAATGGTTAAGAACTCATCTTTACGCTGTGACATCTTTGTGGTACCCCAAACAACCGCAGCAAAGTATCCTTCACTTCATTATAAAGTAACAGAACTGCTTAGAAGGTAACAGTGAATTGTTCAGCGCTTCTGACATCCAAGGCGGATATCAGAAATTTAGCCTTCTGCCAATTAAAGGCTCCTTTTTGCAGAAAATATAAATCATTTGAAGAAACTGTGGATAATTCCATAGCGGTCAAACGGTGGTAGCTTGTCAATGCGGACTTTCTCCTCCTGCTCATAACTGCGAGCCTTAGAAGTGTACTGCAGATTTGCTTGTGGCCCAAAACTGGGCTCTTGAAGAGGGGCTGGCTCAGATGTGCCAGCTGCTCTCAGGGTAGTGTAGGGCTCTTCAGCGGGCAGAACTGCCATCACCTTGGGTTTTGTTGGGTTAAAAAACAATTATCCTTAGAGCATCCACAATGATTCTAGCAGCTCCCACTGCACATAGGTTCAGAGAAAAGCTCTTCAGCGGGGTATCCAGGTTCATATTTGCTGTAGAAAGAATCCTTCTCAAGCAACCCCATGTTCTTCCGCATCCCAATGGGGGTGAGGCGGGCAAAAGATAGGTGTCGACTTCTTCTCCGTGCAATGTAGATGTTCTTTGGCTTCATATAGGCAATTGGCGAGCTGCCTAAATGCTGTTCAATTATTTATAGCTGACTATCCGCACTTTCAAGTTGATTCATTAATTCATCGCGCTCCTAAAAAAGCTCCTTTTGTTTTTTAAATCATGGCGTCCACAACAAGTTTGAGTTCTGCAGTTTCAGCACGCGCAGCAATTTAGGACAGTTCTCCTTCAGTAAAGACCATTGCCATAATTTAAAATTTTTTGGTTTTTTATTAGATGTTGTTCAAAGGGCCCCCTGTAGTGAGCACACTGTTATAATTTCAGTTAAATCATGGAGATATGCTGGGGGATTTCGCCAGGTTTAAATACCTGAGCAATCAGATAGACAATATGGAGTCACTAGCCCTTGGGACACACCTAAAGATATAACAAGATATGGAGTAATTACCCCGATGACACCTTATTTATTCAATATTTACAGCGGTCTCGCTGTTCTGATCTCTCAAAATGGACAACAATCCTCCTCCTTCAATCATCTCATCTCACTATTTATCAGCAACTTTGGACCATTCTTTTTCCTCAGCTTAGTCTATTTGGTTCCGCCATATTCTCATTGGATCCAGCAGAGTATGTTATTCTCAAATTCTCTCTTGCCTTAGTTCAAGGCGATCTACTTTATATATTTGTTGAATATTGACATCACCTTTGTGCCTTACTTAGAGGTGATCCGATAATAGCCCTTTCCAACCCAATATTGCCTCATCTTTAGGCACTAGAATGGTTTTAATAGTAATCATGGTCAGCAGATTCTGGCCAATCCACCATATCTATATTGGGCTTATCATCCAGTCATATCAGAATCTCAACAATGATAATAAATGGAATGGGGCATTGAACTAGAGTTATTAATCAGTGGAGCTGCAAGAAGCAATTCATCTCAAAATCATCTAGTTGTGAATTTTATTTTATTAACCATTTTATGTTGTGAATATCAAAGTTAGTAATAGTTTTTAGCCACAAGACCAATATGATATCAATCAATAAATTGCAATAGATATATAGGCAAAGTCTAAATAAATAAATGACTTTTTTGCCCAAGGTCAAAGCTTAACATCCTTTAGGTCAAATCCTGTCAGGCTCATATCTAACTATGTATTGACTAAATTCAACCTCTTTTATATAAAGACCTTATATTATTTAAGTCACACTGACATATTGGATGTCAACTTAATTTTCATGACGCAAACTATTCTGAGTATTTATAATGATTATCAGTTAATAAATTCTAATAAAGAGCTATATTGGACATTGGGGCACCTAAATAATATTGTGCCATTACGATACTGAAGAAACTCAGCTTTGTGCCCATTATTGACCATCAAAAATAATATTGCACTGTGGGTTCACTACCAATATATCTTTAAGAGCTTTTTCTGCGCGGCTGCTGCTGTGATTTAAATAAGAAAATCTTACACTTTAAGCTACGGTTTATTCAACAAATTTATGACATTTTAATGGTACATCTTTTATAAATTCATTTAGGCTTATGGCTAGTTTAAAGAAAATTAATGAAAATACTAGGCCAGCGTCTTTAAATACACTATAACAGGTAAGTTATTAGCTCTGAGCTATAAAATTAGGCGGTTGTTTACCCTTCTTGTAAAGATGGCATAATTCTTAGCATATATATAATACTTTAGATCAAAGCAAGGTTGTTTTTTTTAGTACTAGATGGTCCCTAAAGCAAGGTTGTTGAACATCCAAATTTTAGGAATTGAAATGCATTCTAATAAGAGCTTATTGTAGCCTCACCATTACAGTGGTTCTCAATAAATGATAAGGGGACCAAAATTAATTTATGGAATCCACAGGGATAATATTGTGAAATATTCTCGCCATTTTGCCTTTTTAACTTGGTTCTGGGCACCTCGCCATGCTTTATTCCTTCTAAAACATGGCGAAATCTGGGTGCACTTTGGAGAATTTATATTTCTCTATTTTTAAACTAAGCGGCTTAGATTGTTACTTCTGTTTATGATTTGCAGTTTGAGTATATATGTAATATCCAATAGTTTAGTATGTGGATAAACTTGGGGTTGAAGGCAAAATGTGTCAATTAGTTTATTAGCTGATACCTAGTGAAAAATTCTCTAGTTAAAAGAATTTAAAAGGACCATTCACTATCACTATTTAAAAGTAAAGAACGCTTTTGGTAAGGAAGACTTAGATTTGGGTTGTATACAAGATGTGCTATTCTTTATTAATTTTAATTTTCATCCTCTACTTGGCCTTCATGAAATCAGACGTTATAAGGCGGATGATGAAGTTGTAAAAAAAGTGATTAACCATCTTTGCAACTAGGGAAGTTAGTGCCCTCAAAGATTCCTTGGGACTCCCTGGCTTTTGATTAATAAGAAGAATGACGGGATGAATAGTTTAGTTATTGATTATTAAATGTTTATTGATTTACTAAAAAAGATTTTTTTATTACCTCGCAAAGACAATGTGCCACGCTGCTTAATCAGCGTACAATACTTTTTTAGCATTGGATTAAATTTAAATTTAATAGAAGATCAAGAAGGCAAATGGTGAACAATTGTAATGCGCTATGATTGCTTCCCAAGGTCTATAACAGCCCATTCAAATAATGCAAGAGAGTGCAATGCCCCTGCGACCTTTCAACGGGCTATGGATATAATTCTGGGTGATTCAATTCTCCCGCGTGTTATTTTACTTGAATAATATGAAAGTTTTTAGAATGTTTACTGAGCATGTACAGCACCCCGAGGAATATTTTCAGCCACCTCACCGAGGTTTATCTGAAAGTAAAGCCTTGTAACCTCAACTTCTTACAAAAACAAGAGAAAATATGGTGTTTGTCAATGAAAGTCATGGCTTACAGCCCCAGCCAGCTAAGGTTGATACCATTGACAAGATGACTCAGCCAAGTAGCAAGTGATACATTTATGTAAGATTGAAATGAGTGGCTGCTACCATTAATTTCATCAAAACCTATGTAAATTTGGTAAACTTTTGTTTTACTTGTAAAAAGATGATTACAATTTGATTAAATGGCAAACTTCAATTAACTTTTTACAAGTTGATGCTTTGCCTCACCAAAGCGCTTTAACTCTTGCACCCTACTCAAAAATCATTTATTGTTTATACAAAAAGCGCCACTATCCATTTTAGGGGAAGTGCTAATGCAAACTGACGATTAAGTAAGAGAGCTAGTGGCTTAGTATAACTGATCTGTTGATGTGCACTGAAGAATTATATTGTAACTGATAAAGAATGAGTGGCTCTGGACCATCTAGTACTAAAAAAGTAAGAATGAGTGGCTCTAATCTACGTATGAATGCAATTATGGTATATGTCAAGGGTGCACTTCACATGAGTAACTGACCACGCCTCCCTACACTGGTTACAAACCTTAAGGATTTGGTAGGCAGCTGGCCTGATGGAACTTGAGATTACAAGCCTATGACTTTGAAAATAAGAACAACCTCATTGTAAAATATCAAAAATACCATCTTTCTATCCCTCTGCCCACTATGGTCTTGGCAACTAATCTGGCTAATGAGTTTAGAGATACAATCATTTCAACTATATAGCAATGAACCAGTTGAGGTTCAGCGTATTTTGGAAAAGATGAAAAAAAATCCATTGTTAAAGGAGAAACTAGGTAAAACTTAAGGAGCATTAATTTCAAGCTTTTCTTTCCTTTAATGATCACATTAGTTACGAAGATTCAATTTGAACAGAAAATTTAATAATCACACAGGAGAGATGGGCGACATTAATAAAACGAATCTAAATTTGGAAAAAGTCATATCAGGCAATGCGCAAAATGGTGCGCTGAAGGGTAAGAAACGCCCTGGGGGATCGGGAACCAATGCTTATAAGAAACTACAAACCCAGACACTGTCTGGGTTTGTGGATTCACAACTAAACAAAACTTATACCCCAAAATCCAATATTCCCAGCCCATTTCACTGGTAGAGCATGGGCTCTGAATTTACTATGGGTTGATTATTTTAACTCTGTGGGAGAAAGTGGGCGTGACACAGGCCTCCCTAATCCCCCACGAAGGTTATATTACCACCCACACAATCTACAGCGGCTGGATTGACATGGTTTTCAAACCTAAAGACAAAGAAAATGCCGCTGCAAGAGTCTGCATCAAAATTGCTCTCCCCAAAGGCAAACTTTTTGTATGAACCATGCGCACCAGATGGAACAAAGAAAAAACAATGTTTATCTCGTTTGACTTGCTCTCAACCAATTTCCCCGCAAAGTAATTGAGCAGGTGCTCTGAGCTGGATTTGCCAGCCATAGTGAGATTAAACAATTTAAATTACATCATTTTCACCTGATGCCAAACCTGTGCACAGGTAAGGCAATATCCATGATCAACCTACTCCCCAAGGTTGCTGAGGACCTCACAAAGATCTCACACACAGTGTTGTTTCACCTCCTGGATGGGGGCGTGTAAAAAATATTCCGTGTCACACTGAAAAAATGCACCGCCAATCTGCAGTCACTGCAGAACATTGGGGCACAAGGTGCATGCATGCCCCAAGAAGGAGGGCCTAATGGAACGAGACTTCTGTGATGACACCATGGATGAGGATAGCAATGTTCACCAAAATAATTGACACCAACCACGCCTTTCTCTGGGGAGAGGATGGGCAATACATTCTCATAGACCCAGTTTCACCCAAACTGCACAATATGGCACAGAAGGCCTGAAAATGGGCTGCGATCATGGCAGCATTGCTCGCGGCCTCCTCAATCACCCCTAGCCAAATTCTGTAAGATATGGAGGAAATATAACTGAGCCAACTGATCAGTTCAAAATACCCAAGATTAAAAATTTCTCAATGGTTTGACTGAAACATCACTTGATACCAATCAAGTGAATTTAGCTGAGCAATTCAGCTCCACCATTGGTGAACATGTGGGTTTTACACCTACAAGTTCAAACCCTGTAACAACAGAGAACAACCAGCATACCGCATTGGACCACCATGAGTCATGAGTGGAAGAGACTGACTCGAACCCACTCAATGGCAAGAAACGCATGAAGTTGGCAAGGGGTAAGGGATTGAATAACTGCACAGATGGTTGGTCCAATCACCCAGAGCCTTTACCAGAAATGGTGCGAAGGGATAGGGCCAGATGGCCCTCCCAACTGCTCCTAAGGCGCCACAGGCACCTCAGTGTCCATATGACGTTAAACATTGTGGGAGCCAGTGCTCAATTGTCCCAAGCAAAAAGCTGGACTCCTGTGGAAACCACCTTTAGATACCTTGGCCATCCAAGAAGCCCACTGTCTACAAAGGGAAGAGGGATCCTGGGCAGCCAGGGTCTCACCATCCCAATCAGTATGGACGTCTCACTGTGGGGTGGTCATCCATAATCATAAAAAATTAAAAATCACTAACTCAATCTCTTCTCTAATTAACCGTGTCTTGGTAGCAACAATTGCATGCCAGGATGGCACAATTTCGATAGCATTTATCTACACATCATGCACTGCAATCAGGAGGAAGTAATTCCTCAAGGACATTCCAACACTCGCCCTCCCACCAGAAACCATTCTACTGGTTGACTTCAAATGCTTGGCTGACCACAACAAGGACCCATGGACTATTCCAGGGGATACCCCCCAGGCATATTGAATTCTGTGCAATGAAGGCATCCCTCAGCTTACATGATACTCTCCCCCAGGTCACCACTCTCTCCCCCCACATGACTCACCCCAACATACACAAAAGAGCGCTCATCTCAATAAGCCGCATTGACTTCATCCTCACCCTTGAAAACTCACCGTTAAAAAAATTTTAACTTCTCAACCAAAAAGATAAACTTCTCTGACCACCAACTCATTTTTGTGCAGCTTTTGTCAACCCGCACTCCCACACAGGCGTTGAACTGAAGGACTTTGCACCCAGAAAAGATAAAATTACCCAAATTATCTAGCTGGGTCAAAAATGAGACCACGAATACCAAATTTGCAATTCCATTTTTATTGGACCACATCTCAACTGTGGCAAATTTCAAAGTCAGATTAATAAATAAAACTCTCCATTTCGCCTCACGCAAGCACACCACCAACACAGCCACAATCAAGAGCACCTTGGCAGAACAGGACCACCTCAAGCTAAACACCCTGAAGTCCCGCTACTGCCCCAAATGGGGATGTAAATGGGCGGAAATATCTGCCCACCTAAACACCCTCATCCTTGAACACCAGCACAGAATCAAAGTTTAAAAAAAAGGTAGATTTATACAAGAAGGCAAAATCTTCTTGACATACTTCTTCTGCCAGTTTACTCCCGCGCCAACCAGCCTGCGTGCACACAGGTATACAAAGCTGATGGCACCATGACAAAAGACCCAGCGGAGGTTAAGGTGGAAGTACACCTCTACTACACTGAAGTATGCTGTGATACTCCAACTGACCCCCAAAAAATTTAAAATTTTATACAAACTGCCAGAATACAAAGTACACTGTCGGACTACAACCTGTTAGGTCTAACCACACATGAGGAGCTCTGGGACAGAGTCTGTGGTGACAACGTAGGAAATTCCCAGGGTCTGATGGGATACCCTACAAATTCTACAAAAGATACATCAAGTAAATTGACCCCTCCTCTTGGCATCAATGAACCAGTGCCTGCTGGAGACTCGCCTCCTACCTGGTGGCCAGGACTCCTATGTCATAACCCTGTTTAAAAAGGGCGACAAACTGGACCTGGCCAACTGGCGCTCAATTGCACTCTTTAACACTGATACAAACCTATTAGCAAAAGATTTAGCCACTAGAATAGGCAAAATAGCCTCCAGAAATCTGTCGCTCAATCAGTTTGGGTTCATACCAGGGCGTTCAATATGGACCAATATACACTCCGTCGCCAAAATATGCCAGTTCAGAGCAACTGGAGCCCTAGTATTCCTAGACTTGGATGAGGTATATGAACACGATAGTTGGCCATACCTGAAGGAATGCCTAAGCGCCTTCAAACTCCCACCCAATTCATAAACTAGGAAATGCTCCTAACAGAGTTCACATCCATTGCAGTCTGCAGCCCTGGCTTTCTGACCTACAAAATCACACCACGCAGAGGGCTCAAACAAGGGGACCCCCTCAGCCTACTGTTATATAACTTCAGTATTGATCCGCTCGTTTGCATCGCTGACTCACTCCTAATGGGCATCACTGCACAAGGCTAACCAACAGTCAAGATACCAGCCTTTGCGGATGACTGCATGGCAGGTATTTCTAACAACAATGATGCCCGACAGCTGGAACGCACCCTGGAGGAGTATTCCATTGTGAGCAACGCATCTCTCAACAAAAATAAAACAGAAATAATTCTTTTAGGTAAGTATACTAACAACTGGACCACAACACTCAAACCCCATAGTTCCCCACAAAGAAACAACTCAATCATCCTACCTTTTGCATCACCCCTCCTCAGCCAACCATGTTCGCCACCTTGAGATGTGGCTAGAAACAGGGGGTATGCCAATGACATAATTGGAACAACCTACTACAGCGGATGTCCAATTGTGCCACCTACCTTAAGGGAAGATCCCCAGGACTATTATGGTGGGTAACAGTTGCCAACTCACCCATCTTTTCAATGCTGTGATTCCCACCCACACAATCTCTTTATCGTCTTCATTTATATCCTCAGTCTGGGCACTTATCCAGAGATGATTGTGGTCTGGGTCCTGGACCCTGTACAAATAGAAACACTCTTCAGCTGCCTCCACCACTTAAGCCGCTCTCCCCTCCGGCATCAGCTCTGCTGCTGCCATGCCCAAATTTTTCAAGTCGGGCTCAATTCTCCCACTCCCAACCTCAGCGAATTCTGGTGTGGCTTCCTAAGTCGCAGCCAATCAAAACTTTAAAATTTCTAAAAATTCAGTAAATTTACACCAACCTGAGCTGATGGTTGAAACAGTTCAAGCTGAGCTGCCATAATTGACATTTTGTGGCCAATCAGATGCAGCTAATTTGCCAACTCTAGTGGCTGGGCCAGCATTTGCCAAGTCAAATTCTTTCAATTGTCTCGTTTGGTTTGATGAAAATGACCAGTCATATAACACTAAACCAGATTTTGCATTTGTGGAATTTTTCATCGATCCTCTCAAAGCATGTCCCTGCTGTTTCATCCTAAAAATGGTTTTACTTTTATAAATATATATATATAATGTCAGTTGAAGCCGCTGCAGCTCAAGCCAACACCCTACTCCACCAGCAACTCCATGGGGCAATGGAACCCCTGGTTGAGGTTATTCCAATCCCCAATTTCCCTCATAATTTTGGGAAAGAGGCAAAGAATGAGATTGAGGAGCTGGCTTTTGGTTTGAGCCGCTCCAGCATTGGTGCAGCAATAACCTCTCTTTTTGACCCTA
Source organism: Massospora cicadina (assembly GCA_022478985.1). Lineage (NCBI taxonomy): Eukaryota > Fungi > Entomophthoromycota > Entomophthoromycetes > Entomophthorales > Entomophthoraceae > Massospora > Massospora cicadina. The sequence goes on from JAKSZP010015779.1 coordinate 156,831, forward strand.
ATTACCCTGAACAACGCCGGCGCATCAAAATTATTTACTTGTGTGCCTGCTCTCATCACTTTTGCTGAGCATCAACTTTCTCAATACGTTGAGGCGATGGAGACCTCTAGCCTTATAAATGAAGAAAACCCACTACTATATCACCTTATGCTCCATGTTGCTGATGCTCCCACCCCAATGCTGTCTGACATGGTCCGCCAGATAAAGTGGGCGCCGGAAAAAAGTTTCTCCAAAGCTTCCTCCACTTCTGATATGACTTCCTAGGCTTTTAGCTGAGGTGGCATAACAGGATTTTTTTATTTTCCAATAATCCCTTTGTTTAGCCCATTTGCAAACCAAAAGGCCTGGCGGCTCCCCCTTTTTGAGTTGAGCACCACAAGTGCTAAAAAAGAAACACTCTTTGGCCCACGCTCCAGCGGTGGCATGGGCCTAATAGACTTTGAAGACCACACCAACCGCATATTGGGCACCTAGATAGAGGAAGTCCTAGCCCCAGACCTCCCACAATAACACTGGTTTAGAGCAGCGAGGGCCAACTTTGCACAGGCGCTCAAACTATCCAGCCCACACAACCCGTCCAGCCTGCTCACATACCTTGAAAACTGTCCCAAGGCTGCGGGCCCACAAGGAACCCCCTTCATTTCAAACGCCTCCTCCACACCATTTGGCACATAGGGTGGAACGTCACTGGAACAGGCACTAGTCAGGGAAGGGGAAGGCCCAGAGCTTTCTTCATGCTAAGGAAACCGGACAACCACCCCCAGAGGGACACACATGACATGGCCCCGCTCATTGCAAAAATTGACTACCTGGATGTATTAGATATCCCCAATGACCTCACGACACAGAAGGCAATATGGAGGCTCACACATCATCCATTCCTCCATCCAAGGGTAAGAGCTAACACCAGGCGTTGCCTCAGAAGAACACACATGACAGAGGTCGCTCCAACTCTCTTCATGCAACTTGCACAGTGTCTGGAGGGTATGACACCCTACACCACCGACTTGAAGCATGCCCCCCTTCTAGAGCCAATTATGGTGTGAAGTTGCATGTCTGCTTAAAACCCACAACAACCAGGGAGTGTCAATCTCCAGAAGCCTCCTCGCACTATAATTTGAATCCCTGATACCACCCAAACTCAGCTCCCTTATAGTCGACATTGCACTGTGGACAACCACACCATAGCGCTGGATGCCTTCAAGGGAACCTTGCCAACCATCCGTGGGACAATCAGCATATTTCACCTACACTTACTGGAACACCTTCAAGCCTGGCTATATGGATATATGAGGCCAAAGCAAAAAATACTCATTGAGTCATGGTTCCTAGTCAGGTTTCTGCATGAGGACCCCTTTCTTCACACCTGCTCCATGATAGGGGAAGCCCCCTTGGAGTAAGGCATCCAACCCCTATACACCTGTCAGTACCAGCTGGCAACAGGGGTAGCTCGTCTACTCTAGGGGTGCCTAAATCTCGCTATGCTTCACCTTCCCTTTTCCCATTCCATATAGTTCATATTGGTATTGTCCATCCCCTGGTCTGCTTGCCTCAGTTAAATAAATTGATGAGCATTAATTTTGTTCCCAAGCTTAACAGAAAAATAGACTTGATTATTGCAAATTATAAAGAATAAAGTGTGAGAAAAACAAAAAGATAGCTCTGACTGCTAAAAAAATACAATTATGAATCAACGCCTTTTGATAACCAGGAAACCCTCAACAATTGTATAGAATGTCAAGTTAAAGCACTAAATAAAAGGCTATGAACTATCAGTTGGTCAAAATTATTTCACTTGGGCCACCATCTCAATCAATGTTGTAGGACCACTGACAACAGTTATAGCAAATTGAGTGAATAAATGTGGCCATTTATCAATTTACTAAGTTGATGGAAGCCAAAGCCATCAAGAACCTCAGCACCACAATGCCAACAAAGTTCATGTTATAAAGTATATTATCAGCATAGATGCCTGCAATTTAGTCTAACAGTTAATGGGAAAAATTTCAAATTATATATTACTAAACTTAATGACATTATAATTTTTTGAGAGGTTTTTCTACCCTTATAATACAGAAACCAAAAGCACTGTGGAACGGGTAAATGCACTCACATGACATCCTGCAGAAGTTAACCACAGGAAAGCCATCCAGGCAATACTTATTTCTTCCCTCTGACGTATCTGCCTACAATATTACCTTTCATTCTTCAATGTGATAATTTTCATTCCAGTTGTTGTATGGGAAGAACACCGTTTTCCCATTTTTTATTTATGGGTTAATAGCTTAAGCTTAACTGTTGCTATTTTTGCTAAAAACTAAGATGGACTCTAATTTATTTATAAAGTAAAGCATATTTAAAAGAGCTGCCTCTTAAACGATTTCAAGTAAGCTCAATAACAAAGACCAACGGACCTTACCTACATTCAATGTGAGAAATCTGTCGTATACTACAATAATCATGGTTTTATATGGTGTTAGGTCTCATTACATGATTTCTAGCTTATATTGTGGGGATAAAGAGGAGGTAAGTTAGGCAAAAGGGGCCTAGCTGGCTGCCCTCTCTGATCAGGTGCACCTTGCTTCAACGCTGGGTTAATTCCAAGCATGCCCAGTTTGATATTATAAGGTACATGATGCATCTTAAGGTGTTGCACAGAAGGTGGCAAATAAATCATGAAGTATAGTTTAATAAAAATAGTTTGTTAAGATTAATTTTTAACCAAGGCATAAAGTATTTTCAAGATATATCATACCAAAAAAGCCAAGATTCATCTCGTTTTCTAAACTTGAGTTTATGTCTTCATTTATATGAGACTAACTTTAATGGAAGTCAGGTGGTGGAAGGCGAGTTGATATAAGGTACAGCTGTCAACCTGAAGGTTGTGGGTTTGATTTCTTCCCTTTGCACATCAATCAGGGTACCAGCCAAAGGAAGCTATTGGCGGTTAGTAGGTCTAATAACACGAAAAACTTACCCATGATGTAACCAGAAAAATCCAAGTCCCAATCTGGAGGTGAAAAACTTTCTACAATGGGTTGACCCTGCTCAGGTTTCATGTCAATGTTTACTTTCTTTCTTTTATTAATGTCCATCCTCTGGTCAGTTTGCCTCAAATAAATAGAACATTAGTAAAAGTCTCTCTTTATGGGCCAAATTAGCCCCAAGCCTCAAAAAAAAATCTTAGTCCATCAACCCAATTGTCTCTAGAATGGTATCAGATGGAACAATCTCTGTTGTTTGTCTTCCCTTTGAACAAACCACTATTTTATTTAACTTTTTAAATGATACCTTATTCCTTTTTGCAATTTACCTCCTTATGATACTATAATGTTATGTACATACTATGAAGTTGTTGACAATGTGTAAGGTGGACTTTAATACTTTTGTTAATAGAATTTATTGTATTTTAGATACACTATCCTCAAAGATGGACTATCAAGTGGGACACATGTGGAAAGGGCACTATGATATCATTGAGAAGACATCCACTAATGTTTCAGTCTGAAGGTTTGACTAAGGGTTACCTCCTCAACCAGGTGTATGCTAAAGTCCTGAAGAAATAATAGCAAAGCTCCTTCTTAATGACCACTTCCTCTTGATAACTCAATGTGCCCTCACTCGTTTTTATTGCCTGATGTTTAAGCAAAAAGGAAAATGCTGAATTTGGTCTGACCAACCAAATAAATAAAGGTTTATTAAATGCTCATTAATTATATTTGCAAATAATTCAATTGATGCTACAATTGGTCTGGAATTATGTAAATGGTAATCTGTCATATTGACTTTATATTCACATTTTTGGGCTGCTTTGCTGAAAAAAGTTATCAGCAACGTACAATTTATCCCTCATCACCCCTGCGGCGCTAAACTTTAATCACTAATTTACAGTATAATTCCCTAGGCCCAGTGGCTGTGGACAATTAATACATTTATTTCATTAATTGACTTCCCTTGCCTCAGCTCCGCTGTAAATTTATTGTTTGAGAATTTTTACTGATTGTCTTAGGCAGCTTTTCATCATCTCCATTGATAGCCCATTTTATTTAATGGGGTAAATCCCTCAGGTAATGGTGTATGGTTCTCTGCTTTTTAAGTGTAATTATGCAATTGTCCTAAATTTGATGAGTGCTATTAAAGTAATAATTTTTACATCAATGAGAACCATGGAAAATAAGAGTATAATGGAGATAATGCTGTTTAGGAAGAGGACTAATTTTGTACCTAGTAGCCAGATCTAGGTCTATTAAAGGATCCTAGATGATTAACTCGAGCCCCAACTCCACTGTCATTATTTGTTGGACATTTGGATGTTCGTCCTGATGAGAAAAATATAAAGGTGTCAAATGGTTGATTAATTCCCAACCTTTTAAAGAAATATCTCAAAGAATTAGAAAATTAGCTCTAAAGTTTGCCCCCACGCTAACCTAAATTTAGTTATGCCACTAAAAGAAAACCCATCCCCTTTTAGAACCTGAAGGGGGTTCTGAGAGGTAAAAAAATTCTCACCCTATCAGAAGACAGAAGATAGTTAAATTGCCCAGACTGAAGTTGTTTCTGAGTTAACTGTTTGGATAAATTAATTGAATCCTTAACAATTGGGTGAATCATTCTAAATGACTGACCAACTAATGAACACTCAGTTATTTCAAAGTGGAATAAAACTTAAAAGGGCTCTGATTTGTCTTTCACCTCAGAATTTGAATTCGCTTTTATCAATTCAAAACATGATAGCCCAGATCTGAAACGCGTCAGTATGAATATGACTTCACTTTTAGAATTGAGTTGATAATGATTATGACCTCACTTCAGATTCAGTAAATCAACATGAAAATGAGAAGGTACACCGGCAAAAATCTGGAAACTTTGCCGGATTAAAATCCACACAATGATAACAAAAGATTGTGACATTGACACAATAGTGCCGCATAGTTCTCTCCACATTTTTTCCCTATTAGCCATATTGGCTGGTGATTCATATAAATTAATGTCTCATTAACAAGTATTGATCCTAGATATTTTCTATTGTTTTTCTTGTTTAGTAAAGGGTATAAAAGCACCTCTCTGTTAGATAGTAAAGTATCACTTGTCATATCTATATTTTTTGTGGATTGCCTGTTCTATTTGTAGTTACCTTTAGTTCTAATTTTTTACAAAGCTGTCAATCTTTAATACCTTTGTGACTATCATTAATGTTGAAATCCTGAGTCTAAGCACCTGTAAGAAGCACCCTAGTCAGGATTTTAACAAGTATAGCTCACTACAGGGGCCGTGTACACAACATTTTTATTATCAATAATGAGATGGAAGACACATTTGCCTTTAGCGTTACTGGATGGATTAAGGCTAGGAACAGTGACTGCAATTGTCATAGAGCGTGCTGATAATAATAAGATTGTACTGGCCTTAAGCATTAGTTACCACCCAAATCACCAACATAAATATTCTAGTATAGCCATCCATACAGTCAGAATGCGAAAAAAGAGGGAAACTGCAAGCACCATCCAGAAGTTCTCAAAATTGTATACCATAGCCACTAAATGTCTAGTGGACTTCTTAAAAATCACAAAAACATTTTGTTTTTTAGAATATTATTTAAGATAAAAAAGGAAAAAGGGAAAATGGAGTGACAGCAGTACCTATTGAGGACCGCTGCTCTATATGCTTATGGATTGGGGAACTGGACTAAGAGCACTACTGCTTGGGAATATTTTACAAAATTTGGTTTTGGAAGAATGACATTCTAAATAATTGACTGCACTCAGATCTCTCCTTCCCAGTAATATTGGTATTAAATTTTCTATAATATTCAATCCACATAATCATGCTTGGTGCATTGACACCGACTCTCACAGTGAACAGCAGGTTGCGCCCATGACCAGGCCACATATGGCTAATTCCGCTTATTAGGGAAGGGGGTTTTCGCGCCCATACCTGTTAAGATGAGCTCACTTTTTATTAATGAAGGAAGGGTAGAGGGGTGGGGCTTTTTGAATCAATAGGTATTTTGAAAATTTTTATTTCTCTGGTTACTGGTTTTTTTCTGCCAGAGGAACTTGTACCAGTGGATAGAACCTCTGAGGACAATTGCTGCTAACCTTCCAGCGGCATTGGCTTCTAACCACGGCCAATTCCTGACAATCTTATGTATTTTCCTCACTAACTCTAAGTGTGAACAAAGGAGGAAGAGGTATGATCATTGTGGGATTTTATTGCGCAACTCTCATTGACTACTTGGGCGAAATTGCTTAGGGTGACAAGTTGATGGCTGCCAGCTTGTGCCCCTTTTTGGTTTTAAAATGGGAATTCCTACCAATTAAGATGCATATGTAGTTCCCCAAGGCTTACACTACTCTTTCCTTTTTGAACTGGAGGAGCACTACACTGGAATATGTGTGGGCGCAGCATTCTTATGCGCTTTAAGCAACTTGATTTCTAAGGTGGTGGAAACTTTTTGGAGATGAATACTTTTATCTGGGTGGGTGATGTGGATGGCCTCCACCAACTTGCAGCAGTTAGAACAATTGAAAACACTAACCCAACTGTTCTCGTATTAAGAAAATCCCTTCTAAAAAATTAAGTATTGCACTGAGTGACAGGATTTGTGAGATGCCAGAATATCATCCACCTCTACTTCCTCCAAACCCTCGATCATGACTGGTTTGGTGATTTTGGGTTACTTCCCTTTGAAAAGGGCAACTGAGAAGCATGGAAGATTGGGTGATGCTTTCAATGGGGGGAGGGCCAAGAGGAAGGCCCTATTACCTAAATCCTCCTCCACCACATTAGGAACATAATGATTGCTCACAAATTTTTTGCAAGGATATCTTCAAGCACATTTGGCAAGTATTGAGCATAACAAATGAACCCACCTTAATGTCATGGGCGGGGTGGTGCTTACATCCAGTGAGCCACTTGTAAGCACTTATTGCCTTAGTCAGTGCTCCCAAGCCAGAAATTGAGTAGTTCAGATCTGCTGCAGTTGATCCTTGGCCTCAGTTTTTTTGTGAGAAGACAAGTTTTAATAAGAAATGAGGGGCTAAAACCTAGCGTAGCCTCATAGGGGCTGATCTTTATTGACAAATGAGTGGCGTTTTTGTATCAAACTGCACCATGGGAATATCCACGGCCCAGGTATCCTGTGCAGCAGAGGCGTGCCAGCGGAGTTACAGAATGAGGATCAGGTTGCCCCAGTCTTTCTCACCTTTAGAATGAGGATGGTACACAATGACTTGGAACAGCTGGATCCATAAGATAGCCAAGATTGTAGACCAAAAATGAGCTTTAAACCTGAATCTTTCAGTCAAATATCACCTCTTGGGGTATGACAAAAATTAAGAACACATGAAGATCAGAATTCTGGGCTTCTTCTTGGAGGTAATGGCTGACATATAAGGGATGGACAGGGAGAATTTTGTAAAGTGGTCCATGACCACCATATCTCATTGAACCCATTGGAATATAGGAGGCTCAACAATAATGTCAATAGATATCAATGTCCATGGACCTTGTACCTGTTGCAGGGGACAAGGAAATCATCCAGCCTGAACTAACTGACTTATCGCATGTGCATGTCACACAGCTAATAAAAGATGGTAATTCCTTAATTATCTATGGCCAGTTGAACGTCCACTCTATTAGATCAAGCACTTCTTGTGCCCTGGGTGCCCCACCGGTGAGGGATCATGATGAGCAGAAATTACTTCATCCTGGAATTTGGGAGGCACCCAACCCAACCATGGAACAAAATCTGCCCATCAACTAACAAATAAAGAGTACATTTGTGCCTGGCGAGCCCAGCTGATTAAAAAAGTCTTAATCCCCTCACGCAGGCAGTCTGCTCTGTTAGCACCTAAGATACTAACGTCACATCAGCTTCCCATTCATCTTTAGAAAATTCGGAAGGAGCAGTGTCGAGAATATGAGCAGAAGGGGTCACTGTAGTCTACTCTTGTGTTTCCTCCTCCGTCTGATTTCAAAAGGGTTGTGATGTCACAAATTTGGGAGAATATTCAACGTTTCCTGAACTTGTACTTTAAAATTAAGCTGCAAAAGTTGTGGATCATATTAACCTGCCAGTGAACTAACTCTAGGGTTTCCAGAAGTACATAGGGCCTGATGATCCATCCTCATGATCACTCATGCAGTGCACCCTGCAGTAGGTATCACTAATGAGTCAGCGACCATGCAATGGTGGCCAAATCTTAAGGTAATCGGCCCAAAAAGTTTGGATGAAGCAAACTTGGAAAAAAGTAAACAATTGGATGTTCCAATATGTCATACGCTTGAAGCAGCACTGTCCCATGGTGGCAGACAAGGCGTCGCACAATATAATAAAAGGTTTGGTGAGTCAGTATTTGATAATGGGGGCGACATGAACACCTCATTGCTGGCGTCAAACGTCAATTGGCATTCTCCATCTTTTAGAATGAACATTCTTCCACATCAAGGAATAAGGCGGTGCAGCCAGTTGCGAGAGGGTAGGATAGTTTTTTTAAAATAAAAATAGTGCCTAGAAACCTTTGTAACTGCTTCTAGGTGGTAGGTGTGGGCATATTAGGATGACTTCAAGATTGCTGAGAGGAACCGCATAACCATCCTTCAGGATCAAGTTACCTAGGAATGTAACCTCCTCCCTGAAAAATCACATTTGGGTTTTTACATAGATGTAAGCCTTGTGCAATGTCGCCAGTACCGTCACATGGTACTTCTCATGCTGTTCAGAAGTGAGGAAAGTATAAGAATATCAATAATATATGCCACCTCATAGGTAAGCGGAAAGTCATCAAGAACATCATTGATTATCCGCTGGGATGTTTCTGGGGGATTTTGAGCCAAAAGGCTCACGTGGAACTAGAATATTCCTCTTCTAGTATAAGCCGCCGTAAGCCACTCCTGACCCACTGCCAACCAAATTTGGTAAATGCATTCATGAGATTGAGCCTCTAAAAATCTGGGACTTCACAATTTGTTGGCTAATTGACTGCTTGATGGTGAGGGATAGGGACCATGACTGGTATATTATTCAAATGCCCATAGTTCACGCAGGGGTGCAACGTTCTGTTGGCTTTATGAGCAAAAATCTATGGGAGAAGCGATGAGAGAGTTTTACTTTAAAAACCAAACTTTCACAAGCATGTCTGTCCAGCCACAACTCCAGGGTCTTATCTTCATATCTGTTTAATGATACAGAGGGCAGTTGTTTTGATTACAATTACTATCATGAGGAAGGCCAGATCATATGCGGAGTTGGAGAGAAGCAGTTGGCTTTCTCCAAATCCAAAAATGTCCTTGTAGTGCAACAAGCATAAAGGAAACCAGGTGACTTTTCAGTTGGGGAGGTAATTGAAACTTAGTGACTCCACTGCTCTATCAGGGGCAAAGGTCTCAATAAGTGGAAATTCTCCACATGTTTGAGGATTTTTGAAAGATTTTAAGGTCAAGCTCCAGGTTAATAACATGTTCCACCGCCATTAACCAACCTCAAAAATAATGGGAAACAACAGATCCAGCACTGCGGTAAACCCTTCACAGAAGCCAAATGCGTGCACTGAGAATGGTACAGGACATTTCATTTTATATTAAAACATTTAGGCTGATGACACACTCAATACTAAGGACCTTACTTCTAAATCTAGGACCAAATCCTGAGCGATCTGAAAGCTCATATTCTTTCACAGCTAATCCTGTATAAAAGAGAGCCTCAATGGATATTACATAGGATCCCAACTAGATTTTACCAGACATTAAAAAATAGGCACAATCCTGTTTACAAGCAACATATTGAGACTTCACTGCGGGAAGGAGTACTTACCAGTCATCCACTGGGCCATCCTTGAGGGAATGAAACAGCGGTTCCAGCCACCTAACAACTTCAACTTTAGGCTTTAATCAGGCATACAACAATGGCGTTAACAGATTTACATACTTCAGCTCTCCTAGAAAGTCCAAGTAAACAGCAAGAATGCAAACACCAGGACCTAAAACGGCGGAATGGGAGAAAAAAAATCTGTGGCAACAGAGACAAACAAAACCACCACACTTGTTACATTTCCAAACTAGACAGGACAAGTGTTTAACGCGCGCCTGAGCGTCTTTACGCTTGATTCAGGTATAAAATTCAACATTGTTTGTCAGGATATATTATAACTGCGGCGTAAAAACTATGATTCAAAGAATAAGCATTCTTTTTGTTAAAAGGTTGGGCTTTTGTTCATAAAACAGAACTAACGCAGCACGGGACCATCTAGTACTAAAAAAAGAACTAACGCAGCACCCCCCTCATATAGTAGGGTAGAGAAGGCCAAGAATTTGTGTTTCTCCATTATGTCATGGAGCGTTCTATAAATAGTAAACTGTGATGGCCCTCATGTTGAGTTACCACCCAAAATACCATCCAGACTACCTCTGGTACAGCCATCCAAATTGTGGGATGCAAAAGAAAAAGGGCAATTGCAAGAAACAGCCAGAAAGTTCCAAGATTAAAACCATATCCACTAAATTCATGGCAACTTCTTAAAAATCAAAAATTAATTTGTTTTAAAAAAATAAGCTAAAACTGGGAAAGGGGAAAATGAAAATACAGTGGTACCTGTTAAGGACTGCTGCCCTATATTCTCAGTTAATGGGGAACTGAGATTAAGTTCACTACTGTTATAAATATTTCACAATTTGGTTATGACAGATTGAGATATCATATTATTGCCAATACTGACTAATATCAGAGCTTCCTGTTCAGATTGGTGTGTAATTTGCTAGCAAGAATAATCATTCTGCTGCATTTGCACTTATCATGATGACAGTGACTCCTCTGGTAGAAAGCAGGTTTCGCCCATGGCCCGGCCACATATGGCCAGTTACACTGAGTAGTGAAGGGTTTTTTGCTTCCATAAATGTTAAGGATGGACAAACTTTAAATAACATGGCAGGGAAGAGCATATTGGGTTTTCAAGCTAGAGAGTAACTTGATCAATATAACTTTGCCAGTTACTGATTGAATTCTGCCGCTGGAACTTGACAAGTAGGGGTAACTTCTGGGGATAATCAATGCTAATCTTCCACTGTTAATGGATTCTGACCACCGCCAGATACTAACACCCAGTAATCCTTACCAACTCTTTAGTGGTGAATAGAGGAGTAAGAGGCGCGATCTTTGAGGTACGCCGTTACCCACCTCTAATCCTTATATGGACCAAATAGCCCAGTGTGATAGAAGACGGCTGTTTGGATTTCGCCCCTTATTAATTATAAACGGTAGTTCCTCCTAATTAAGTTGCAATGGTAGTTCCAACGCTAGAAAATGACAGGATGGACAGCCTTCTTGCTATCAAAGTTTGAAGGAAAATTCAGCTGCATTGTGCAACAGAATCTCATCAGATTACCGGGCCTTCCAATGAAGGTTATAGAAATTTACAATGGCTTAATGAACCCTGGAGACAAAGAATTCCTCAGAGAGGTTCCTCTGTTGAGAACCGTTCAAAGTCCTCTATGAAACTAGAACTCTCCTGGATACCTAAAATCAACTTACAATCTGACCAGTATGACCACAAGGTTCATTCACATGGCCGTGTTCCATATGATACATTTACTTGGAGTACATCATGAAGAGCTGTTGCGTCATATAGCAAACCATGATACCCTAAAACTTTCTTATGATAACCTATATAACTTGGCGTCAAGTCATTATGGAAACGAGCCATTTGGAGTAAAAGAGAACTAAAAGCTTCATCATTTAACTTCGTGAACAAATTTATAAAAATTGATTCTGATGTTATAAAGTATGTAGAAAGAACAATGAATATAATATGCAATGAGTAAGATGAGTCAGTTTCAAAGACATGGACTTTACTTGAAGAGTTTTTTAAAGAAAGTACCAAGCTTGAAGCTCAAACTCATATCTAAATATTGCCTCAAATTCTACATCCCAACAAGATGTTGACCAACGTATAGTTGTTTTAAAACAATAATTAGCTCAGGCCATATCACGCCTTGGAGAACTTAAGTATTGTTCTCATCAAGACATCTTGGATTGTAGATCGGTGTATCCCCCTTTAGGTTGGGACCACCTAGTGCCAAAAAAAGACACTTTGGATCAATTACCACTTTAGAGATTAAAATTGCAATAATGTGGGCTTGAAGCTAAAGACCTCCTCTGAAATGCTAGATACTTGTCCCATCAATTTAAAGAATGTGAAAAGGAGTTTCAAGGTGTTAAGAGAGCGATTGAATGGGACAATCTGTTGATGGATGTTTACAAGCGCCTGGCTCATGTTTGGGATGCTTATTAGCAGTTTAAAGTTGATATACTCTCTCAAAAGACTCGTCCATCTGACAATTCAAGATGTAAGAAGATCAAGTGAATCTCTAAGCGTGTTAGGAAGGTGGAATCTGACATTAAAGTTTAAGTCCTTTAAAATCTAATCTTAGCATTAAGATTAAAAGACTTGAATTTTTAGGTAAAGGACCTTTTGAAAAAAGTTGCACATAAAGCCATAATATCAATTTGTAAATCAGTGCTTGGGTGTCTCATGGAGCATAAGTCTTAACTTAAACTTGAACTAGAGCAAATTAACTAACTTACCTATTCACTGGTTCAATTGGATATTTGATCTGAGGTCATTGGACGCGATACTCCAGCCATCTATGCCCTTAATGGTGGTGATCCTGTCCCTTTTAATTCCAATTTTATAGATAGGTTTAATCCTGGCGAATATAGCACTGTCTCATTTCTGTAAGTCTACAAGTTGGTAATAGAAGTTAGCGGCTGACCATCAGAACGTAAAACACATTCTTTCCTGTTTAAGTCGTATGGCCCAGGAATTTATGGTCTACATTTGGTACAGTCTCAGTATCCTGACCGAGGTTAAAGAATCTTTTTTATAAAATCGGTTCCGAACAGATATTGAGCATTAATAAGAAGGTTTCATGAGGATCAGTATGCAGAAGGGAGAATCTATTGCCGCTTTTTGGCAATTAATTCTATATTGAAGCTCAGACCTTGCTAACCTCTAAGATTCTCACCTTAAACAACTGCAGTAGCTGTCATTATGACTGGATAATTTCCTCATCCCTCTTTGGCTGTTCACATTACTTAAGTGAAGCGTCTTTTCAGAAATGTTCATAATTTAATGAAAACCTAATTTGTGTTTCTAATTCAAATAAACTGGAAACTACCCAAGGAGTTACTTCAAAACCCCAAGTTTTAACTATTGAGGATCTAAATCTGAAATCAACCAAGCTTCCAAAGTGCATCTATTGCAACAGGATTGGACATCTTGAGAGTTCTTGTCAAAAGAAGAAAACCAAAGTTGGAGATCCGGAAAAAGACATGTAGGCTTAGTGACAGGTACCCCTATCGCTGACAAATCTGTAGTACCTGAAAACCCCACTCTTTAATTGCCCATTATATTTTAAAAACACCTACAAAGAAGATTCTGGAGGGGGTTACAAAGCTGTTGACTATTATGTTTCAGGAGCACCTGCAGAGTATGAGATACCTGATCAACTGAATGCTGAATTTGTATATAAATCCATTGTACCAGACGGAGCCTATATTAGTCAAGTACTGGGATGTCAAGAATTTGTTAATACGCTAGTGATGCCAATCAAACTATTGCCTTTCTAATTTTAACAATTTAACATGTTTACAACTTACTTTCTATAATTGAACAATATTCTGAGACCGCTCAAAACTCAATGCTACCTTTTATCTCAACGATGCCCTTGCTCTTTCTCCCCTCTTTGGAAGAACCATAACAGAGGTAGAAGTTGTCATTAAGAAAGTCAGAGCAATGGTCTTTCTCAATACTAGCTCACCAATATAATGTTAAATCATCAAAAATCATTAAAAAGATCAAGTTGGTTCTTTGCTTGGAAATTTTTTCAAGGATCCTGAACAGCAGGTCTAAAGAAGACAAATGCTATTGGGCTACTCCTCCTTGCCATCTAAATTTATAAAGCTTACCCTTTCAGCACTATTTGTAGCTTTGGACAACAATTACGGCATTCTCATTGGCAGTTTTATGCTTGAGTATGATGGTTTTATCAATATGAAGAAATGTTTTCTCACCCTCTTCACTATGAAGTTACTTTAGTTTTTAATAAAGATCCCAGAAGCAAAGAATATCTCTGGTTGATTGAGTACCCTTCTTCTTTTGTTACTTAACAGTATACAACATCAGAAGAAGTACAAAGAAATTGCTTGATTGGGTAATTTCATTAAATTGAATATTACTATGCTTCAGAAAAAAGATAATAACACCTGGTGAGCAAAGAGTGATGAATACCAAGAACGCCGTGAGAATCTTAAACATTTTTACTACCTATAACAATTATATATGGAGTCAGCCCACTTGAACCTCAATTATTGCCTGCCATCATGGATCTGCCCTACCAAAAGCATACAATATTCTCTTAGGAACCTCACAAGTAATAGTATACTAGTGAAAATAGTTCGGGAAATGTCTACTAGTCTCAAGTTATAACACTGAAACAATTCATTATATTGATTCTACATTGGACATGGCATTGACTACTAGAAAATGCTTTACATTATACCAAACATTAATATCTCTGATGAATTTACTCCCAATTAGCTTGAAAAGTTCATTCTTTACTAGATGCATATAGTGATAAATCTTTCTAAAATTGAACACTGACCATGAGCATATAAAACTGGAGTCACGCTATTAATGTTTTTTATGCTAGCATTATATGATCCAAACCCTATAAATATTGATGATCAACTAACAACAGATGAGAATGAGCTCAAACAACTGCCTGATGCTGGGTTATTATTACCATACAAAGCCCTTGGTCATCTTCCCTTCTAACTATCAAGAAAAAGAATGGAGGTCACCAAGTCATGATGATGGACTACCAGAAGTTAAATAATCTCACTAAAGATGATAGCTATCCCATACCCTATATCATTGAAGCTCTTGCTCAATTTCTGGTAATAGTTTCCACTTTGGATTTGGCCAGTGGGTATTTGCAAACGGACCATTCCCTAGAGATCAAGAAAAGTGTGCAATCATTTTTAGCAAAAGCCTATTTTACCCACTAACTTACTCAAGGTCTATACAACGCGCCCATATCTTTCTAACTAACAATGTGTCATATAAATGGCAGAAGAAGTTTAGACTTACCTACCAGTTGGGATGCGTAAGAACCCAAAAAGCAAGACAGAATGCCAGAGGCATTGCTGACTGAGCAACGTTATATGGAGCCAGGCATTGTGAAATGACGAATTGTTGGTGTAGAACAACAGCGAGTAAGAGCCCAATGACAAACCACAATGTGCCCATCCCCAATCCAGGGGGCCAAGCTGCAGGGGGTGGTATCACAGAAATAGTTTTAATAAGTTCATTGGCATATGGGGTCATTCCAACCGGTTATTAAGGAGATGGATTCTCTCTTGCAGTTGGTGGATGTAAGGCCACAAGATTCCCAGGTACTGTTGCCAGAAGTTCATGATAGCAGGGATATAGTGCTAAAATATCTGACTCACTGAATACAATCAATGATGGAGGGGGCCATAGTGGCCATAAGTACTGGTATAGCCCATCCTGTATACGGACCAACAGGCCACCAGGGAAACGCCATCAGGGATGAGGCTAGAAGCAGCAATACAATAGAAAAAATTGATTGGTTTTTTTGAGTAAAATTTTTATTGAAAGGAAAGGAAGAAAATTGACCAACAAATTTCTCAGTATGATGCAACTGATTAAATAGTGGTCAATTGGGGTAGTGACAAGCTGGGATCAGGACCCTCAATTCTGACCCAACTGGCGAATTATTTAGGAATGGGCGGGTTAGTTCCCTGGGAACTGACATCAAAAAATTTGGCGGTAGGCTGAGTCACTGTTAGTTTGACCTCGAACATCTGAACTGAGGCTCAGCTATGTTTCTGATGGTTGGCGTGACAGCGTTTGGCCCAATGAGTTGCGGGAATCCCCCAAGGCCACCCCACATAGGGGCAGGTATATTTGGTTGGGAACGGGTTCAGGATGCCCAACCCGCCCACACTCAGTTGCTGGGCCATTTGTTTGGTCAGTGGCATCACATCAGCCACAATGCCCAAATTGTCAATAGGGAGCTTTGAACCCTCGTCAACGATGTCCAATGGTGTAACCTGCCCATCAAGGATGATCCCTGACAACTTTGGTAGGGAGGTGATTTGTTCAATTGGTATGTTAATTGAATTAAAACCATTAGGCATTCCAGCCAATAGATCAGTCTTCATACCTTTTTTCCGGCCATTTGAGATTCAGACGTTGGGCAGATTGCCACTCAAATTAGTTCCAATTGAATTTAATTCAATGATCTCAGCGCATATTTTGCTGATTCCCTGTAACAGTTCTGCCAAGGTGAGTGTGGGTACTGGGGGTGGAATTTAAAGTGGAAGAGCTTTTACCCAGCGCTCATCTACTACATGAGTGAGATCGCCCTGAGTAATGAGGGGTACCACCATCCTCTTTGGTGCCTTCTTACTCGAGAATGGAAAGATGGCCCGATTGACACCCAGGGGATGTTCCCCAGAACTTACACAATGAATCACATATTACATGACTTTTTTTTTTTTTAGTACTAGATGGTCCCAACCCAAGGGGGGGGGGGATTCATCGATGTCACATATTACATGACTTTAAGATAAAGTGTGTGATTGTTTATCTTAATGGTATTACTGTTTTCTAAAGCTTTTAATGATCATCTTAATCATTTTAAAGTATATTATCAATAGTTACAAAACTCTATCATCAAACTGAAACCATGAAATGTTCTTTTACCATGGAAAACTGACTTCATTGGACATGCTATATTCAAAGAATGGATTTAACTTTGCAAGACAAGGTTGAAGCTATATCCAAAAGTCCCAAGCCTAAAAACTCCAAGATATTAGGTTTTTTAGGTATGGTGGGATGCTACAATCAATTCTTTCCAAATTTTGCTTAACTCATTGAGCCTCATGTATTACTATTGACCAACAACAACACCTCCCATTGGGGGTCAGAATAAAAAGTAGCTTTTGGCCTAAAAAATCAAAGTCACCTATCCTATGCCACCCAGTTTATGGAACCTTTTTATCTTTTTCTTTGATGCCTCAAATTACGCTGTAAGGTGTAAACTCACTAAACTGTATTAAAACGACGTGGACATACTGTCTGATATTTCAGTAAAGATTCTCTTTTAAGCAGAACGCAACACTAGAGTTAATGAAGAGGAATGGCTTATAGCCTTATTGCACTAGAACACTATCGCAATTTTTATATGGATTTATGTTTGCTGTTATCACTGACCACGCCTCTTGGAATTTAGATACAAAACACGAAGAGTACCACGGGAAGATTAGCTCATTGAGCACTAAAGCTCCAAAATTATGACATGAATAATGAACATTGTACTAGGACGCAACATATGAACGTAGATGGACTAACTCACCTAATGATTCTTTTAAACAGTAGTAAAGAAGAGAGACTAGATGACCTTTTGATGACGCCTAAGGCTTGGTATGATGAGGATGAACACATGAAGAAGATGTTGCTATGACAATCCCTAAACACCAAGGTCAAAAATGGAAAACTATATAAAAAGGTAGGTGTTAATTGGTGCCCTATAATTGACCTTTAGAATGAGTACCTTTACTTATAAAAGCTCACTTTACCTTTGGGCATAGAGGAGTTAAAAACCATATGAATGAAAGAGAGATCATTAATTCTGGGAAGGGATTATATAACTGTCATCAAAGTTTAAGCGTTTGCCTATCCTGTAAGAAGAGGTCTAGGTTCAAAAACCAAATAGTAATATCAGTCTACAACCCCTCAACAACCATTTCCAATAATAAGTCTGGATGTTGTAGGACACTTAACCCAAATTATTAGTGGGTAACTGTTATATATTAGTAGTAATCAACCATTAACAAATTGGGTAAAACTGCTGCTATTTTATCTCAATCTGCTAAAGCTAACACCACTACCTACATCAATACATCTTTACTTGACATGGTTATCCCTAAGTTCTTCTCTGCAATATTGGTAAGAATCTACATTTCGAGATGTCAAAATTCTGGCTACATTAATGGGTGCTCAAAAACTTTTTTCTTCTCCTGAAACCCTTCAACAATTGGTAAATAGATTGAGCTAATGGAGCTCTGGTCTCAATTTTACATAAAAAAGCCACTTCAGATCCTCTACTCTGGGATCAAAATTTACCCAGTGCTCTCATGACATACCATATTAGTTATCATTTAAATCTTAATATGTCACCCTTCTATATCATATATGTTTAGGAACCTGGAATACCCTTGTTTTTAACTAAATAAGTCTTTTTCTGCTAATGCTGGAGAACCAGATAAAGATATGAAAAGATTGTCTTAACATATTATTCATTTTCAATCAGAAGATATGACTATTTAACATTAAACATTACCAAAGAGGGCTGAGCTTTTAATGTGTTCAGATAAACTCTGCCCACTTTCCAAATATCAGATTTAATTTTATATTACCACAATTGAATCACCACCAAAAGTGAAAAACTTGGGTCAATTTTGGAGGGACCTTTCATAATAACCTATAAGAGGGGTGAAGTATACTATATAATTCTTAAGGCATCTGAGCTTGTTATAATCTGAGTCCATGGACGTTTTATACTTCTTTAATCCCCCCAATACTCTTGATGGGGTAATGTTTACATTTTTTTTGTCCTATTGAGAATATTTTAGGTATAAAAAATTCAATTTTTAAAGGAATTTAAAGAAATGTTATGGAGAGATTTTAAATTAAGCTCTGAAGTTCCCCCCAATCTAACTTAAATTTAAAATGCTACTTAAAGAAACCCCATCCCCTTTTATAAACTTGAAGGGGGTTATATAAGAGGAAAATCTTCTTAAGTTATCAGAATCCAGAAAATAGTCAAATCGTTCAAAATGAAATCATTTCTGAGCTGACTGATTAGATAAGTTTTATTAAATTTTTACTGAATGGTTCCATCATTCAAATGACTAATAACTGATGACCACTCAGTTATGTAAGAGTGAAATTATTTTCTAAGGGCTCTGATTAGTCTTTCATCTCAGAGTCAAAAGTTGCTTCTTTTGTTTTAAGATGTAATAGACCTGATCAGAAACGCGTCAGTTTGAATATAGCTTCAGACCAAAATCAATACAATAATAATTATGAACCCTCACTTTGGATCTATTTGAGCAACACGGCTATCAGCAGGTACAAAGGCGAAAATTTGAAAGCTTTGCTGAACCAATATCCTCATGATGATATTAAATCATTGCAATGTTGTTACAATCATGCCAACCAGTTATCTCTAAGTGTCTTCTCTATTAAAAATCTTGATTAATAACTACTATATAGCTGTAATGTCTCGTGAGCATACTCTTGATCTATATAATTTCTGTTTTTTTCTTGTTATAAAGGGTATAAAAACCCCTCGCTAATAAGACGAAATTTAATGTTTATCATGTCTATCTTAGTTGTCTATTTGTTGTTCTATTTGTGGTTACATTTAGATCCTTTATTTTAGATAGCTGTCAAGATTTGATATTTTTACAACTATCTTTATTGCTGAAATCCTGAGGCTTAGTGTCATGGCGCTTGCTAACAATAATAAGACTGTCCTGAGACTCAGTGTGAGTTACCACCTAGAACACCAGCCAGAATATCTCTTGTTCAGATATCCATATTGTGGGAAGACTTAGTTGGGAGGCAGCCTTAAGCATCAGCCAGAGTAGCCGAAGGTCTGCATTCATAGTTAATAAATGTCTGGTGGACTGCTAAAGTTCGCAAATATATTTGATTTCATAAGGATCTTTTTTATTAGAATTAAAGGGTGGGAAGGGTAAAAATTTAGTGACAATTGGCCTGTTGGAGTCAACTTCCTTATAAGCTTACAAACAAAAATTGGGGAATGGAAACAATTGCACTTGCCATCATGAAAATAAATAATATGACTACAGCGGATAAATATTCTGAAATCTTTATGATGCTGGATTAATCTCGGCCTGGCTAGACAACTTGCGCTCATATATTGCCAACAAGCTTTCCCCACCAACGCGATTCCACTTGGCAAATCAACAATGTTTCATCTGGCAGGCAGCAGGGTTTTCCCATGGCCTGGACACATATGGTCAGTACCATTGAGTCAAGAAGGGGTTTTTTGTGCTGTACTTATCAGAAATGGGCTCATTATTGCTGTGACAAAGAGAAATGTCAGTTGGGGTCTTCCAAACAAACTAAATTACTTGAGTTTATTTTCACTAGATCCATCAATTTAGACATTTCTTAGAACTCAAACTGCTGAGACAACCTTTTTATTGGGGAATCGCTACCAACCCTCTGCTGGTGATGGCCTCTGGCCACCGCCACTTCCCCACACATCCCTCAAATTTCTGGACCAACTCATGGGTAGTTTGCATGGGGTAAAGTGATAAAATCTTAAAGGGACACGCCATCACCCACCTCTCGTCTACCACATGGGCTAAGTCGCCCAGATGATGAGAGGGACAACTTCCATCTTCCTCCCCTTCTTTATACAAAATGGGATTTTCTATATAAAGTAGCAGGGGTTGCTCCCCAAGACTTACATTACTATTCCCTTTTTCAAGTCAGGGGAGAACCCCACTGGGAACATGGTCCATCGCAACATTTTTGTGCGTCTTTGGGAGCTTGACAGCCAAGATGGAAGTAGCCTTCTGGAGGTGACAGGGAGCTTCTGGGTATGCAATATGGAAGGCTTTTACCAATTTTATGGAATTTGCGCAATTGCAGGACTAAATCAGCTGTTTTCATATTAAGGAATCCCTTCCATGCCACCAAATACTGAACCAAGTGATGCAAGCAACTATATGCAAGAATGGTCTCCACCTACAGCTCAACTGAGTCTTTAATCACCACAAGATTAGGAGCCATGGGCGGCATGCCTTAAAACATTTATAACTGATAAGCTTGGAAGACGAGCTGCTGTTTCCAATGAGTGGGGAGAGCCAATTAAAAGGTCCTATTACCCAATCTTCCTCAACCACATGAGGTCCCAAACATTTGCTTACAATCTTATGCGGGGGCAACTTCATATTCTGATGGCTTGTATTAAGCCTGACCAATGAGACTAACTTTATCTCATGGGCGTAGAGGTGTTTCCAATATATTAACTACTTGTAATATTCGATGACTTTGGTCATTTACTCCCAGTCCAGGAATTGAGTGCACTGGATTTGCTTCGCATGGTCCACCACAGCAGGGGCTTCCAGGTGAAGGCACGGGATAAGGGAAAATAAGGGCTATGCTCACCGTGGCCCATAAGGCAAAAACCTTGTAGATGCGTGATAGGCATTATTATATTCGAATTGAGCCATTGGAAGTTCATTCGCCCAGGTATTTTACATGGCGTGACATAACACTCAAAATACTATTTAAGATCTGGTTGACATGCTCTATTTGCTCATCAGATTGGTGATGGTATGAAGTGAAACAGCACTCTTAATATATAGGATAGCCAGGAGGGCCATCTAAAAACGCACTATAAACACTGGCCCCGGTTACTCATGACTTTTTAGGCATTACAAAAAAACTTAGAAGACATGTCGCTAAAGAGCTGGGCCATTTCCTCAGAGGTAATAGCAGACAAATAGAGGATATACAGTAAAAGCTTGGCAAAGTGGTCTAATAACAACTCTAATTTCATTAAAATCATTGGAGCTAAAAGCTCAACAATGATGTTACAGATTGAGGTCCACGGATCCTCATCCTGCTGCAGGGGTTGGAGAAGGTCATTGCAGCCTGATCTATCTGATTTCGCTTGCGTGTACATTATGCAACTATCAATCCATGATTAAATCTCTGGACATGGATAAGTTATACATCCACTTCTCCAAGTCAACAGTTTTTCATTACCTGGGCTATCCACCTCAAGAGGATCATGGTGAGCCCAAATTACCTCATTGAAAAGTTGGGGCAGAGCTTAAACTCAAGATTTAAACAATAATATTCCTCTGCCAAAAAATAATGATTATGCCATGCACTGGAAGCACCAGATAATCAATCAGCTTCAACCCTTTCATGCAGTCAATCTGTCCTGATAATACATGAGAAAACAAAGGAACCTCTGGATCCCACTCTACCATAAAACCTTTAGGAGGAGAAATAACTAGAAACTGGGCTGGCAGAATTACCATGGTGAGCTCCTGTCTTTACTCCTTCATTAGACTCAAAGATTGGTTTTGGATCAACAATATGGGGAGTACATTCAAGATAAATTTGACAAATTAGCATCTATAATCAAAACTGCAGAGGTCGCAGTATGTCAAGGCCTAATGATGTGACAGATTCTGTAGTTTACAGAAATACATTAAGGTCTGATGATCCATCTGAATAGTCACTTCATACCAGGCGCCCTGAAGGAGGTACCGCCAATTTATAAGCAACCATGCTGCAGCAGTTAGCTCTTTATCATAAATGGTCCAAGGATGTACAGATGAAGCAAAATTGCGTAAAAAAGCAACCAGTTGTTCCAATCCGTCCTGTTCTTGAACCAGCACTTCCTTCATGGTGGCTGACAATGCTTCACATGCTAAAATTAAAGGCTTGGTGGACACAGTGTGTTTGAGAATTGGAGGTTCCACAAACACCTCCTTGATGGCGAGAAACACCTGTTGGCACTCCTCCATCAATCATAATGGAACAAAAATACCCATCAAGGGATGCAGTAGTGCAGCTAACTGCTAGAGAGCGTGTGAGAATTTCTCCAAATTTATGATAGTGCCCAAGAAGCTTTGCAACTGCTTCTGGGAGGTAGGGGTGACCACATGAGGTTGGCTTCGAACCTGCTGGTATGAATTGCATAACCATCTTTCAGGACCAAGTTTTGTATTTGGTTTGATAACCATCAGTTCAAAAACAAGTGGTTAGTATCTATATTTCACTAATACCTAAAAACGGGCTTTGATGGTATATGGAGCCTCAAGCACATGTACCTTAACTTATTAGGAGTGTTGAAGGTGAATTAGCTTATTCTTAGTGCTATTGGCCCTAAGCTGGAGAATCATAAAAACCCGTGAGTTGAAACCCAGAATCCTTCAGTGCAACTTCTATCCCCTTAATTTAGTAATAGCTTAGGCCTTTGACCTCGTAGAATTAGATCTGCTTCTGCTACCTATACCCTTATCCATTATCTTGTCCCGCACTGGCGTAAATTATTTTTTAGGAAGAATCTTATTTTATTATGGCATTCCACTGGAGCCTCTAATGCAATTAGTTGATCGCTACTAAAATGGAAATCTGTGAAGCCTTTGAAATTTATTCAATTAATCTAATTTGTACTATTAGCCATTAGTCTACTACCTTGGAGTGCTGCTTAGTACACATTATAAGCACCAATAGGAATGCTAATAAGAGGAAATATATAGACTGAATTCTAAGAGTGAAAGGATTTTTTTTCCAATATAGCTATAATGGAACCTAGCAGAGAGATATCTGAGAAGAAGGGGGTGAGCCTTTTAAAGGACTTGATTCTTCGTTGTGTTTGGATTCCGTTTTTTAATAAAAAACCTCTTTCTGAACTTACCTTTTGTTTCAAGTTTGCTAAGGCAGCTGTTTTCATATAGCACCTTATTCACTTGAGTTAATACCTGTGTCTTCGCAATATGATGGTTAAACGTCAATTTCAACATTGTGGTCTCACTACATGGGCTGCTCTAGTTCCTTATAGTTTAAAATAATCAAGTATTGATCCCAGTAGTTATTAATAAGGTGCCATTCCACCGGAAGTAGTACCAGTGTTAGAAGTTAAAGAGGTCGCCCTTGCAGGCCTTTAAATTCAGTCCAATGTGTTTGCCAAGTATAAAAGCTTTAAATGCTCACGTTGACCAACTGTCTGATATTATACTTGGCCATGATTGCCAATTCAAGGAATTAGTCAAGTATCTGATATACATGGACGTCGCCAATAGAGCTTAAATTCAGATATCAGTAGAGCTTTTCATTACAGAACTAATTTTTATCAACCTGCTGAGGCCCAAGAGCCTGAGTTAAAAATCCCAGGTCAGAAGGTTAGGTCCCCCAGAAGTAAGAATATTGATATGAAAGCAGAATTCCTGGTCGCATCTCAGAAAGTTTCAAATATGGAAGTTTTTTATATAAGTGGAGCAATGACGTGTTAATAACATGTAGAACTATTTCAATAGTCCCTCAGCCATCCAGGCGGGCAATATTAGCCATTAGGAACCCACATATATCTGTTGACCAAAATATTAAGGGCGATGAGGCAGAGGGGGTGTCAGAATTACTATGGTTTTCACCTCCGCTCTAGGGGTTGGAGCCTCATCTTGGCCTTAGACGCCATCTAACCTCCCCCTGAGTTATATGACTTGAATAATTGTGAACCATCAGTACACCCTGTGCACTATCCTGATAGTCACTACACCTAATCCTGTAAGTACTCCTACTCAAGCTGCACTGATGGTTCAGGGCTAGTTCATGCCTAAATCTCTGCTTTGCCACGCGGGAAGTCAAGGAGGGGCGAACTAGGGCCTCTGGGCCCATCCACATGCCCCTCCTGTTCATGTGAATCCAATCAACCTGCCAAAGTTTGATAAAGATGTCAATATACATAATTTTACAGTCTCTTTGAGATTAGCATGGCTGGAGCGTTGGAGAATTCAAGTTGGTGACTATCATTAGCTTACTGGACACAGAGATTCAGGGGTTAGTGTCACCTAAGTTAAAGAATAATGACATTACCTACAGCAACGCCAAGGACCTTCCCATCAAAGAATTTGGTTGGCTGGAACGCATGACCACCAACATGACTGAATTCTTTAACATCTTTTATAGAAAAATAAAAATGTAGAAGCTTTTGCAGACCGATTTTATTTTAAGCTCAAACGCTGGAAGAAGCTAATGTGATTAATGACTTTTTTGCCCAAATTGCTCTCCGCCATGCCGTAAGCCTTGCCAAAACTTATATTGGGTAATAATTCCAGTGTTGAATGAGTAAATGATATCAATCACATGTTAAATTACCTCCAGCATTGCATCATTACTTTACCAGCACTTAACAAGAGCTATTGGGAGCCTTGCAAACCGCGGCCTAGGGCCATTTCGCCAAAGAAAGAGTTACCCCAATCTCCGCCTTATGGCCCTTGGTCAAAGAATTGGACGTTTGACAGATCATTTGCAACCACTGCAGAAGATTGGGCCACTATGCCAATTGCTGTCTTAAGCTTAGCGCAAGACCTAAAGTTCATGCAGCGCACCCTGTGAATAATGAAGAGGTGGGAAAAGTCAGGGCGGTGTAGAATTGGTATTTTTTTACTTTCGCCTCCACTAACAAGATTCAAAGAAAAAAATTACCACAACGCTCCTTTATGCAACATATGAGTGATTCCGCTGAGCTGCCTTTTCCAGTCTCAGGGTCAAAACATGCTAGTTTAGTGGTGACCACCTTTATTTAAGAAAAACTTGCTGCTGAGTCAGCTGATGAGGTAGTGTCAAAACCTTATGTTTTCAGTTGGAATCGTCATAAGATCCCATGTCTTCCAAGACCCCAAGTTGACTGGAGTCCAAGTGGCAGTACCTATTGAGGCGTTGAAGGAATCCAGCTCAAAGTTGTGTGAGGAGTTATAAAATCTTTCTGGTTTAGCGGACAAAGTGGATGTTTTCGTAATAAATCCTTCTGAAATTTATTTTTTATTGTACATACATTGATATAACTGTAAATAGTCTCAAGGTCCGAGCTATTGTAGACAGTGTAGCACCAATTAAATTGTATCTACTCAATTGGTGATGAATTTTGGGCTTGCTCCAGATATAGACCACCGTAAAGTCCATAACACTGGCCCTATACTACAACTTCAGTAGGAGCATACAGCGTGTTACCATTGTGATTTGGTACCTAGTAAACTCCGCCTCACTATTGTATCTTCATATCAGAATTACGATTTATTAATTGGGACGTCATATTTGAGGAAAAATGGAGTCAAAGCCAACTTTGAAGTTAATACCTTCAACATACTATGGCAATCCCTACCACTCTTTATAACAGGAAGGATGCGGCCACAATGGCCCCAAAGCAAGGGTCTGTTAACCTTGTATACAAAGATGGTACTATACCCATTGAGTATCAGAAGCTATATGGACAGACATATATGTTACCAGCACAGTTCGTATAATACATTGACCATTCCTATCCATGCTAATTATATTCTAACCATTCTGGAGGGTCATCAAAATATAATGAGGACTGAAATTGTCTTATCCCTTCCTAGGGCTTATATGGAGAAATTGTTCCCCGTTTGATCGCTCCAAGTCTAAGCCAGTCGCAGTGCCTGGGTTTTATATGCCATGACATGGCGATATCTAGTTCTCTTAGATAATCTGTACCCCTATCCTATAAAAGTCAAGTGATGCCAGGTAGTCACGTTTTTTATATTTTCTAGTATAAGAGGTTTTAAATATACATGAGTTTGGCAATCTAGAATAAAGAGGACTAAAAGATGGTGGACACCAAACTGTATGTGCACCGAATCCTCAAGAACGCCTCTCTGGATTTATAGAGGATGAAAATGACCAATCGTTGGCCTTATTCAACAAGTACAGCAGTATTTTTGCAAAAATGCCTATGATTTGGGGTGCGCGCATAATGTGCTGCACCAACTTGATACTGGTAACCATATGCCTATTCACTTTCATCTTACTATGCGTTCTTAAGCAGCAAATGAGGTGGTTAACATAGAAATTAAACAGCTAGTACAACAGGGGGTGCTAGTACCCTCTAAGATTCCTTGGGCCGCCCTGTTGTGGTTACTAAATAAAAATGATGGGTCAAATCAGGTGGTAATAGATTACTGGAAGCTCAACAATATTACCTGGAAGATTCATACCTGCACCTCATATTGACAATGCACTGGATCTCTTGGGTAGTGCCTAATACTTCTCCGCTATGGACTTAATACTTGGCTATGGCAGATTGAGCTGTCAAAGGAGGAACAGGTGAAGTGTGCTATGACTACCACCCAGGGTCTATACCAACCCAATTGAATGCTGCAAGGGCTGTGCAACTCCATCGCAACCTTCCAGTGGGCTATAGATAGCATATTGGGGTATTTAAAAATCTCCTATTTGTTAGTGTATTTGCATGATATTTATTTTGTTTTCCAAAAAGTTCGCAGAACCTCTGTAGCACTTAGAGGAAGTTTTCCGCTGTCTGGCAAAATTCAATTTGAAATCAAGCCTCAAAAGTGCAATTGCTTCTGTGAACAACTAGAATATTGGGAGTCTGTCATTGACAAACATGAACTAAGACCCCAGCCTTCTAAAATTTAGGCTATTGATAAAATGTCCCTCCCAAACAGCAAGTAGGATATTTGGGTACGTAGTGTGGATGATTGGCTATTATTTACAGTTTATGAAAAACTTTAGCAAAACAGTGGAGCCTTTATTTCACCTTTTCAAGACTGGTATTCCGATTTATTAGACAGAAGCTTGTCACTTTGCTTTTGATCTACCATGACTTTGCTTAGCCTAAGCTCCGATACTAATGTATCCCAATTTTGATAAATCCTCTATCATAAAAAGGATGCCTCACACACCTCCATAGGGGCGATGCTATCCCAGATTGATAATGAAGGTGAAGAACACTCCGTCAAATACTGTAGTTGGACATTAGATAGCCATGAACGGAATCATATTGTTATCAAGAGAAGGTTTATATCTGTTATTCATACATGTAAACAATTTCTGGTGTATATCCACAGAGTGCATTCTACCATGGTAACCAACCATGCGTTGTTACGCTGGCTCAAGAATCTGAGAGAGCCCAAAGTACAGTTAGCCCTCTGGGCCTTAAAGCTACAGGCATATGACTTTGAGAGTCTGCATTTCCTGAGTAAAAGCATCAAAACGCGGACGGATTGTTAAGGTTGCAAATGGTGGCCTTATTAGCTGTTATATATGATGAGTTATTTATCAAAATGATTAACCAGCAGTATAACAACGAGATCATCAAGATTCAGCAGAAGTTGGACAAAATATAAGTGATTACCTTTGTATATGACGAGTAATTTTATAAGGGTATTAATTGAAGACCTTTCTTGTTCCCTAGGCCTACCAAGCGGATAGTCTTGATTATCGCTGCTCTTAAGGCCATAGCCATGGTTGTTGTATTTGTTGGCGTGGTAGATGCTCGCTGGTGCTTACTTACCTTATATCCAATAAATGGAGGATTGAAACCACTTATAATAAATAAAGAGTAATAAACATTAATAACTAGAAAGTTGTGTTTTTTATGTGTTTATTAGTTGCAGCTGAGGGTAAGAAATGAACCCCTTTAATAAGTTGATTATTAGTATTTAAGATGTTGTGGCTCAAAATTTGGATTACTTAGTAAATTCCAAATTAGAAAATATTAAGATTCGACTTATCAGATTGATTGAGACTTGCCTCACATTTATATAATGCTCAATCGTTGTTAGGTAGTTTTGACCATTGAGGTAAGGGTTTGATGTATTTTACTCAATCATTTGTTGGGAAATTTTTGCACCTAGCGAGGCCCCCTCCAACCTTATAAGAGGGGATGGTCTCCGTGGTGTTGGTTGCATCAGTTGTGCCATATGAAAGGGAAGGACCTTGGAAGGGATCCCTGGATATGGCCAATAATTTGGAGCTAACTGACTTCCCAAATGTGTATTATATGCTCAAAAATTATTAGAAGTGTTACCCTGATTTGAGGGGTTCTATTGGGAATTGACCAGGGTCTTTTGGCCGATTTTTTCAGAATTTCCTCCAAACCACTCTTTTCTATACATCAAACTTGTAATTATCTGATAATGGTAAATTCAGAAAGATGTTTAAACAATTATGAACCATTACTTTTAGGACTTCAGTCCTATGAAATCCATAAAGCACTTTTATTGTCACAAATGTCAAGCAGAAGCCCATATAATAAAGCCATATCCTATTTTTAGTAAAATCCAATTTTGCCTGGGATATGGTCTCCATGGACATCGTGGGACCCTTGACCAATGTGCTGAGTCAGTTTAAACATAATTTATGGCTATTGACCATTTAACCAAGTGGGTGGAAGCTAAGGCAGTATGGGACTTAGGGCCATGACTACCGCATAATTTATTCTTGAGGATGTTCATTATTAGACCGTAGATGCCAGTTTTTACTAATAGATAATGGGACCAACTTTACATCCCAAATGATTATGAAGCTCAACAATCAAATGAGCATCTGTGGGGTGCTATCCACTCCTTACCACCTAGAAACCAATGGTACTGTTAAACGGATAAATGGTATACTAGTCAGAACCTTATAAAATTAGTTCCTTGTAAAGTGTTTAGCTGTAACCTGTTTACGCCTCCTTCTGTATTCACTTACAATATCGCTTATCCTTTGGCCAAAGGTCATTCGCCATTTTGCATTATTACATTGTTGACAGCCCGCGTTGCCTCTTCTTTTATTTATTCATTGCAGAAGAACAAATAAGCCTGAGTAGATATCTGGAGAAGCTTGCCCATAAGTTAATTCAATTACAAAGCTCCGCTTACTCAAACACTCTGGCGCAGAAGGTCAAGGCCTGAGCCCAGGATAATGAGGACTTGCAGACTTTGCCTTTTTTGAGGTAAAAGAATTGGTTTGTTACTATGAAAGCCATGGGTTTAGGCGAAATTACAAAATGGCGCACACTTGGAAAGGACCTTTTAAGATCATAGAGAAGACGTCCACTGACGCCTAAATCCTGAAAGACCCTACTAAGGGACATCTTAATAATCAAGTGCATTCCAAGTTTTTGAAGAGGCACTACCTGCACTCCAGGCTCCGGCCTTTAGTCCTCAATTACTGGTTGGACCCCCACTCATCTTTATTACCTGATGTTTGGTCAAGTAGGGTGAAATGTTGCAATTTGGTTTGACTAACCATCAGTTCATGCTTTACGTGGTTAATATCTGTGTTTCACTAAAACCTAGAAATGGGCTTTGATGGTATATGGAGCCTTTTGCGCTTAGGACTCGACTTATTAAGGAGTGGTGAAGTTGTTAAAGTTATTCTTGTGCTTTTGGATATATGCTGGAGAATCATAAAACTGGTGAATTGAAACCCAGAACCCCTTAGTGCAACTTCTAACCCTCAATTTAGTAAAATCTTAGGCCTTTAGCCTTGTAGAATTAGACTGCTTCTGCTACCTATACCCTTATCCATTATCTTGTCCCGCACTTGCGTAAAATATTTGGTAGGAGTAATCTTATTTTATTATGGCATTTCGCTGGAGCCTCTAATGCAATTAGTTGATCGCTACTAAAATGGAAATCTGTGAAGCCTTTAGAATTTATTCAATTAATCTAATTTTTACTATTAGCCATTAGTCTACTACATTGGAGTGCTGCTTAGTACACATGATAAGCACCAATAGGAATGCTAATAAGAGGGGATATATAAGCTGAATTCTAAGTGGGAAAGGATTTTTTCTCCAATATAGCTTTAGTGAGACCTAGCAGAGAGATATCTGAGAAGAAGGAGTTGAGCCTTTGGGAGTACTTATGCAGTAATGTTCATGGATTCTGTTTTTTAAGAAAAACCCCTTTTTTAATTTCCTTTTGTTTCAAGTTTACTAAGGCAGCTGTCTTCATGCAGCACCTTATTCACTTGAGTTAACACCTGTGCCTTCTAAGTATGACTCCTAAGCGCCGATTTAAACACCATGTTATTTAGGAAGGTAACCTCATCCCTTAAAAGCTCACACTTAAAGGGTTTCACATAAAAGTCAACCTTGTGCAATGCAGCCAGCACCACCTCCAGGTCTTTTTCTTGTTTCTAGGGATTGGGGAATATACAAGGATATTATTGATATATGCCTCAATACAGGTGAACCAAAGATCACCGAGTATGTCATTGATCATCTTCTGAATGTGGCTGGAGTGATTTTCATGCTGAACATCATCACAATGAACTGAAAGATCATTATTCTATTATGAGCTGCCATAAATTTATTCCTGGAATTCCTTCACCCTTAGTTTGGTTAAATGCGGTGTTAAAATATGAGGATTATGCACTGCTTATTGATTGTCCTGCATGTATAATCAGGAAGAAGTTTACCCAAAATATACTTATATTAGCAAGTGCCTTATGGTATATTGACTGTTCAAAAGCTCACTAGGCTTATCTAAGGTTATATGACTTTTTTAATTCTTTTTGGGATAAATTTCCTCTCAGAATTTAAAAGCTTCTGCTAATGCAGGCAAATATAAAAGTTTTGTTATTTTTTCCTAGAAACTTGTTGATACTCTCAATAAGAACTGACTTTGATAAAAACCAGATAAAATAGAATTAAAAAATATACCATTTTATTAGAATATATTTTATGGTGATTTATTTAATTATTAGTCCATTAGGCCAGGTAATGGTATTTATACCTCTAGGGAATCTCTTGGACATTTTTTGAGCACGCATT
Source organism: Massospora cicadina (assembly GCA_022478985.1). Classification (NCBI taxonomy): domain Eukaryota; kingdom Fungi; phylum Entomophthoromycota; class Entomophthoromycetes; order Entomophthorales; family Entomophthoraceae; genus Massospora; species Massospora cicadina. Next base: position 188,283 of record JAKSZP010015779.1, read on the forward strand.
TACATGGATATTAGTTTCCACCTCACTTTTGCCCAAACTTAGTACAACCATTAACTTTTACTATGATTATTGGTGGCAAAATACTCACAAAACTGGAAGTTTTCAGAGATAGAAAAATCCCAACTTGAATGTGAAAAGTTGTTCTGCAGTCAGCCTGAATTGAGTTCTATCCTAAAGCTGACAAAATACAATAATTGGGCAAATTGTTAACAATTTAGTTATAATTACATACCCCTAATCAGGAAGTTTTCATCTCTCTTAATATCACTTGATACTCCCATTCAGAATGTCCATGAGCAAGTTCTATCATGCCGATTTTATGAATCAGCATCATATTTCACCCACATGTTGGAAAACTGATTGCAATAATATGAGGAGCAATCTTATATTTGTATTAGCTATGGGATTTTTAGAGCAAATTAAGTTTCGATCCCAGGGCAATTTCTTGACAATAAAGTTGATTTTATGCATGGTTATTTGTGCTTAATTGTCAAATTTATTGTCAGGGTAATTGGCCAGAATTGATGGTTTTTAAAGGGTTTATTTTGAGTCAGTTACCAGAATCTGACATGCGTTTACAAGATTGAGCTTTGAAAGAACCTGGGACTTCCGATTGCATGGCTAAATGTCTGCTCTAGTGGTGGGGGTAGGGATATGAATGCTAATATTATTTAGATGCCCATAGTCCACTCAGAGGCACAACGTTCCATTAGACTTTTAGGAAAAAGCCATGGGAGAAGCAATAGATAAGGTTCCCTAAACACCCACCCTTTTGCTATCATATCATGAAATTACATCTCCAGAACCTTTTCTTTCTGCTCTGTATAAGGATACAAAGGACAATTGATATTGAAGACATTTACTGTCATCTGGAAAGCTAGATCATACTTAGAGTGGGACAGAGATTGGTTACCTTCTACATTTCAAAAAAGTCCTTATACTAGTCCAAGATATAAGGAAAGTCTTCCAGAAACGCCATAGAAGGAGTTGTCACAATTGTACCCACTGCTCCAGCAGAGAAAAAGGTATAAATCAGTGGAAGTTTTCCACTCGTGTATGGATTCACAAATTACAGTAAGTTGGTCTCCAGGTTGTTACCAACCTGTTACTGCCATCACTGACCAACCCCAAGTATAATGGGGAATAACAAATGTGGCACAGAGGTGAACTTATCATAAATACCAAACCCATGCACTGAGAATGATACAGAGCGCCTCATCATGTATCAAGTCATCAATGCCAAAGACACACTTAAAACCAAGGACCCTACATCAAGATCAAGATATAAAACCTGAGCGACCTTCAAGTTCATTAAGTTCCCAGAGGCTTCTGTGTCCAAGAAAGCCTCCACAAAGACCACATGAGAGCCCAACTGGATCTTTTCTGGTAACAGAAAATAAGCCTGACCTTGTTTATTAGCCATTTTGCGAGATGTAACTGGGAGGGAAGGGATAAATGCCAAACCATCCGCCAGGCCATCCTTGAAAGAAGAAGCATTGTCTCAACCATGTGAACAGATCCTACCTCCGCCAATTTTTCCTCAGACTACAGTGGCACCAACAGATTCACATATACTTGCTTCTCAGAAGCAGCAGAGTCAATCTCTATAATACTGGTATCAGAACCTACAACAGCGGGATGATGGTGGAGACCAGCGACCACAAGAACAAACAACACCCCCACTCTTGAAACTCATCCCGCTGTCAAATATGAAGATAAAGGAAAACCCTTGGTCCTTTTACACCTGTCCCCGGGATAAACCTCACAGTGTTTGAGGCAGGAAATAGGTTCTAACCTCAGCATAAAAACTGCAATCCCATGAACAGGCCATCCTCTCCGCAGACATGACCCTAACTAAATATTTACTTTCCGTTTGTAAAAACAACAAATGCAACACCCTGCCTATAGGGCCAGATAAAGAAGGTTGATTATTTGGGTTGCTCCATTGTGTCATGGATTGTGATGAATATAATGAGAATGTGCTGAAACTCAGTGTGAGTGACCCCCCAGAACACCATCAATATTATCTCTGGTACAACCATCATTACTTTGGTATAAACCATTAGGAAGGCAGCCACGAGCACCAGCCAGAGATTCCCAAAATTGATAATTATTTACTACATCCAGCGGACTGCTAAAATTCGGAAATAAAATTTGATTTTAAGGAAATTTTTTATTGGATCTAAAGGGTGGAAAGGGAAAAATGGAGCAACAACAGACACTCTTAGGGTCTTCAGCTTTATAAACTAACAAGCAAATAATTTGGGAATGGAAATAATTGCTCTCACCTTCAGTAATAGCATGTAATTTGACTACAGCAGATTGATATTTTAAAACCTTATTGATGCTGGATCAATTTCGACCTAGTCAGCCAACTTCCGCTCAAATTTTGCAAACAAATTTTTATCCCAACATGATTCATATTGGTGGATTAGTGACAATTCTTGGCGGGCAACCGAGTGCACATGGCCAGGACACACATGGCCAATCTGAGTGAGTCAGGAAGGGGTTTATTGCGCATGTACTTATCAAGGATGGATTAGTGATTGCTGGCAATTAAGAGGAACAGCAATTGGGGATTTCCAAACCTGAAACTGATTTACCTGATTTTTTTTCACCGGATATCAATTAGATTTATTGGCAGGACTTGAACTGCCAGATATAAACTTTTGTGTGGGGGAATTGCTGTCGATTATTTGCTGGCAATGGCCTGGCAACCGCCACTTCACCAAGCCCAAATTTTCTGGACCAACTCATGGGTGGTTAGCATGGGGAAAATGGCGCAATCTTAAAGGGATACGCCATCACCCACTTCTCATCTACCACATAAGTTAAGTCGCCCAGGGTGACGAGAGGGATGGCTGCCATCTTTATCTCCTTCTTAGTAAAAATGGAATCCCTTCTGATTAAGCCACATGGGTTGCTCCTCAAGACTTACATTAATCACCTGTGAGCAGCATCTTATTCAGGATCTCAACAGTACTCATAGACTTTAAAGTGCTTCCCCTGGCTATTTTGATATTGAAAAGCTGTTATTGAAACTAGGTTTATATTTTTGTTAAGATTATCTGTCCTTATACAGATTACTCTACAATTTAGTGCAACCTACCTGTGCAGCAGAATCAATACCTAAGTACCAATTATAAAGCCAAAACTCATAAAGTAATATCCAGTGGATTTTTCGTTATTCTTAATCTTCCTGAACTTTCCAGCAGTATTGTTACCAAAGAAAAATATAAAACTTGAATGTTCATTAATCATATAACGCAAAAACCAAGAAAATCCATACATTCTGCTTTCTATCTCAGATTATTCAGCAACATGGTGATCAAAAAAAATTCAACATTACCTTATTTCTGAGTTTTACTATCTATGAGTTTATAATGACTCAATTCAGAATAAATATGTTTTGTTAACAAATTGATCAGTTTAAGTAAAAAAGAATGTCTTTTGGACTTATGGCATACCTCATTATCAAAAAGTAATGGCAAATCTTTTTTTGCAAAATGATTTACTGTTGCATCACTGTTTATCTTATCAGTATTACCATTTATTATCTAAAATCTTAAAAACATCTCAAAGACCTGAGAGTTATTTTCAAACAAATTATAAAAGACAATTTCAGTACCAACAAATCCAAAAAGGTCATATTAGCTAAGAGTTAAAACTAACGGGATGTATACAAAGCCTTCCATTTAGAAAACTGATCTTGGGAAAATTTAGGTCAGAGTCATGGCCCTAACCTCAGAATCTAGTGACTACTCATTTTTCTAGACACTATCATCTAATAACATACTTTCAAACCTAACTACAGCCAACATGTTGCCCCTCTACATTTTTCACAGAAGAAAGAATACCCTGGTAGTTTAATTAACCTAAGCAACACAGTTTCAAAAACTGAAATAGTAAATGATTTAAGTTCCCATGTTATTTCCCAAATTTCAAAGAGGATCTTTGAGATTTCATCAATGAAACTAACATCAATCTGTGAGCAGCTTTAATTCAAGTTTGAGAGAAAATTATTTACTCATCAAGTACCTTTCAAAAAAATCTGTCCATCCAAAACCAATTACTCCACTTATGGTAAAGAAATAAAGGCTGTCATATTTGACCTCTAAAAGTTTTAATACTACCTCCTATACTACAATTTTATCATCTACGTTGACAACTATTCTTTGTGCTTCTTGTTCAACAACCCAATTCATAATGGTTAATGCACACAATGGTGCTATACATTGATGTATTTCAACATGAAATTCATGCACATAATGGGGAAAGTAAACTTTATAGCTGACGGACTCTCTTACATCCTCATAACTATTAAACAAATCCCAGTTTACCACAGGTAATTAACAGGCCTTAAATCAGAGCTAGTGCAAATTGGACATTTTTTGAAGAATCTTTGAAATTCACAAAAGAGTAATTAATAAATAACATTACAAAAAATGCCCAATTTCTAGATATTTAAAATCAACTTTGTGTGCATGCTAAGGGGTCTAATATCCAAGTAGCTCCAAATATACTAAGCCCAAATATATAAAAGAAGCATACAATGATGGCTGACATCTTGTTAGCAAGCAACTTGAAGGACTGTTATCAGCCTACATATGGCTTAAAAAATATTCAAGATTCTGCAACTACATTACTACATGCCATGTATGCCAAGTATTTGTCAGCCACCCTAACTCCCCACAAACTTTTCAACCCTATTATCACCACCTAACCCTTTGAAGTCTAGGGTATCAATTTTGTAGGGGCATTTCCATATTGCCAGAAATGGTTACATATATTATAGTTGCCATCAAGTATTTCACCCAGTGCCTTTTAGCCAAAACCAATCTAAAGCCAATGTGCTTCTGCACCTTAGTTCTTATATGAATACTACTTAAAGCCTATGGACCCCACAATATCTTATCTGATAAAGGGTCACATATTAATAAAAGATTGGTCATCAGGATGATTGCTAAACTCCTTAGGAAGTACTTATATCCACTTCTTATAGCCCCAATATGATGGGGTGAATGAAAGACTCAATCAGACTTTGGTATGTTCCCTGATAAAATCTTTATAGATAATACTGATACATGTCCTTAACAACCCATAATATTATGGACCTATTGCACCAAAATCTATACTACCACTTAATGTACCTCTTATGAACTCTTTTTTAAATATCAGCCTGACCCCATCATTCAAATATTGGAGAAAGAGCTCATATAATTAATTAACCAAATGATCACAAGACCTCACAATAACAGGCCAGCTGAATAAAAATACAATATTATAATCAGCTTATTAGTATCCAGTATTTCACTGTTGGTGATCTTATCATAATTTTAAAAAAATTATCAACTCTAAATCAAAAAGAATTCCAGCCCTATCTAAAGAAACCTTACAAGTCTTTACAGTCTTGCCTTATGGAACCTACAACCTGGAACTAATAACTAAATACCCTAAATGTCAACCATCTATGGAATTTGCTCCAATTCTATCAGTATAAAAATGAATAGGAAGAGTATCATATTTAAAACAAGACATTTTGAACTATCAGGGACATTATCACTTGTTTTATATTTATGCTGTTAATCATTTTTATCTTAAAATCTTTAAAACCCTAAAATTACTTATCCCTTTGGCATTTTTCAAATGATTAGTTATAAAAACCTGATCATTTAATATAATAAAAATGAATTAAAACATAAAACTTATTCTATAATACTGTCACTTTTGTGCTCACAGGTGCTGGAGGAACAGGATTTCAACAATACCATGGCTTATTATAGATCTTACTCCTAGCCACTATTAAAGAGTTTCTAAGGGTTAACTAACCACAAATTGATTTATATTAAACTTTATTAAATATTAAGATATTGGATTTTATTGGGATTTTATTAAGTTGAAAGGGGTTAAAAAGCAATCCCCTATTGTAATGGTGACTCCTTGCATTTGAGGTAAGTCGGGGCTAAAATGGGAAGGGCGGCGTAATTTAGAATAGGCGAGGGGGCTTCCCAATTTGTCTAAATGTTGATTTAGCCTATCGTCTCTCTGGAAAGCCGTATCATAATAGTAGAGCTTAGAATTTAGATGGGAGTTCGACTCCTGGGATAACATAACCATGTGGCAGCATTTTTATATAGTTTGCGCCAATAAGCCATCTGAAAAGAATTGGTTTGCTTAGTGACTTTCACCAAATTCAATATGGTGCTAGGGCGAGGTTCCAGAGGGTTGGCCTATTCCGCTGGGGTTGCAGAGCACCCACACTAACTAGATTAGGGGTTTGTAATGGAAGATTAGGAGTAGAAAAATCACTCCAATAAAGAATTATTCTACCAAGAGTTAGTTATGGTTTTTTGGCTATTTCTAAATGTATTCACCAAAGAACTACACTTTACCCCATCTCAAACATGTAAATGTCTGACATTACTCTCTTCAATATTACTAAGGGGGAATAAGACTGCAAGGATTTTTCATGCACTTGGTTGATGGTAACTCCAGAAGCAAGGGATTCGATGAAGTGCTCATCCCCTCTCTTATATGTGTCAGCGAATGCCCTTATCAAATAGACTAAGCTTTTCCCTTCTAAGCATGATATAGTTGTAAAAGTAGATTACCAATTCTGACACTTGGAAGGTAGAGAGGTGGCCAGAGCTCATTAGCAGCTTAGCCCTCCTTAGTTACTGTTTTTGCTAAATTATTCATAGCCTCAGACTTTAAATGGATAATGTGCTGCACCAATTTCATCATGGCTTGGTCAGGATCCGTCCTAGAAGAGAAACATTTTTGGCTAATAAAGCAGACACACCAGGTTCTCGTCCATACAACACACAGAAAAGTGATTTCTTGAGGATCCAATGGTAACTAATATGGTAAGCCATTAGGGCACTTGGAAGATATAGATCCCAGTGAAGAGGGCTGAAGTAGCCATCTATCATAAGGTAGAGATCAAGGTTCCATTTGCTCTTTCTACAGTACCATTTGTGGAAGGGTTGTAAGAGGCCGAGAAGAGTTTCTGGGCTCCCATGGGGGTGGCTAGGATCTTAATCACTCTGGAGGTAAAATTTTCCCATTGTCACAGAGAAGAGCCCAGAGCAACCATGGCGAGTAAATAACGCTGGTGGAGGAAAGTGGCAGTGGCTTTTGCCGTCTGAGCTGGAAGGGCCACAGCCTCAACCCATTTGGTAAAGTGATCAATCCCTACTAATATATATTGATTTCCACCCGTAGTTTGGGGTTGAGGGCCAACCACATCTTGGATGATCATGTGGAAGGGTTGTTGAGGAGTGGTAGGTTGGTATTGATACCTGGCCTTAAAGCTGGATTTCTTTTTGCACGTCAGGCAGGCATCAAGAACTTTGATGATAGTCTCCATGACTCCCTCCCAGTATTATCATTCCTTAACCCACTCATAGGCTTTTTGCACTCCACTATGGCCTAGGAATGAATGAGACTCCATAATTACGGTTACTCGCTCTGAAGATTTGGAAAAGGGCAGTCAGTTCATCCTTATTTTTTATAGAGATTTCCGCTCTCCAACTTGGTGTTAAGGGAGTGTCAATCTAGCATCATCTGGATGGGTTCATCCTCATCAGCCCAAGCGTTGGGGGTCATTAGAAGTTCATGTGGCCTCTCAGCTTCGCTATTGTCTAAGTGAAGGACTGGCAGCCCTGTCAACCATAGACTTTCATGTGGCACGTCCCAGCTCGATGCTCAATGGTCATATCATAGTGTTGGAGCTTCGAAGCCCAACGATTGAACTGCTCATTGTGTTCTTTCCTATTTTGCAACCCCTTCAAAGAGACGTGGTCGGTAATCACTTAAACAAGGTTCCATACAAGAAAAGACGGTAATGTTTGACACCAAGCAAGACACCGAGGCACTCTTTCTCAGTGATGCTGTAATTTTGTTCCGCCTTGAAAAGCATCTTGCTGAAATAAGAAACAGGATTATCAACACCATGTTCATCCAATTGAGCCAAGATAGCTACAACAGCATAGTCAGAGGCATTGGTAAACAACATGAAGGGTTTACTCATAGTCAGGGTGGTGTAGGATTGGCCTTTTCTGCAGCAACTTTTTCAGCGTTTCAAATGCGGTCTGTTGTTCAGCACCACAATGTAAAGGGGATTTTTTTGGTTAAGAGGCGTACAAGGGGCTCTGTCATGTACACATGACATCACAGTGGGGATCAACCCCAAAGATAAGTTTGGGCGCTTGGAGGCCCAAAAGGTGAAGCTACAGGGCCTCCCAGACCTGAAGAACACCCTATACCAGCGCTGGGTAAGGGAAAAATATGCCCAGGTTGGTCCTAGTGTGGTGCCGAGTGCCCAGCCCCTGATGGCAGCCCAAGCATTAAAACGAACTATCTACCAAATTAAGGCGGATGGTTTGGTTTGGTTAGTTGAGGAACGGGGTTTCAAAACCCATTCCTCCTATGAAATAACGCGCTTAGATCGAATTCAACTTCAGTCAATAACAAGTGAAGTCAGTTTTGGTCTATTTTACTAATAAAGATGGCAGTATCGCCCTATTGGTGAGTCGCTGCTTGGGCCCACTGCAGCATAACCCCAATTTCCCCATCTGAGCTTAAATATGTTTTCTCAACCAACATTCCTTGTTGGTCAACTTCGCAAATAAACCTTTCTCCATCTACGTTATTTTACCATTTTTTATAATATTCTGATCGCTCCTGTGTGTGAACCTCTTCAAAAAGGTTTTGAGTTCCGTTACCCTTGCCATTGCAAGGCCTTGCAGCTCTCAATTTGTGCATCGTTTGTTCACCCAGGTTCCCTCCAACCTGGGTCACTTAACCCTTTCCAATATGTGCACTGCGCCGCTTCTATTGGCGTTTTTATCATAAATCTCGCTTTTCTCTGCCTAATCTGTTATTGCTCCAGCACCCTCTGCTGGGCTCTAATAGTTTTGGCACTAACGACTAGTTCCCTGACGTGGGCCTTATGTACCATGCACTACCATGCAGGGAACGGGAGATTTATAGACACTCTCCTTACAGGCTCACTGAGCTGGGAGAATTTGGGGATGAATTGATGCTATTATCCCATCATGCTCAGAAAAATCTGGATATCACAAAGGGTTTTAGGCGCGAGCATCTTGGATATAGCTTAAACCTTAGATTTGAGATGTTGAATTTCATCTTGGGTGATAGCGTGTCCCATGAAATCCAACTTCTTTTGGAAGAAAGTACATTTGGAGTGGGACCATCTAGTACTAAAAAAAGTACATTTGGAGTTAAACAGCTTAATATTAGATGCCCGCTAGCATTGAAAAACTTTTTTTAGGTAATTGAGGTACTCGTTAAAAGGTTTTGGATAAGACAGTGATATCATCAGAATAGACGATTACACAACTCAGCTTAAGGTCCTGTAGAATTTAATCCATGGCTCACTGAAATATGACAGGAGCATTGCATAATCACTGTGGTAGCCAAGTAGGTTGGAATAAGCGCTCGCTAAAGATAAGGAAACATTTTTCCTGGTCCTGGGGAGAAAGATCCATCTTCCAGTATCCACTAGCCAAGTCCATAGCGGAAAACACCTTGGATCCAGAGAGTTGGCTGAAGCATCGTCAATTTGGGGTTAGGGTAACTATCTTTTTTGTGAGGTTGTTCACTTTCTGGTAGTACATAATTACCTGGTGACATCCATTCTTCTTTTTTATTAGCAATAGATGCGATGACCAAGGGCTTTGAGAATGCACCAGCAGCCCTGCATCCAGAAACTGTTTAGGGTTCATCCTCATCTGGAGCTCCTCAAATATTGATTTCTGATAGGGTTTGGATTGGATAGGGGAAGCATCACCAACATTGATGGTTTGGCTCCAATCCTTCATGTTCCCATAGTTAGTATCAGATTTGGAGAATAAGCCACTATAGGTCTCCATTAAAGAGTGAACTTTTTCGAGATCAGCAAGGCTAGATCATCTGAAATTTGAACGTTAGGAAAAGTGCATATCAGTTGATTGGTAAGTATTTTAATATCTAGCAAAAACCCAATGAAATAAATTTGGCGGATCTCTTCAATAGGGATCAGCAAGGCTTTTCCAATCTCCTGGTGCTTCTTGATGACCATGTCCTTATTGTTAAGATTCTCCAGAAGGAGATTGATTGGTCGCTGGTAGGCAGGGTTTAGGATAACTGAAACACCTGATGTTCCAAAGGACTTATCCCCTCAATACTTGTCATGTGCAGCAGGCAGTCGTGGGGATTTTCTTGGTAGTATTGGTGTCTATCATCTTTTTTCACCAGCCTTGACTACTACTTCCTCTGACGCATACAATAAAATGCCCTCTGAAGTATCCACAAAGTCAGGCAGCTTTTTTGCGTTTCTGCCTGATGTGGCATAAAGGAGAGATATGGCGGAGGAAGGGTACCCAACTAAGCATGAGTATTCTTTATTCTTAAGTTCATCATCTGTAAAAGCTATGGATACTCAAAATTGAGGAGGGAGAAAAATCCCTGTTTCATGTTGATAATTACATCATACTTAATTATGATTTGAGTGCCAATGAGTAAGTCATATGCATTATTGTCCAAAGCCATTGTGGGAGCGGACAGAAGGAGCTTCCCAATTCATATGGGTAAGGAGGAGCATGCTCTAATATCTTGAGGGTTGTTAGGACCTGCAGTAACAAGCTCTTGTAGAAATTACAAGTCTTTCGCCAAATTAACTTTATGGATAAGCTTGAAAGAAACACATTGACTGGTGCCCCATGTCAGGGGATGGCTAGAACTCGCACCTTGTTGATGACAATCTCTACCTTGGTTGTAGTGCCCCAAAAGTAGGGAGGGTTAGATCCTCCTTCAGATGTAAGGTAGAGGCAAGTCACTTAGTAGTCTCAGGGTTTTTATCTCCGATAGTTTGGAGGTTATGAACATACTGCATCAATTGGATCAGTGTAGAAATAATCTGGTCAGCATCACTGGCAGTAACGATCGCCTCTGTACAATCAACAATTGTTGGAGATAGTCCATTGGGGTTTCATAGCCATACTTACTCTTTCAGGTTTCAACCTATCTGGTATCTTCACTTCCATTGGGCTCCTAGGACATAATACCCATCATCTTTCCAACGCGCTTCAGATTCGTCATCTGAAAGGTTATCAATACACAGCAAAGAGTCAGTAGAAGAGGGTGAGAAACAGGCTTATACTCCTCACAGGGTAGGGCCTTTTGTCGCTCATCAACCCTTTTGACTTTTGGAGGGGGCATAGTAGCTTCACCAAAAAAATTTTGAGCCTGATGAGAAAATTTCATTGGACGTACGGTCAAATTGGAGGCCATGGAGGTTATAAAGGATGGCTTTAAGTGATGTGAGTGTAGAGCTGCAGGGATAAACCCCTGGGAGAGGGCGCAGAGTGTGGCGAGAACTCATATGATTTCATAGGCCCAACGTAGGGCGCAAGTGATGGTATAGAGCCTAACCTTTACCCCTAGTGCCATCTGGCCAACCTCTAATGAAGGAATGCATCTAGATTGGGTCGCACCGTAGAAACAAGTTTTGGCTGTGTAATCAGCACAGGAGGGGTCCATAGAGTTGGCGTAGACTCTGTCTGCCAAGCGACGGGGGAGCATTCCATGATAGGTGATACTTTAGGGGCCACCACAACTCCCTGTGTAGGCGTAGCTTCATGGAAATCAGCAACCTCTAATAATGCCTCTTTTATATCACAAACATTCTGCAGGGAATGTTTCACTGAGACAATATATCAGGCTAAGGAAGGGTAAGAGGCTAATCCATTCAGAATGGCAGCAACTTTGTCATCCAAAGTTAGCTTTTTAGCGAGCAGGAGAGGCTGTGATTCACTGTAAAACTAGCTAATGAAGGTGGCAACTGATCTTCCCTTTAGTAGGCTTAGGCACATAAACACCTGTTTTTCCTGCGCAAGCTCTGCGTGGATCCAAATTCCTCAATGAGCGCTTTCTTTACCTCTGCCCAAGTATTAAGGGTGTCCATATAAGGAACCATCATCTCTTAGGTTGAGCGGCTGAGGCAGGGAGGATGTGCTTTATTTAATAGAAATTAGTTGTCCCTTCCATAGGAGTCATATAAAATAAAGTGGAGCGATGTAATGCTACCCTCACCTGAGGTAAACTTATCTCTAAAACGAGTTTTTGAGATAACAAAAAAACCTCATGAAAGGCTTGTAAGGGGCGTTGTTCAAGTTTTTAAGAAGAGACAGAGCGTTGGCTAGCTGCTGTTTTAAAGCAGCTAGCTGGGGTTCAGATGTAGCGAGGAGGTTGAGAGGGTTAGCTACCATAACAGCCTCCATTTTTAGCAAAGTTTTTGTGGTGTACATGCTCTCTGTAATGAGCACCACAGTTGGAATCCTGTCACCTTTGTATTCGCAGGTGCTGGGGGCACAGAATTTTAACAATACCATGGCTTGTTAAAGATTTTTCTCTCAGACACTATTAAGTGTTTTTAAGGGGTATCTAATTAAAAATTGAATTAAAATAAAACTTTATTTATATTAAGATATTGGATCTTATAGAAATATTATAAAGTTAAAAAGGGGTAAAAAACAATCCCCTATTGTAATGTTGACTCCTTGTACTTAAGGTAAGCCAGGGCTAAAAATTGAGAAGGGCTTTGTAATTTAGAATAGGCAAGGGAGCTCCCCAATAATGCTAAATACAATTTTGCCTATCACACTTTGGAAAGCTGTATTATATTAATAGAGCTTAGAATTTAGATGTGAGTTTGACTCCTGGGAAAACATAACCATGTGGCAGCATTTTTATATAGTTTGCACCAATTGACCATCTGAAAATAATTGGTTTGCTAAGTGACATTTACCAAATTCAAGCTGGTGCTAGGGCGAGGTTCCAGAGGGGTTGGCCTATTCTACCAGGGTTGCAGAGCACCCACACTAATTAGATTATGGGTTTTTAGTGGAAGATTAGGAGTAGAAGGATTACTCCAATTATAAGGATTCCACCAGGAGTCAGTGAAGGTTTTTTGGATATTACTAGATGTATTTTCCACCAGACTACTCTTTACCCCAGCTCTAACATGTAAATATCCAACACCTAACATTAAAAACCTTGCTATCTTATTATATGCCTTATAGTTGGAGTATGTTTAAAGGGTTACATTTTATCTACTTTCATGCTGTGATGTCTTTTGTTTTTTTATTTAACTTTTTTAAAAGAAAGAGAATTGGTATGGTTATACTACCTGACTGATGGTTGCATTGGCTTAAATTAAAATTGTGACAACAGGAAATATCTGATAAAAGGTATTAAAATTATCTGATCTAAGGGGAGGTGTAAGTCCAGGGGAACGTCCTCTTCACGTTGATTGGGCGATCTTCCCATTCTGAATAAAAAGGGTTTTAAGGATGCGGCTGTAACCCTCATCACCCAGGTCAACCTCGCTCATGTGGTATACAAGCGCTGGGTAACGGCGCTCCCTTTGAAGATACTTCCCCAGTTCCTGCACTTGCCTCAACTGAACAAGTTCGCCAAATTGAGGAAATCTGCGCTGAAATCATCTGTAACCATCTTCCTCATAAGCATGGGGGACTTTACAAAGCTGTTGACTTCAAATCCTCAGAATTGAGGCCAAAATGTCCGAATTCAATGGGAATGAAGTCAAATTGGTGGAAAACAAATATTTGAAAAAGGAAACTAGTGAATTATTGGCCAGAATTGCAGACAACATTGAGCCATCAGGTAGTGCAATTGCTGATGCTAAAGTCCCCTTGAAATTGTCAGGGACAATCCCCAATGTGCATAAACCCCTAGTTCAAGAATTGGGATTTGTGCCCTATGCAATTCACTTGGCCAAAAGAACGCCCTGATGACTGGGCATGGTTGGGTTGGTAATCCCAAACCTGTTTCCAACCAATTGGGACCGCCCTTATGTGGGGTGGCCTTGGGGATTCCCGTTGCCAATCAGGCCAGATGCCATTGCACCAACTGACATAAATATAGTCAAGCCTCAGTCCAGGCGTTCGTAGATAAACCAATAGTGACTCAGCCTGCTGCCAAAATCCTTCAATGTTGGTTCTAATTAGAATTATCCTCCCCCTCCCCCAAAATCTTTTTCCTGGTTTAGGTCGAATTTTGGGGGCCTGATCCTTGCTTTTACTTACTATCAATCGAACACTATTTAATCAGTTGCATTGCACTGAGAAAATTAATGGTCAATTTTCTTTGTTTATCTTTCCAATAAGAAACCCTTTACCCAATTTCAGTTTTTATGCTCAAAACTAAAACCGGCCTTTCTGTCTATATTTCAACAACCCCTGGGGTTCATGGCCATATTCACCTGGTACTTTGCTAGGTTTTTATATACAATTATGGCTCGTGGGTACACAATGGCAAAGTACCTTCCTGGTTCCATTACAGTCATTCCAGCAGAAGTGTCACTGGCATTTGGGTTTGGCGTTTGGGTGCTCCAGCCTTTAAACTGGCAGGCCAGTCTAAAATTAATTTTCTATTTGCCTGACATAATTGACTAACCAACTTTCTTAACCATTTCTGCCTTTCTCGCCGAGATGGTCATAGCAATGGTCCTTTTCTCTCAGCTGAATAAGGTTGTGAAGAAATTCTACTATGGCCGCAATAGCCTAGTACCTCTCAACTTGTCCAATACCACCCTCAAAAATGGATATTCATGATAGGAGCCTCCAATATGTCCTTAATGTCAAATCCTAGCACCAAATCATTGTCCAAATCACATTCTATAGTTGCTGTGGCCATTGTGCCCATGTCAGTATATTCTAGCATTACATCTTATGAAGGGTCTACTCCTGTTGTGAACCTAGTGGTTACCCCCAATCTTAGTACCATCGCTTTCATATTTACAGACTCAACTATAGCTGCCAATAAAGACAATTTCGCTTACTTTTTATTGCCCATGAAGATTAGTATCAAGTCTCATCATGTCTCCTTGGAGGCTTTGGTGGATACCAGAACTGCGGGTAATTTTATGAGTGTTGAGCTTGCCCAACAATTGGAGCTTGACCTGTAAGTAGGTCCTTCAGTGATGGTTGCTTCATCAGCCTCCCAGACTCATATCTAGTCCGACAGTCAGTACCTTTCTCAGTACATCAGTTTAGCTGTTGTGATTGGTTCTCAAAAATGCCAAACTTGGTGTTGCCAGTAATCTTGGGGGTTAGATTGTGGCACCAACAACATGTTATAATTCGCCTGGAGTCTAATATGTTGTCATTTGCTAATAATTAAATGGAGAGGGAATTTCCTTTAGTTGATACCTTTAAGAAGACTCAAGGCCGCAGCTCCATCCCTTCCCTCGTTTCCACTTTGGGCCTTCCATCAAATTTTCCTGAAGAATCGATGCGCTATCAAAGTATCTTTGATTCTGAGAAGTCGGACCGTCTTCCCTCACACACTATGACCTAGGAATTCAGAACAACGGTGCAGTTGGTAAGTATCAACTGTCCCTTGTATCCACACACAGCGGAGGAGGAGGTTGCTCTTAACGCTTGATTGGATGATATGCCTAAGAAAGAGTGGTTATTTAAAGAGACATCCCCAGTTTCTTCTCCCATCGTTTTTGACAAGAAGTTAATGGTTCCCTCCACCCCTGCGTGGGTTATGGACACCTAAACAAAATTACAGTACACAATCCCTACCCTTTGCCCCTGGAGCAAACTATCAGTCAATCAATCACTAAGTCTTGTGTGTTCTCCTAGATTGATCTTGTTTATGCCTTTAACCAAATATGGGTGATAGAAGGTCAATAATAGCTTACCGCAATCTGAACAAAACAAGGTATTTTTAAATTCCGTGTAATGCCCTTTGAGTTGAAGAATGCATCATCTATATTTCAAAGAATGTTCAATAGTGTGTTGGGCGACCTTAAATTTACTTGTGTGGTCGCATATATTAATAAAATTTTGTTTCATTTCCCCAACTCCCAAATGACATGCAAAAGACTTGGAAGCAGTTGTGGCTGCTTTTTACATGGCGAGCCTGTTCCTCAAGCCTTTGAAATGTGAGTTTTATAAGGAGGAAGTTACTTTTCTCAGAAACCTTGTCCTAAGAGATGGTTATGCAATTCCCCCCAACAAGTTGGATGCCATATGCGAATGGCCAACTCCAACAACCCAAAAACAATTACAAAGTTTCTTGGGCACCATCATTTTCCTGAAGAAAATTCCCCGGCCCTTTTCCAGTTAGCCACTCTACTTCTCCCCCTCATGGGTAAGAATGTTCCCTTTCATTGGACACCTGAGTTCCAGCAGGCGTTTGAGTCAATAAAAGAGGTGTTCTTATCACCCCCCATCCTGAAACATACTGACCCCTCCAAACCATATATTGTTGCATGCGATGCTTTATCCATGGCAGTGGGGGAAGTTCTGCTCCAGGAGCATGATGGTTTAGAACATCTGGTCGCCTACTTTTCCCAAAATTCTCCTCTACTGAGCAATCCTGGGCCATCTACACAAAGGACTTGGCAGCCATAGCATGGGCTTTGACTCATTGGAAGTATTTGTTACAAGGCGCTCAGAATGAGTTAACGCTGCATATTGTTCACCAAGCTCTTTTGTTCTTTACAAACCACAGAAATTGGCACATAGGCAAGCTCATACCTATCTGGATTTATAAAGTTTCAATTTTAAATATGAATTCTTGGGAGGTGCGTTAAACGTTCTTTCCAATTTTCTTAGCTGAAACCCAGCTCACTTCCCCTCAGGCTCAGAAGAAATGGACCTGGTTACCATGATTCCCTCCACTAAAATTTTATCTATTGTCCTGCCCGTGGTCTCATCAGTTGACTTAGCTCATGATGCTCCTCTTATTTCGCTGGTTTTAGCAGCTCAAATGACCTGCCCTGAAAGAGCGGAGTTATTTTTTAAAGTGTACCTCCAAACTCACAAGCATCCCTATATTCCTTGGTGGAAGGTCTCATTTATTTTGGGTCATGGGTTTGAGTTCCTCCTCTCTTTGGAGATGAGGTGTTTTGGGCGCATCACGATCCTTCAACAATTGGCCATCTGGGCAATAAAAATTGTATTGATTTTATTAAATGGACTTATAATTGGGCAGGTTTATCAAAGGAAGTGCCATCCTGAATTGCCGATTGCATTACCTGCATGTGGGCCAAGTCAGATCAATCAGGAAGAAATGACCTTCTTCATCTTTTACAACAGGCGGAGGGTCCATGGACATCAGTGTCCGTGGATTTTATTTTCAAACTTCCCTGTTCTAATGGGTTTACGGCAGTGATGGTGGTGGTCAATTGTTTTACTAAAATTTCCTTATTTATTCCATGCTCGTCCACTATTATATCAGAAGAAACCGCTCATCTCTTTGTACGCCATGTGTTTTCTATGTTTGGTCTTCCGTAGGAGATCATCTCTGACTGTGGTTCCCAGTTTACAGTATGGTTCTGGAATGAGCTCTTATCCATCTTAAAAATTACCCCCTGCCGTTTCACAGCATACCATCCCCAGTCTGATGGACAAACTGAGCGGGTTAGCCAAATTTTGGAACATTACTTGCGCTGCTATGCTGTGGCCGCACAGGATACCTGGTCCAATGACCTCCCCCTCGCTCAATTTGCTTATAGCAACAGAACTCACGCTTCTATGGGGTTTTCTCCCTATGAAGCGACGTTGTGGTATAATCCCTCATTTTTGGTCAGTCCCTGCCTGAGTCCCAAGGTCTCAGTTGCCTCAGATCATGCTGAGCACATTTGGTCTACCCAGTCCTTAGTGCAGGAGCATATCACCAAAGCTATTTATAATTACAAGTGGTTCATGGGCAAAAACGGCTTCCTGGCCATGACATAGTGGTGGGTTCATATGTCATGCTTGATACGCGCCATTTGCAGATGCAGGTACCTTCCTGAAAGTTTGTAAGAAAGCGTTCAGGCCCTCATTTGAAGGAGGAGGCTTTGAGGAATAGTGCTTTCCAGTTAAAATTGTCATCTCACTGGAAACAACATCCAGTTTTTCATGCATCTCAGGTGTCCCCATTCAAGGGGACTATCCCCTTTGGATCCTGAGCCAATAGTGATTGAGGATGTGGAGGAGGCCGAAGTGGAGAGCATTTTGGCATCTTGCAGATCTCAGAGGTCAGCTCAGTATCTCGTTGCCTGGAAGGGCTATACAGCCTATTATCACAGTTGGGTCAAGGCCCCTGATTGCGCAAACTGCATGGAGATGATCGAGACATTTCATGAGTCCCATCCTGATGTTCCGCGTCTCCTCCCCCAAAAGTTGCAACTTTGATGCTAGTCAAGTTTCCCAAGGCACACAAAAATGTAGCCCTTACACAGTTTCCTGGTGGAGGTGTCCCTCATTTGGAAAAAGAAAGGGTAATGTAAGTCCAAGGGAACGTCCCCTTTGTGTTGATTGGGCAATCTTCCCATTCCCAAATAAAAAGGGTCTGAAGAGGGCAGCTGTATCCCTTGTCACCGGGGTGACCTCACTCATGTGGTAGATGAGCTCTGGGTAACGGCGCTCCCTTTGAAGATTCCTTCCACAGTTCCTGCACTTGCCTCAGCTAAACTAGTTCGCCAAATTGAAAAATCTGCGCTGAAATTATTGGTTACCATCCTCCTCGTGAGTGAGAGGTACTTTACAAAGCTGTTGGTGTCAAATCCTCAGAATCAAAGTCAAAATGTCCAACTTTAATGGAAATGAAGTCTGATGGGCAGAAAACTAATATTTGAAAAAACAACTAGTAAATTATTGGCCAGAATTGCAGATGACATTGAGCCATCAGGTAGTACAATCGCTGATGCTAAAGTTCCCTCAAAATTTCTCAGGAAAATCCCCAATGAGCTGAAACCCATAGTTCAAGAATTGGGATTTGAGTCTGTGCAACTCACTTGGCTGAACAAACGCCCCAGCGACTGGGCATGGGTGGTTTGGTAATCCTGACCCATTTCCAACTAATTGGGACTGCCCCTATGTGGGGCTGGCTCTGGGGATTACCGTTGCCCATCAGGCCAGATGCCATTGTTCCAACTGACATAAACGCAGGTGAGCCTCAGTCTAGGCATATATGGATGAACCAATAGTAACTCAGCCTGTGTCATGGAAACGGCAGAAAAAGTTTAGACTGGCCTGCCAGTTGGGATGCTTAAGCATCCAAAAAGCAATCCAGAATGCCAGAGGCATTGCCAACAAAATGACTTGATATGGAGCCAGGCATTGGGAAACAATTATTTGTTGGTGCAGCACAACCATGAGTATGATCCTGATGATGAACCACAATGAACCCATTCATGACCCAGGGGGCCTTGCTGCAGGGGGTGGGATCACTGAGATAGTTTTGATGAGTTCCTCAACATATGGGGTTATTTTACCTGGGGTGTCAAGGAGATGGATTCTCTCTTGCAATTGGTGGACGTAAGGCCACAAGATGCCCGTGTACTGATACTGGAAGTTTGCAATAATGGGGTTGTAGCGTCAAAAATATTGGACTCGCTGAATCCAATTGAGGATGAGGGGGCCATAGTGACCAAGAGTACTGGTAGAGCCCATCTGGTATACGGACTGACAGGCCACCAGGGAAATGCCATCAGGGATGTGGTCAGAAGGAATAATACAAACAAAAAAATTGTTTTGGTTTTTTGGCAAAAATTTTTATTGAAGGAAAAGGAAGAGAATCAACCAACAATTTTCTCGGTGCTATGCAACTGATTAAATAGTGGTTGATTGAGGTAGTGATAAGCCAGGATTGGGACCCTCAATTTTGACCTAACTGGCGAATAATTTGGGAATGGGCGGGTTTGTTCCTTGAGAACTGACAACAAAAAATTTGTGGCAGGCTGAGTCACTGTCAGTTTTACCTCAAACGTCCAAACTGAGGATTTGGCTACGTTTCCAACAGTTGGCATGACGGTGTTTGGCCCAACAAGCGACAGGAATCCCCCAAGGCCACCCCACTTAGGGGCGTGTCCATTTGGTTCAGAATGGGTTTGGGACGCCCAACCCACCTGCGCTTGGTCGCTGGGCTGTTTATTTGGTCAGTGGCATCACATCGGCCACAACGCCCAAATTGCTAACAGGGGGCTTTGAATCCTCATCAATGGCGCCAGATGCTATATCCTGATCATCAAGGATGATCCCTGATAACTTTGGAAGGAAGGTGATTTGTTCAATTGGTCTGGAGATTGAATTGGAACTGTTGGGCGATCTGACCAATATCACATCCTTCATGCTTTTACAGCCATTTGAGATCTGAGCATCAGCCAGATTGCCCCCCAAATTAGATCTGACTGATTTCAATCTGGCAATCTTGGAGCAGATTTCGCTAATTCCCCATAACAGTTCTGCTGAGGTGAGTGTGAGTACTGGGGGTGGAATCTGAAGTGGAAGAGCTGTTACCCACCGCTCATCTACTATGTGAGTGAGATCACCCTGAGTAACAAGAGGTACCGCCAACTCTTCAGTGTCTTCTTACTTGGGAATGGGAAAATAACCCAATCAACCACCAGGGGACGTTCCCCGGGACTTACATTACTTTCCTTTTTCCAAAGGAAGGGCACCCCCACCGGGAAACTGCACCAGAGCCACATTCTTGTGTGCTTTGGGTAACTTGATTGCCATAATTGTCATGACTTTCTGGGGGGGCGAGGAGCCTTGGGGTGGGATATATGGAATGTTTCGATCAGGTCCATGCAATTCGTGCAATTGCGCGCCTTGACCCAACTATTTTCATAGGCCAGATACTCTTTCCAGGCCACTAGATACTGGACGGAACATCATGACTTTTGGGATGCCAGGATAGCCTCTACCTCAGCTTCTTCCCCATTATTGACGATGATCAGTTCCAGTTCCGTGGGAATTGTACCCTTGAAGGGTGACTGCTGGGAAACATGGAAAACAGGGTGCTGCTTCCAATGCGCAGGGAGCTTCAGTCAGAACGCTCCATTACCCAATACCTCCTCCACTAAATGTGGAACCAAGCATTTACTGGCGAATTTATGGGAAGGGATCTGAATCCTTAAATGATGGGTATTGAGAATGACGTAGGAACCCACCATAAAATCATGACCCAGAAGATGCTTACGATCTGTGAACTGCTTGTAGTTGTTGATGGCTTTGGTGAGGTGTTCACACACTAAGGCTTGAGTCAATCTGATATGGCCAGTGTGGTCCGCGGCAGCTTGAACCTCAGGCCGCAAGCACAGCCCAACCAAAAACAAAGGATTAAAACCCAACGTTGCTTCATAGGGGGAAAACCCCACGGACGCGTGGGTCCCATTGTTGTACGCAAATTGAGCGAGAGGCAAGTCACCGGCCCAAGTATCCTGCACAGATGCAGCATAGCAATGCAGGTACTGTTCTTGGACTTGATTGACCCGCTTGGTTTGTCCATCAGACTGAGGATGATATGCTGTGGAGTGACAGGGGGACATTTTTAGGATCGATAGGAGTTCACTCCAAAACTGCGCGGTGAACTGTGAGCCCCAGTCACTGATGAACTTCTGTGGGAGACCTAACATTGAAAACACATGGCGTACGAACAAATGGGCAGTTTCTTTTGACATAATTGCAGAAGTACAAGGTATAAAAAGGGAAAATTTTGTGAAATGATCCACCACTACCATCACTGCTGTGAACGCGTTAGAACAGGGTAGTTCAACGATAAAATCCACGGACACTGAGGTACATGGGCCCTCCTCCTGAATAAGGGGTGCAAGAGGCCATTTTTGCCAGAGTGATCCAACTTGGCCCTAGTGCAAGTAACACAATCGGCGATCCAAGCTGGAACCTCTTTTGTCAGGCCCGCCCAATTGAAGGTTCTCTTGATCAAATTGATGCATTTCTTGTTTCTGGGATGTCTGACCATGGGGGGATCATGATGTGTGCGGAATACCTCCGATCAGAAGGAGGGAGGAACCCAGATGTGGGACCAGAAGTAATTGAGTCCCTCTCTTAAGGAATATAGGGAGTGTTTGTGACTTGAGTAAGCCAACTGCTCGACCAAACTTTATGCCCTCAGGGCAGGCCATTTGACTGGCTAAGACCTGAGCCACTAGTGGGGCGTTGGGAGCCAAAGCAATGGAGGAAACAACAGGGGGAACGATCAACAGGATCTGAGCACCAGGAATCATGGTAACGAGATCCACTTCCTCTGGTTCCAAAGGACTGTGGGCGGGACTGCGGCTTAGGAAATTGGGAAGTACATTGAGCACACCTTTAACAGATTCATATTTAAAGTTAGACCTGCACAGGTCCCAATAGGTTCAGGCCTGCTGATGCACCAATTTTTGGGGTTTGCAAAAATACAAAAGGGCCTGGTGATCCATTCGTACTGTTAATTCATGGTGGGCACCTTGCAACAGATACCGCCAATGAGTTAATCCCCAAGCAACAGCTGCCAATTCCTTGTCATATATGGCCCAAAGTTGCTCTGTGGCTGTGAACTTCCAGGAAAAGTAATCGACTGGGTGTTCTAAACCATCATGCTCCTGAAGCAACACCACTCCCACTGCAACTGACGAGGCATCACATGCAACAATGTGCGGTTTGGTGGGATCAGCATGCTTCAAAATGGGTGGAGACACAAACACCTCCTTGATTGATTCAAACGCCTGCTGGCATACGGGCATCCAACAAAATAGTACATTCTTCCCAGTAAGGGGTGGAGTGATGCGGCCAGCTGGGAAAGTGCTGGGGAAAACTTCATTAGGAAGATAATAGTTCCCAAGAAACTCTGAAGTTGTTTCTGCATAGTCAGAGTTGACCATTCTTGAATAGCGCATAACTTATTGGGAGGGATTGCAACACCATCTTTGAGAACCAGGTTCCCGAGGAAAGTAACCTCCTCCTTATAAAACTCACACTTGGAAGGTTTGATGAACAACCCTGCCTTATGCAAGGCGACCACCACCACTTCCAAGTCAGTAGAATGTTGTTTGGGAGTCGGGGAGTGAACCAGGATATCATCAATGTATGCAATTGCACAGGTAAACCGGAGATCACCCAGTACATTGTCAAACATCCGTTGAAATGTAGCGGGAGCATTCTTCAGCCTGAAGGGCATTACATGAAATTGGAAAATGCCGCGCTTTGTCCAAATCGCTGTTAACCATTCCTGGCCTTCCATTACCTGAATTTGGTTGAAGGCGTTCACTAGATCCAACTTAGAGAACACTCGGGGCTTGGCGATTGCCTGGATGATTGTCTGCTCCAGAGGCAAGGGATAGGGATCAGAAACGGTTATTTTATTCAAATGACCATAATCCATGCAGGGACGGAGAGAACCATCCACTTTTTGGTGAAGACGATGGGGGAGGTGATAGGTGAGGTCTCCTTGAACAACCAACCTTTTTTAACATATCGTCCAACCAGGTATTGAGTGCAACTTCTTCCTCCGCTGTATGGGGATACAACGGACAGTTGATGTTCACCAACTCCACGGTTGTTTGAAACCCACAATCAAACCTGGTGTGTTTAGGCAGGCGATCTGCCTTTTCCATGTTTAAGATTCTTCAATAGCATATTAAGCTTTTGGGTAAATTGGCTGGGATGCTCGCAGAAGCGACCAGGGTAGTGATAGAGCTGATTCCTTGTATCTTCCTGAGGGTGTCAATCCGAGGGAATTTTCCCTCCATATGATCATTGGTAAATGACAACATATTAGATTCTAGATGAATCTTCGCACGTTGTCAGCGCCACCACCCCACACCTAAGATCACCAGAAACACCAAGTTTGGCATAGCCAAAAAGTGATTGCAGAAGCTGAACTGGTTGATTGAAAAAGGTACCGGTCAGCAAATGACATATGAGGGCTGATTAGCAGATGAGGCCACTATCACTGAGGAGCCCACATCCATTTCCAGTTTTAATTGTTGCACCAACTCAACACTCATTAAGTTCCCCGCAGCTCTGGTATCCACCAGGGCTTTGAAGGAGACATGATGCGAGCTGACACTGATCTTCATAGGCAATTGGAAATAAGTGAAGTTTTATTTTATTGGAAGATTCGACCAACTCATTTGCAACTGAAGAAATAATGGGCATATTGGGGGTAAGGTCAGGGTCCTTTGCCAGAGTGAAAATTGGAAGTACGAGGATGGGAGAAATGACTTCCTCCATCTGGGCTTGAACAGATTCATTAATAGTTAATTCTGTACCCCCCAACTCAGACTTGGGGGTTATGGAAAAATTGGTACCCAGATTTACCGCTAATTTGGAGATAGGTGCGTCATCTGCATCTACTTTAGGTAACCCAATCAAGAAATTCGCCTTCTGATAATGGGTAACATGACGGGGTAAGGCGTTGATGGTGGTTGCGGTGGCATATATTTGATCTACTGATCCTTGGATGGTAGACCAGACTTTGTGATGAGCAGAACCTGAATCCAAGCCCGATCTAAAGACTGCCTAAAGCATATCAATAGATAGACCTGACGCGGGGTCCAGATCACAAAAGGTAGAAATCAAAGAAACCAAGCTAGGGGCTTCAGCCATGGCATAGATCAGTCTGAATAGGTGGTCTGATTGTGACACAGGGGGTTTCAGGGCGGCTGACATGACAGCCATCAGTGGGATGAAGTCTCCTGCTTGTGAGAAAGAGCGCAAAAGACCTCTCACCCAACGTTGGGCATCCCCATCCACAGCGTCTAACAACGCAAGACCTTGTTGGGCATGGGATAGCGCGGAAGAATTATTAAGTGCAATTGCTGTAAGCATTTGCACCTTGGTGAGCGCGTTGAGAACTTGATTGGCGATCTCTTGGGAGGGGACACTCGAACTTCTCTCCAGGCTAGTGGAAGGAGGAGGGGATGCAATCCGCGCAGCTTGGGTAGATTGAAGGAGATTTCCCAAGGTAGTGCGGATGCTTCTCCCAAAGTCAGAAAGTGACCAAACAAACAACAAACAGCAGACTACTGATTGCACATTCATTTGGTAAAGGGTAACCACTGCAGCGCCCAGTTTGAAGAACAAGGTGGAAGTGGCTGGAAATAATGGTTGGTCAATTATGTCATGGAAACGGCAGAAGAAGTTTAGACTGGCTTGCCTGTTGGGATGCGTAAGCATCCTAAAAGCAAGCCAGAATGCCAGAGGCATTGCCAACCAAATGACTTGATATGGAGCCAGGCATTGGGAAACAATGAATTGTTGGTGCAGCACAACCATGAGTATGATCCTGATGATGAACCACAATGAACCCACTCCTGACCCAGGGGGCCTTGCTGCAGGGGGTGGGATCACCGAGATAGTTTTGATGAGTTCCTTGGCATATGGGGTCATTTTAGCCGGGGTGGCAAGGAGATGGATTCTCTTTTTTTATTCGTGGATGTAAGGCCACAAGATGCACATGTACTGGTACTGAAAGTTCACAATAATGGGGTTGTAGCGTCAAAAAAAATTAAACTCGCTGAATCCAATCAACGATGGAGGGGGCCATTGTGACCAAGAGTACTAGTAGAGCCCATCTGGTATACAGACAGTCAGGCCAACAGGGAAATGCCATCAGGGATGTGGTCAGAAGGAATAATACAAATAAATTTTTTTTTGGTTTTTTAGCAAAATTTTTTATTGAAGAAAAAGGAAGAGAATTGACCAACAATTTTCTCGGTGCTATGCAACTGATTAAATAGTGATTGATTGGGGTAGTGATAAGCTGGGATTGGGACCCCCAATTTTGACCTAACTGGCGAATTATTTGGGAATGGGCAGGTTTGTTCGTTGGGAACTGACATCAAAAAATTTGGCAGCAGGCTGAGTTGCTGTTGGTTCAACCTCAAATGTCTGAACTGAGGCTCAGCTACATTTCTGACAGTTGGTGCAACGGTGTTTGGCCCAATGAGTGATGGGAATCCCCCAAGGCCACCCCACATAGGGGCGGCCCATTTGGTTGGGAATGGGTTCAGGACGCCCAACCTGCCCACGCTCAGTCGCTGGGCTGTTCGTTTGGTCAGTGGCATCACATCGGCTGCAATGCCTGAATTGCTGACAGGGGCTTCAAAGTCTCATTGATGGCGCCCAATGCTATAGCCTGATTGTCAAGGATGATCCCCAATGACTTTGAAAGGAAGGTGATTTGTTTGATCAACATATTAATTGAATTAGAACTGTTGGGCATTCCGGCTGATACCTCAGTCTTCATGCCTTTCCAGCCATTTGAGATCCAAGCATCAGCCAGATTGCCCCCCAAATTAGATCTGACCAATTTCAATTTGACAATCTTAGCGCAGATTTCGCTAATTCCCCATAACAGTTCTGCCAAGGTGAGTGTGGGTATTGGGGGTGGGATCCAAAGCAGAAGAGCTGTTACCCACTGCTCGTCTACTACATGAGTGAGATCGCCCTGAGTAACAAGAGGTATCGCCATCCTCTTTGGTGTCTTCTTACTTGGGAATGGGAAAATGGCCCAATCAACCGCCAGGGGACGTTCTCCAGGACTTACAGCCTGCCAGTGAATCCTTTGATATCAGTTCTAATTAGAGTTATCTTCCCTCTCCCCAAAAAGTTTCTGGTTTAGGTCAAATTTTAGGGGCACAATCCCTGCTTTGACCCACTATCAATCAAACACTATTTAATCAGTTGCATTACACTGAGAAAATTGTTGGTCAATTTTCTTTGTTTATCTTTCCAATAAAAACCCTTTCCCAATTTCCAGTTTTGATGCTCAAAACTAAACCACCTTTTCTGCCTATATTTTAACAACCCCCGGGGTTCATGGCCATATTCACCTGGTACTTTTCTAGGTTTTTATATGCAGTTATGGCTCATGGGTACAAAATAGCAAAGTACCTTCCTGATTATATAACTGTCATTCCAGCAGCAGTGCCACTGGCATTTGGGTTTGGCATTTGGGTGCTCCAGCACTTAAACTGACAGGCTGGTTTAAAATTAACTTGCAGTTTGCCTGACAGGAGAATACCCCAGTGATAGAATATGGGCTAACTACCACTGCTTCCCTGAGTTTGATTTCAGTACATGAACTTTGGGTAAGGGATGACTATGATTGTGTTGGCATTGCACTTAAATGCCCCAAAATAAGATAGCAAATAGCAAGGTGGGCCATGGAGTTCCTGGCCTATCATATGCTGTGCATGGAAGTTTCCAGGTTTTATATTCCTTTCCCATTTTCTTCAATTCCCCTTAATTTGTGGGATCCACCGATGGATGCCACAAATATTTTCTCAGAGTGAGAATCTTACTTTTTAATAAAAGTATAAAATAATGCTTCATTAAAGTTTTTATGTTTTTTATTGTTTTAAGTGGGGCAAAACCAAGGAAGGTCCTTTTCTCAATACTAGTTTTTCCTATTTAAACTAGATCAGATTTCAAGGCCATGGGTATTTGAGGCAAAAGAATATAAAGCTGAGTTATCTAGATTAGGAAATATGGGCTTTTGGCCTTAAAATTGAGGATAAATATTTTGAGGCAAAACTGACCTGTGTGGTAACAATTTGATGAATTGTATCCAATCACCAGCAAGTAAAATTTTTTTCACCTCGGTGGTGGCCAGATTCATGTGGTAATGATTGGTTAATTTTTACCTATCATTGTCAGGTAATATCTTCTCACCTTGGCGGTGGTCAGACTCATGTGGTAATGATTGGTTAATTTGTACCCAATCATTGATGGGTAAAATCTTCGCACCTCGGCAGTGGTCAGACTCAGGTGGTAATGATTGGTTAATTTATACCCAATCATTGATGGGTAAAATCTTCTCACCTTGGTGGTGGGCAGACTTGTATGGTATCAAACACCCCAAATTCAGCCAAGAAGTCAGAGTAATCCTATTATTAGTTATTACCTTTTTAAGCCAATTTTTATGATAAACCATATTTTTCTGATAGTTAGGATTCCACCAAGAATCCGCTAAGGTCTTTTCACTGTGGGTAATCATATCAATAATACGCAAATAATATTGAAGATTGGGCAGGTGATAGGCCAATCATGGTAGCAGATTTGGGAGCACTCATACCTCCAACATTCTTTTGCTTAAGTTGAGAAGGAGAATGTCTGACATAATTGGTGCAGTACCATCCCCAAGTTGGCCCACCTTGGGTAAAATTTGAATTTAAAATTAATCTGATCTAATCTAAAACCAGGCAGTGTTTAGTTATAGTGGTATATGAAACCACTGTAAAATATTTAATTTACACTTATATAGTTAAACCTCCTCCTCTTTTAAATAACTTAACTTTATGTCAAATAAACTTGGCATAAATATACTATGATATGTATATATATAAGTCTTCAGTTGATTTGATTGGGTTAATGATTTTGAATATGAGGTTGGTGGCCATTTTAATTTTTTTAGTTTTACTTTATCTAGTTGATTTTATTGGTCAATTATATGCTAAACTTTTTGATTGTCATCTATAATACTTTTTAAATTTAGTTGACTTTATTGATTGGTATCCAACTAGTTAATTTTGTTGGCCAATTATGTGCTAAACTTGACAATGCCCATCTAGAATAATTTAACCTCATCAAATTAGGATATCATATCATTGCCATGATTTTAAACACTACCCCAACTATTAGACATATTATAACAAAAGAGTATTTTGAATATAACTTATTTCGAGTTCTTCATTTATTGGATTTGTTCGGCTTAGCTCGAATAAACGTTTATACGATTTATCCATCTGCCCCCACCAACGATATTTGGTCCTATTTATTTGTGCCCGTCGACAATCGACCATCGCAATTTCTATTAATTGCGAAACCCGAGTGCAGTTAACTATCACATGTGATGGAATTGGGATTCCAGTATCTCACATCACAGGTATATAATAACCTGGCCACTAGATAAAACCAGATTTATGCTATAGTTCTTGAAATTAGTGTCTTCAAGTCTATCAGGTGGTGATTAGAGGGCTAAAAGAGTTACTAAATAATTTTTATTAGTAAGCGTTGACTAAATTATTCATCCATTTTAGGAAAAGTCCAATTGCTTTTGGATCAACCCAATCCCTTGTATTTCTAGATATGCATTTAGCGATTAAATTTTTAGCATCGATATTATATTATCTGCTATTGTGCTTATTTAAGCCATTTGAAATTTGCTAGTGAACCTTTTATTGAGCCAAACGGGTCAAAACTTCACAACACTAAAATGCTGAAACAGTTCAATTTATTTTAAGGACAAAAAAGATCGGCAGAGTACATATATAGTTTGGATATACTTGGCAATCAAGTTATTGGATGTTTAGAATTATATAAGGATTAGTTAATACTGTCATATTTTAAAATCTGATTTATTTTAAACTTGGTTAACTTTGGATCTATTTTTACATAGTGTTGCAAACTGCGTTAAACTAGGCTAGGATTTATGGTATATCCGTTTTGGTTCAAGGGTTATGTTAGTTATCACAGATGGTAATAGGCTGTTGGGGTTGAATATTTTATTTTTATATAAACTTGACCCAAAATGGAATTTTCCTTGAAAGATAATATATAAAAAGAAGGGAAGTTTTAGTGTTTATTATTATTATAACTGCAGTTTTAGCTACCGTTTTATACAATGTGATTATACTAGGACTAACGCATCTTATTAACAAGCCTAATGAAATCCGGTGCCCCAAAGTTCAAAGAACCTTAGGTGAAATCAAAGTCACAACTTAAGGATGCGTTAACATGGAAAGCAAATCACCGCTTGTATTAAATTCTAATCTTGGTTGGGCAGGTCTTCCTGCCAGATTTGTTAATTTTCATCAAAAATACCCCACAACTAAAGAGTTCAAAGAGCGTTCCGAAATCGTCACTAACAAGCTTAAAAAAGATGCCCCAACCTATTATAAATCCTCTCCGCCCCAGTTTTTTTACCATGTCAGTAAGGGAGTTCCTCTACTGAAAAATATTAAATGTTCCTTCTACACCTCTTGTTTAATTGTCGCCCACTGGGAGCCGGAGTCCTATTGGACTACAAGCATTGTTCATTACACAAGTAGAGTACCAAATGCCCCAAAAAGGATCTTATATTCATTGAACGTATCAAGCCGAGGCATCCTTGATAAATTTTTCCTCGTTATAAAGGGCCCTAAACGAGGGTTTGTCTATTTTAGTCGTATTTCATGGGGGTTAAGCTGACCTATGTGACTAATGCAAGACCAAAGTCACATTTCATCGCACATTCACTCATCGAGAGTGAACCCATCTTTTTATCCACCCACATCCCCGACGGTATTTTGGGGTTTTCACAAAATTAAGCATAAATTCAAGTATGAAAATTTGCGGTCAAATTTTGGTTTAGTGCTTTTGTTTTGTATGATGGCAAATTCGGATTACTATATGCAGTTTAAACTATAACTAGAAGCCTTTATTTTGCAAATTGAACTATTTGAGGCTAAATTTCTAACTAAACTTGTACTGAACGTATTTTTAGCACTAGTGGTGCCCAACCCAAAAAGGAGGAGCCACCACACACCTTTATTTGCAAATGGGCCAAACAAAGGGATTATTATAAATAAAAAAGTCCTAGTATGGCACCTCAGCTAACAGCCTAGGAAGCCATATCAGAAGGCAAGGAAGCTTTAGGGAAACTTTTGTCTGACACCTGCTTTAGCTGGCAGACCATGGCAGACAGCATTGGGGTGGGAGCCTCAGCAACATGGGGCATAAGGAGGTATAGTTGTGGGTTTTCTTTGTTTACAAGGCCAGTGGTATCCATAGCCTCAACATATTGAGCAAGTTGATGCTCAGCAAAAGTGATGAGAGCCAGCACACAAGTGAAAGACTTGATGCGCTGTTGGGTTTTGGGATAATTGGGGTTAAAAAGAGAAGTTTTTACTGCATCAATACAATATGGCTTGTACCAAAGGCAATCTCCTCAATTTCATAATTTGCATCTTCCTCTAAAGCATGAGGAAAATTGGGGATAGGAATACCCTCAATGAGGGGCTTCATCACCCCATGAAGTTGCTGGCAAAGTAGAGTGTTGGCAGGGTCAGCTGCAGCCTCAACTGCCATTTTATTAATATTTTTGTAAATTGGAAAACCACTTCAAGGGGTACTGAACACATTCCTTTATAAAATTCTACCAGTCTAGTTTAATAAAGGCAATCAAAACACCTACTTTATAATAGTACAACCATAAATAATGGAAAATTTATTATAACTCATACTTAGTTTGCTTTCTAACTCCATTAAAGAACAACTAAAATGTTAAATTCCAAATTATTATTTTTAGTCATTTCTGTTGGAATTGGGGCTAAGTGTATGCTCACTGGTGCTAATTAGCCCCAGAT
Source organism: Massospora cicadina (assembly GCA_022478985.1). Classification (NCBI taxonomy): domain Eukaryota; kingdom Fungi; phylum Entomophthoromycota; class Entomophthoromycetes; order Entomophthorales; family Entomophthoraceae; genus Massospora; species Massospora cicadina. The sequence continues at coordinate 219,448 of JAKSZP010015779.1, forward strand.
TTCAATAATATTGCAGTAGAAGTGCTTTTCTCAACTGCTAAAATAAAATAAAAAGGGACCATCTAGTACTAAAAAAATAAAATAAAATAAAAAGGGTTTTTTCACCACTAGTTAGAATAATAATAATTTTAATACTAAAGCTAGGTATTTATGGGTTTTCATTAGTTGCAGTGAGGGGGTAATAAAGCAGTTCCTATTAAGATCTCGCTGCTTAGTATTTATTTGGTTCAGCTTGAAGTTCAGAACACTTAGGAATATCCAAATTAGGGAAAATAGGGATTCAACCTATTGGAGCTCTCAAGTTTCTCTTTTCTTCAATGGAACAACCAATGGAGGGTTGATACTGGGTAAGACTAGTTTGTTCAGAAAAAAATTTTATATTTAAGCCAATCAATGGGCGAGAAAATATCTTCACCTTGCAGGACCCCTTTCACCCCTATAAAAGGGGCTGGTTTCCGCCTAAGCGTTTAAACTGAATAGTTGAGGGGCTGTGGGAAGAGCTCAGAATAACTTTCCATATTTGGCTGCAGTTTTGGCTCAAGCTAATTTATAGGAGCTAGGAAATTTTGACTGAGAATTAGATGGAATAGAATTGCCTCAATTCAAAGGGTTCCATCAAGAATTGGCCAAGGTCCTTTGGCCAAACTTCATCCTTTAAATAAACCAAAGCACTCTTATTAAATAGACTTGTAATTATCTGACATCACCCTCTTCAAGAGTGTTAGGGGGAGAATAAGGCTGGAAGAACTGGCCATAAACTTAGTTGACAGTTACTCCTGTATCAAGGGATTTGATTGATTACTCATCCCCTTACTTGTAAATGACTAAAAAAGGTCCTTCTCACTTAGACCCAAACTTCTCCCTTCTGGGAGTGATCCAATTATGATAGTACGGCACCAAGTCAGATACTTGGAAGGAAGGTAGAGGGGCTGGAGCAAATTAGAAGTTTGACCATCTTTTGTGATAGTTTTGGACAAATTAGACATAGCCTTTTATTGTAACTCAATAACGTGCTGGGCCAACTTCTCAATGGCTTGCTCATGGTCAGTTCTATAAGAGAATATATCTTTGGCTAATAATGCTGGCACTTCAGGTTCCCATCCATACATCACATGGAATGGAGATATTTTAAGGATTTGGTGGTAACTGATATGTTAGGTCATGAGGGCACTTGGAAAGTATTGATCCCAGTGAAGAGGGTCTGAAGTGGCCAACTTCTGTAATATGGAGACCTGGTCACATTGGCTCTTTCCACAGTACCATTGGTCAAGGGTATATAGGGGGCAGAAAAGAGCTGTTGCATGCCCATAGAGGTAGCAAAGATCTTCACTTAGGAGGTAAAATTTTTACCATTATTTCAGAGCAAAACTTGAGGGTAATCATGTCAAGCAAAGTTATACTAATGGAGGAAAATGGCAGTGGCTTTGGACATATGAGCTGTAAGAGCCACAGCCTTGACCCATCTTGTAAAGTGATCAATCCTTACCAAGATATATCGATTTCCATCCATAGTTTGGGGTAGAGGGCCAACCACATCTAGGCTGATCATGTGGAAGGGCTTTTGAGGAGTGGTAGGTTGATATTAATAACTGGTTTTGAAGTTTAATTGCTTTTTAAATGTGTTGAAAATTGGGAGTTGGCTACTCTTCATGTAAGTACCATTTGTTACAATTCTGGGTTCTTCACAGATTAAAATCCCCCAACTGTTAGATGTTCAGATTTCATATGTCCACAAACCGCATTATCTAATAGTTGATAGATATTATGAAGACTATTATCCATAGTTGAATAGATAAACTGTTATGGTCCAACGCTAGACCTTGAGTACTCTTGATGTCAACTATAGGAAATTCTTCCCTAATTCACCTAACTTGATCCATTATCAGATCCAGAAGTTTACAGCCTTTCTCCTCGTTACACGGAGTCTGTGGAGTTTCCATTCTAAGTTCAGCTTCTCTTCTAAGGATCCTTTATCATTACTCTTTATATGACAAAAGAGTCCTTGATTATTGCTCACAGCAATAATTTCTGAAGATGAATAAAACTTAAAACAATTATCAATTAATAACTCAATATTTGGACTTAATGTTAATGTCAAGTTTAGGGTTTTCCATTATTGGAATTATCAGAATTTTATAAAGGAATTTGGCGCCCAACCCATTTTTGGCGCCTCAGTTATAAAACAGCAGCCATTGCCATTGAACTTCACTTTTGAAGTCTCACCAGCAATGGTCTTCTCCATTTGGTTAGGATTCCTTTGTTGGACATCGTTGAGACCTAAAACGGAAAGAGTCAGAAAACGTGTCCCTAACGTTTTCCACTCAATCCCAGAAAATAGCCATATTTGGCAAGCGACCTGCTTAGGTAATGGGATTTGTTATCCAATATGGCAGATTGTAAACCAACTGATCAGTTGGCTAGTTGCAGGTTGCATCACTCGCCTTGCAACTTGCTCCTTAAATTCACACTTTGTTGGTGATGAAATCTGACCAATCCCAATAGTTAAACCTGATAGTTAATCATTGATCAACTATCAGATGCCACTATTTTGTTGACAACTCTGCCCAACAAGATCTTAATCATTCACCCAAATTGATCCCTGATGGATCCAAAGCTTGTAAATTACCTAAAATTCCCCAAATATTATTAACCTGAAATGTGGGGTCAATTGATATCCAATTCACTAGCCATAGGAAATTATCCCCTACCAATCCACAGGTAATCTAGGAGGTTGAAAATGTGGTCAAAAATCCCAACATATCCCCCTCTTGCCTAGATTTCCAGAAAGAATAGGGTTGGTACATTATTATGCCACCTTGGACCAGGTTTAATACTTTTTGGTTTCTACAAAGCACAGTCAATCATCGCTCAACTCTGCTCAGGACAACCTTTGGCATGTGGCTCTATTTATTTTCTCCTTTTCTACAGTCTCCTCAGAGCACAGTCCTCATGAACCACTGTAATGCAAGGCTGATCGATTTACTAATGACAGTGCTAGTCTCAGAAAGCCAGTTTTCCCCCCAGTCAGGGCATATGACCCGTTGTCATAGTCAGGATCTTGGTCAGGCGTCCTTGATTTCCTGATCTTCCTCCTTGTCCTTAACAGGATTTCACTACCATCAATGTTTGTCTTGTGGAACAATTACAAATGCTCAATTATATTTGCTCTTGTTATTTTCTCATGAAAACTTTTTTAGTTCTTATCATTCTAATTCTTTTATGAAGAGCTTAACTCAAAAATTTTGAAAATCTATTTTCCGAATTTAGAGCTTAATTGATACCAAACTAAATAATTTCAACTATTATAAAAAGTCTGACATCCCCCTCTCATCAAGCTCATATGTCAAATTTGGAATCTTGGTACCAGCAACTGCTCGACAGTCTGTCTGATAAAGATGCTTGGCTCTTCCAACTAATGAGTTGATCTATGCAAAGAAATCTCTTCTATGGTCCCCCTAGGACTCGTACTCCCAGTCAAGCACCCATAAGCAGCACTTCTGCAAAACTACCAGAAATGGTATCCAACCCTTAAGAAACCAGAGTAGAAACCATCTTTCACAAAATGCAGCCAATTCTCCCTCTATCATTGATTTGTGAACTGTATTTTGATACATCCTGGATTTGGCTCCTTTTGCAGATACTCCTACTATTATCATCAAACCTCCTGAAGTAATTCCAACCAATATTGATCATTTTTCCTTGTTGGATAGACTTTCTTCTGTAGTTCTTTTCTGACTCAGCCAATTTTTATAAACCAACTGTTCTTTTAACCAAACTGGCTATTGGAAATTGTGAACATTTTGAGCTCCCCTATGCAGAATTGTGGACTCAAGTGACCAAGATTCTTTTTATAGCTCTGAACCCCTCCAATCTTACAAACATCCTAGATTGAGACGTTGCAGCCTATGCCCTTCATTTTTGCCAGCCAAGTTCTCCTAAGTTGGGCCATAAAACTTCCATCCTCTCATAAATTCCATCACTCATTCTGTTTTTTGAATTCAAGGATCTCATAGTTGTCATCTTCAGGATGCCATCTGCTCCTTGAATCACTATCTCTTTTCTGATAATTCTCATCAGTACCTCCCCCTTATGGCTCTAATTGGGGGCATGATTCGGCAACCCCTGCCTAGTATCCATTGCACAATGCTGACTCATATGTTCAATGTTCTTAATGAAGACTGTCAGCAAACGCTCAAGACCAATCTTCCGTCTCTGGTACCATATCAGGATTTCTCAGGGTTATTTGCAGACCGATCTTCTGGTTTTGTTGCTTTCCTCTCCAATATGAAGTATTGCATTTAGCAAATACTGAAATCTCCATCTCTTTTCCCCTCATTACGTCCTTGCAGGGATCAGCCTCCATATCAATGAACTTGGCTTTAAGTAGGTCTATCCCTTGCTAGCGTCCAATATCAAATAGATTTTGGCAGTTTATTCACCCTTACTGTTATATATCCACCCTTCCCCAAGAGGTGACATAGGTGGAATCATCCCCAAGTTGAGGATATCCAATAGAAAAATAGAAAAATATATCTTTTTATATGCGTTTAATGTTTTTACATATATTTCTATCAATCTTTTACCTTTTCTTAAATTTTATATGGTACATGACCTTCACTTGGTTCAGCAATCCATCTCTTTATTTATTCCCCTCAAACTGGTTCCTAGGTATACTCTAACCTACCAGGTTTCATAGTTCAATGGTCTTATTATTTATGACTTAACCATCTATTTTGGTTCAGAGGTCCTTTTTAGTACTACCCAAAAGTTGTCAGGACATAACCATCTCAAAGTTTCAGCTGTCCTTTGTGAACTCTCCTTTTATTTTTCTTCAATCCACTTCTTTAAATATTTAGCTTAGACAAGATTCACAATCCTTCCATATAAGAGGTTCTTGATGGAATAGGCGTCCATTGTCGTCTTGGCAATAATCTCAAATGAACCTGACCACAACATATCATTTTTGTTTCTTCTTTTGAAACCATTCATATCACAATAGGCAACCATATCGCCTATGTGGTATTCTGATAAGGCTGGTCAGTTCTTATTATCTCTAATTTTGGCCTTAAATCTCAACTTCAAGGTTGTATCAGATGTTTGCAATTAAGTCTCAATCAGGATATCTGAAAGTTGGAGCAGGTACTACTCAGCACTCATCCCCAATGTTGGTTCAACCACTAAATATAAATTTGGTGATAATGCAGCCTTCCTTCCATACAATAATTTAAATGGCATCTTTCCATTTGCCATATGGTGACTTATGTTACATGCAAATGTCACTGAACTAAGGTATGTTCCCCAAGTGGAAGTTCTCCCTGTGAACAGCTTCCTCAGTGTTGCAGCCAGCGTTCCATTGACCCATTCTACCTTTCCGTTTGTCTCCAGCTGGTAAGTAATGACACAACTCCTTAGATCCCCATTATCCCATTCAACCTCAGGATCACGTGGGACGTGAAATTCATTTCATTGTCACTTAACAAGACTTGCGGGCATCCATGGTGGTATCTGACATGATCCAGGATAAACCTTATAGTGCATATAGCATCCATTTTCCAGGGCCTTCATCTCAACCCATCTAGTCAGATAGTCGATTGCAACTATTATGTATTTGACTCCCCCTGTGCTCATGGCTAATGTTTCCATCCTGTTGATGGACACCATATGCCAGGAAAATTCAGGATGGACCAGTCAGTATCCATTCATTTTCTGTGAGGCTTATGCAACTGACACTCCACACAGAGAGCCAAATAATTGGCCACATCATAGATGATAATATCAGTAATAGTACAGGCAAATGTGGTCTTTCATCTTCCACAGGCCTCCATGACTGACAACCTAATGCATGGCTAGAACAATTGCCACTCGTTCTGATGGTCTCTGGAATAATAATTATTTTCCATTGATCGTCTTGAAAACTTGTCCATCCTTGGTCTCAGTGTTTTTCATTGATTTCTGAAGCCCACCTTAGATCTCTCAGGGCTTGTTCCTAATTTATCCATTAACCATCTTCTAGAATAGCTCATCTGATTGCGATATACCACTTGGACCATTGGTAACCCAGATAAGCCATCCACATTCTGGTGAGAAGATCTCGCTCAGTGAACTATCTCATAGCCATAAGACTGAAGCTTCAATGTCCATCGGGCCAGTCATCCTTCCAGTTATCTTAGATTATGCATCCAATGCAGAGAGGAGTGGTCCTTAACAACTTTAAAGTGCGTTCCATGAATATACGCCCAAATTCTATTTACAGGCGTAAATTACCACAAGGCATTCATGATCAGCAATGGCGTAATTCCATTTTGTTGCTGATAGCATCCAGCCCACATAAGCTACAGGATGTTTTACCCCAAGCTCCTCTACTTGACTCAGGATGGTGCCAATTGCCATTAACAAATCATTGATCTTTATTTATAAATTCTCAATTGAAATTCGGCTATCTCAATATTGGAGAATCTATCAGATACTGGCGTAACTCATCAAAAGAACTCTGGGCTTCTTCATTCCAAACAAATCCTTTCCTAAAATCCTTCAGCAAATGAAAGAGTGGCTTGGCGATTCTCACAAAATACTGTATAAATCTATGGTAGTATCCAACTATTCCAAGGAACACTTGGACACCTTGGACACTTTTTGGGATGACCATTTGCTAAATGGCCTCAATCTTCTGGGCTTGCGGCTGCAGTTCACTAGAGTTGATAATGATTCCCAGATATTCCAATTATTTCTTGAAGAAGTGGCACTTCTTCAGCTTAACCTTTAGGTTAGCCGTGGACAGTTTTCTAGAAGACTTCTTCCAAGTGGTGTAATCGGTCAGTAAGGTCCTACTAAACAAATCTGTATCGTCCAAGTACACCAGGACGCATTACAAGTATCAAGTCATTTAATATAGCATCCATGGCCCTCTGGAACGTCTCAGGCTCATTACAAAGACCTTGAGGTATCCTAGTCAGTTGATACAGCCCCTGCGCGGTGATGATCATAGATTTCTCCTGGTCTTCCATTATCAATTTGATTTGACAATATCCCATTATCAGATCTATCGCAGAGAAATACTTTGTTTTTTCAAATCAATCTAATGCATTTTCAATTTGTGGTAGTAGATATAGATTCTTCTTTGTTATTTTATTCAGCTTTTGATAATTGTTACCACCCAATTAGAGCCATCTTTTTCTTCACAATCAGGATAGAGCTCACCCAGGGACTTGATGACAGAGCTAGAAGCCCATGCTTCACTAGTATGCCTTTTTCTTCTTCCACTACAACCTCAGAAGCTTATAGCCATCGAATCAATATCATCCTTATTGGCAAATTTTCTGGTGTCAACTTTATGGCTGAAATTCCTTGCACATCCCGAATCATGATCATCCTGGGTAAATATTGCCCAATATTTTCAAATATCTTGAGCACCTCCTCCTGATTTCTTTCCATCATATCAGCGAGTTGCTCTTGATCAACCAATAGATTGATGCTCTCTGTCACCCCTGCAGATAATCCCATCTCATTAAGTGTCTCAAAACTATGGAATTTTCTCAATTCTGCCATTGGATCAGATGAACAAACGCAATGCTCTGATTCTTCTCAATCTTTATCGGGTTTTCACTCAAATTCTCCGGGAGAACTCAAATTTTTTCATGGCCAGGAATAGATATTCTAGGATCCACCCATGGATCTAATCTGGACTTCTTCCAGAAGCTACTTACTTCAATATACAACAGCTTGGTTATCTCTAACATTAACCTCCGTGTTGACCATGATCTAAAATCCTGGAAGTATGGTCCTTGCATTCTTTATTTGCAATAAAATTCCCTAATTTTCCTGGATTTCCTTCAGTATTTCTCTTTGTTTTCGCCCAACCAATTGGTAGCAAATCAGGACAATGTCATTATTGTAGATCAGATTGATGAAATTGGTTCTCCTGGTCAGTGGAGTTTCCTCATCTCTCTGATACACTAGCAGTAGTGTCTGACTCAATATGGTCAATGTATTATCTTCCAAGTTACATTTAACTATATAATTTTCTTAAAAACTTGTTTTCAATTAGAATATCATAGTTTTGGTTGGCCAAAACTATTTCTGGGGAGAGTACCACTAAAGATCCAAATTGGAGTGGTAAAGCATTATACGCTTCACAGGAGATGGTTGTATTTGGCCTAGCGGTCCCATATTCTTTCTTGTGATCCAAATAAGGCGATATTCTTATATTCTTCACAAGCTTGGTCTAGACAATATTGATAGGCGACCACTGTCAACTATTGCCTGCACCTGTACTCAATTAACCATTATATCATTATATGTACACTCAGAGTATTGAAAATTGTATTTACTGAGTGACAGCTGCGTTTAATGCCAAATTGAGGGTGTGAATAATTTGCGTCAATAAATCAGGAAATGATTCCTTAATCGTGCTAAGGGGATAGACAGGTTTGCCTCATCTAATCTGATCTCGGTCAGATCTTTCAGATTCTCTGCAGCTCAAATCTTGTCCACTAATTGCCGCACATATGGCGAGAAAATTCCTTGATTATTTTGTGGTCAATCCCCTTTGCTCCAGATCTGGTTACTTCATTGACATCAAGGTTGACCACTTGATAAAGTTGGTCCTGCTTATCATCATTAATGAACAGATTACTAATGTTGATTTCTTTTAAGATATTGGGGTAACTGGTTTAACTGAAGCTTTAAGCTGTTCCCATCCAGGCTTTGGTCCCTTTTATCAACTCCTGTGCAGGTTTGGCCTTGTTTTCCTGGACCACGTTAATCTTCTCCTTTGGCTTCTTGCTTTGAGCAGCAAAGTGTCCCCATCCTAAACACTGATAACAGCACTTGTCTTTCTTGTCTGTCCTCTTGGACTCCTTGGGCTTATTTTCTGGCATGGTTTGATTATTGGACTCGTTAGCACTCTAAGTTCCCTTAATAGGATTCAAATTTTAAGCTTGAATTGACTTAAAGCTTCGATTTTGGGCTCAAATGTGACTCCTAATATCTTCAAATTATCCATCATTTGTGAGATGGTAATTTTGGTTGCAAATATGGAAGACATCTTTTATATAATTATGATAAGACCTAAGGGCCACTTGCAAGACGATCCATGTGTCAAAATTATCCAGTACTTTCACTCCAGATCAAAATCTGCGATTCATGGTAGAATTGGTCGGAGAAACTCACTAAAGACTCATCCTTCTGGATTTGGATTTACATAAATTCCTGTTTTCGTTTTGAAATATGTTTTGGACTTCCAAGTTCTTTCATTATGGCAGCCTTGCCTCCAGTAAGACCAGCTGTCCCATCTAGATGGGATAACACCAAATTCTGACAGTTGGTGTCCAAACAGTTCATCACCATCAAAACTTTTTAATGATTGCCATACCCAAACATTGTCATATCAAACAATTGAAAGAATGCAGGGGCATTATCCCAATGGAATGTGGGTAATTTTGGCGTAGCTCTAAATTCCTCCAATGTTTCTCTAGCCACCACTCTTTGTTTGTCTAATTGACTGACTTGAGGAGTAATTTTGGGGTCATCTCTGAAATGTCTGCTAATGCAGTCAGTTTACTTCTTAGAATAGCTGACTTTCCAACTGGAGTTTTTGGGGTTCTTTCTTTGCTGTCGTCGCCACATAGGGCTCACATTCACATTTATGAGTCTTCAACTCTTTGACTTGCTTCAATAGACGCTCAATATCTGTGCTGAATGAACACAATAAAATGTGATCTGCTTTGCATTCAGTATTCAAGATTAAAAGTTCTCAAACTAGAACTATTTTTTCCTTAATGACGTTACTTTCCTTAGCAACTCATTGCCATAATTGGAGATATCTTCAACTCCTTCCTCAATCTTAGTAACTTTCTCCTCCAAGGGAAAGAATTCTCTGTGATTGGCAGAATTTAATGCGTTCTTGTTGATAGTTGCCAACTCCATCCAGAGCTTTCTAACTCGTCATTGTATGACATCTTATACTGGTGTATCCTACTCAAATACTTACTGTAGCAAGGACCAATTGTTAAAACTGGGAGTTTGCTACTCTTCTTGTGAGTACCAAATGTTACGATTCTGGGTTCTTTCCAAATTGAAAGCTCAACTATTAACTGTAAAGGTACAATATGTGCATGATTTGCGTTGTCTGATAGTTGATTGATAATAGTATGACAACTTTTATCCATGGTTGAATAGATAACCCGTTATGGTCCAACGCTAGACCTGAAATACGCTTGATGCTGACTATAGGGACTTCTTCCCTTATCCAATTAACTTGATCCACTCTCAGATACAGAAGTTTACAGTCTTTCTCCTTGTTACATGGAGTTTGTGGAGATTCCCTTCTAAATCTTAGCTTCTCTTCTAAGGATCCTCGATCCTTACTCTTTAGATGACAAAGAGTCCCCAATTATTGCTCACAGCAATAATTTTTAAGATGATTGGAACTTAGAACAATTGTAAATTTCTAACTCAATATTTGGACTCAAAGTTAAAGTCAATATTAAGGGTTTTTTGATAATGTTAATTATCATAAATTTATATTGGGACTTTGGCGCCCAAAATTTAGTTGGTGCCACAGCCATGAACAGCAGCCATTGCCATTGAACTTCCCTTTGATGTCTCACCAGCAATGGTCTTCTCTTCATAAGGTTAGGATTCCATTGTCAGACATCCTCAAGACCTAAAATTGACTGAGTCAATAAAAGTGTCCCTAACGTTTTCTGCTATATCCCAGCAAACCAACCATATTTAGTAAGCGACTGCTAAGGTAATGGGACTCTTTTCCATTATGGCAGGTTGCAAACCAAATGATTGATTTACTAGTTGCAGGTGGCATCACTCGCCTTGCAACTACTCATTAAATTCCCAATTGGTTAGTATGAAACCCAACCAATCCCAATCAGTAACTGATAGTTAATCATTGATCAACTATCAGATGCCCCAAACTGTTGACAAATTTGACCAATAAGATTTAAGCATTCACCCAGATTGGTCCCCAATGGATAAAAACCTGGAAAATTACCTAAAATCCCCCAAACATTGTTAACCCAAAATTGAGGTCAACCAATATCCAACTCACTTGCCATCGGGAATTATCCCCTTTCGATCCACAGGTAATCTAGGAGGCTGGAAAGGTGGGCTAAAATCCCAACATCATGTCAGACAAGCATCTAGGACTTTGATAATGGTCTCCATAATTACCTCCCAGTAGTAGCGTTCTTTCACCCACTCATAGGTTTTCCGCACGCCACTATGCCCTAGAATGGCATGAGACTCAATAATGACAGGTACTCACTCAGATGGCCGAAGTAGGGTAATTAGTTCGCCCCTACTTTCTTGTATAGTTCCCATTGTCCTCCTTAGTGTTATGGGAGTGTCAAGCTAGCATCTTCTGGATGGGTTCATCCTCATCCTCCCAAGCGTCAGGGGTTATTAAGAAATAATGTAGCCTCTCCGCTTCACTATTATTTAATTGAAGGACGGGCAGCTGAGTCAACCCATTGACATTCATGTGGCTCATCCCAGCTCTTATTCAATAGTCATATCATAGTGCTGGATCTTCAAAGCACAGTATGCCAACCGCCCAGTGGGATCTTTCATATTTAGTAACCACTTTAAAAAGTCGTGGTCAGTAACAACATTAAACAAAATCACATAAGAAAGGGTAGTAATATTTAACAGCAAGCAATACAGCAATGCACTCCTTTGCAGTGACGTTATATCTGCGTTTTGCCTTAGAAATCATTTTGATTAAGTATGAAACAAGATAATAACCCCATGCCCATCCAGTTGAGCCAAGATAGCTTTAACAGCGTAGTCATAGGCATCAGTAAACATCATGAAAGGTTTACTATAATCAAGGTGGCGTAGGATTGGCCATCGCTCCAACATTTTTAGCATTTCAAAGGCAGCCTTTTGTTCCGCTTCTCAATGGAAAAGGGTGTCTTTAGATAAAATGCGTATGAGGGGCTCACTGAGCTGAGAAAATTTGGGGATGAATTTATGGTAATATCCTATCATGCCCAAGAACACCTGTTTATTGTGGAGGGTTTTGGGGGCAGGCATCTTGGATATCGCCTCAACCTTATCATGGAGAGGCTGGATTCCATCTGGAGATGGCGTGGCCCAGGAAATCTAACTTCTTCTGGAAAATTGTACATTTGGAGGGCTTCAGCTTAATGTGATAGGCCCGCAGACATTGGAAGTCTTCCTTTAAGTGTGAAAGATGCTCAATGAACGTTTGGGAGAAGACATTGATATCGTCAAGATAGACAATTATGCAACTAAGCTTCAGATCCTGCAAAATGTGGTTTATGGCTCTCTGGAAAGTTGTGGGCGCGTTGCACAACCCTTGGGATAGCTGAGTGGGTTGAAATAAGCCCTCACTTCAGATAAGCGCACAATTTTCCTATTTTTGTGGGGAAAGGTCCATCTGCCAGTACCATTAGCCATGTCCATGGCGGAAAAAATTTGGACCCAGAGAGTTGGGCCAGAGCATCACCAATTCTCTGGATTGGGTAGCTGTCCTTATTGGTGAGGTTATTCAGCTTGCGGTAGTCCATAACTACCCAATGCCCACCATTCTTCTTTTTTATGAGCAATAGCAGAGATGACCAAGTGCTTTGTGAAGGCACCAGCAGCCTCGAAACCAGTAACTGTCAAAGCTCCGTCCTCATTTGGAGCTCCTCGACTTTTGATTTCCAATAAAGCTTGGATCAAATAGGCTTGGCATCACCAACATCAATGGTGTGACTCCAGTCCTTCATATGCCATAGTCAGTATTAGATTTGGAAAAGATGTCACTATAAGACTCCAGTAAAGAATGAACTTTATAAAGCTCAGCAGGAGTTAGATCATAGGAAATTTGAACGTTGGGCAAAGCGCATATCAATTAGTCGATGTATACCCATATCTAGCATAGACCCAATATAATGGACTTGTTGGATGTCCTCAACTGAATCAGCAGGGCTTTTTCAATCTCCTGATGCTTCCTTACAACCATGTCCTTGTTAATAAAAATTCCCAGCAGAATATTAATAAAGTCGCTGGTAGGCAGGGTCTAGGATACCTGGCAACACCTGAGGTTCCAAAAGACTTATCCCCTCAATGCTTTTTACGTGAAGTAGGAAGTTGCGGGGGATTTGCACAGTAATACTGGTGTCTATCACATTTTGCTCACCCGCCTTGACTACTGCCTCCTCTGACGCATACAATGGAATGCCCTCTGAAGCATCCACGGAGTCAGGCAGCTTTTTTGTTTCTGCCAGATGTGGTATAAGAAAGAGAGAGGGCGGAGGAAGGGTACTCAATGACGCATGTGTATTCTTTTTTCTTAAACTCATCATTTGTAAAGACCAGGGGACCTTCATAATTTAAAAGGGAGAGAAATCTCTGTTTCATATTAATGATTCTGTCATACTCAATCATGAATTGAGTGCCAATGAGAAGATCATATGCATTATTGTTAATGCCACAGCGGGGGCAGCCAGTAGGAGTTTCTCCAATCCATATGGGTAAAGAAGGGTAGGCTCCAATAGCTCGCATATTGTTAGCCCTGCAGTTCCATACTCTTAAAATAGTTCAGGTTGAGCGCCACTTTATTTTTTTTAAGCTTTGAAGAGATTACACTCACTGAAGCACACATATCAAGGTTGGCTATAACTTGCACCTTGTTGATGACAAACTCTACCTTAGTTATTGGGCTACCAAAAGTAGGGGGGAGGGCGAGAACCTCTGTTAAATGGAGAGAGGAGGTAAGGCGTTGAGCCATCGCAGGGTATCCATCATTAATAGATATGAGAGTATGAACTTGTTGGGCTGATTAAATCACTGTGCAATAAGCTGGTCAGCATCACTTGAGGTATTGGCATCACTGAACACCTCAACACCTGTTGGAGATAGGTGCGTTGGAGTATCATGGCCATATCTATTCTTTCATCCTCAAAATATCTGGGATCTGAACTTCCATTGGGGCTCTCAGGTTATAATAGCCCACGTCTTCTCCACCCCCTTCAGACTCGTCATCAGAGGGATTTTCAATGCACCTCAACGAGTTACTAAGAGGGGATTAGAAACTGTCTTGTTCTCTCAGGGGGAGGGCCTTTTGGCACTCATCTACCCTTTTGACTTTTGAAGGGAGCATTGTAGCTGCATCAACTTTTGGGGCCACTAGAGCAGAAAAACCCTTCAGGTGCGTGGTCTGAGGAGAGGCCGTGGTTGTTATGGAGGATGGATCTGAGAGCTGTGATGGTGGTACCGCTGTGATGGACCACATAAGAGAGTGCGTGGGGGTGGCGAGTACTCAACTGATTCCAAAGGCCTGATGGGGGGTGCAGCTGAGGGAATAGAGCCCGACCTTATTACCACTGGTTCCATATGGCCAACCTCTAATGGGGGAGGGCAGCCTAGCTTGGGATGCCCCACAGGAACTGGCTTTGAAAGGGTAGTCAGCACCAGAGGGGTCAGTAGGATTGGCATGGACTCCTTCTGCCAGGCTATAGTGGGAAGATCCTCAATGGTTAAGGCTTGCGGTTTTAACTCCACTAATTGGGGGTCTCAACTTCATAAAGGTCTGCAACCTCCAATAAAACCTCCTTTATATCTCATATGCTCCTAAAATGCCTTTTGATTGAGATAAGATGCCTTTCTAGGGAAGGGAGAGAAGTTAACCCACTCAAAATGGAAGCAATGGCGGCAAAAAGAGGCAGCATTTTTGTTAGTAGCAAGGGATGAGCTTTATTGTAGATCCGATCAATAAATGAAGCAACTGATTTGCCCTATTTCATGATAAAGCGCATAAAGGCCTGTTTCCACTCTTTTAACTTTATGGAAAGCTGAACTCATTAATAAGCATACCTTTAACCTCTTCCCAGATATTAAGGGTGTTCATGTATGGAACCATTATCTCTTGGTCTGATTGACTTAAACAGGGAGGGATTAATCCAATTTTTGTGATGGTCATTCATGCCTTCCATCGCCAACACATAGATGAAGAGAAACGAGGCAATGCTACCCTCACTGGAGGTAAACTTGTCTTTGAAGGGGAGTTTGGAGATGGCTGTAGAGGATAGCTTATCAGCTTTTTAAGTTGAGAGAGTGTACTGGCTAGCTGCTGTTCCAATGCAGATACCCTTGGTTCAAAAGCAGCGGGGAGGCTAGAAGTGATATACCCCCCAACAGCCGCCATTTTAAAAAGAAAGAGGTGGTTTACATGCTACCACTGTAGTGAGTACCACTCGTTGTATTTTAAGCTTTTTAAAATGCTTGCTGGTGCACTTACACCTAAATTACAATAATTTTTTCGCAGGAGAAGTGATATTCTCTATTGAAGGATTATTGATTCAGGAGATTCTTTGCACCACTTATAATAAAAATAGTAAACTCCATATAATCCCAATTAGTTGGATTTTTATATATATTATCAGTTGTAGCGAGGGGGTAGAAAGTGACCCTATTACGATCTTGATGCTTATATTTATTATGTCAAGGCTCAAACTTTGGATTAGCTAGGAATGTCTGAATTATGTAATATGGGGATTTGACCTACTAGAGCTATTAAGTCTCACTTTTCTTTAATGGAACTACAAATGGAGGGTTGTTACCGGTAAAACTAGTCTGTTTGATGACTATTTTGATATATTTAACCCAATTACTGTTAAATTATCTTCACCTTGCAGGACCCCTCCACCCCTATAAAAGGGGATGGTTTCCGCCTAAGCGTATAAACTGAATTGTTGAGGGGCTGGGGAAGAGCCTCGGCATAACTTTTCATATTTGGCCGAAGTTTTGGCACAACCTGTTAATAAGAGCTGGAAGAGTTGGCTGAAAATTGGATGGAATAGAATTGCCATGATTTGAGGGGTTCCACCAAGATTCAGCCAGGGTCTTTGGCCAATTTTTTACCTATTATAACTGAAGCACTCTTAGATTAATATTGGACTTGTAATTGTCCAACACTATTTTCAATGTTCAGTTTGCCACAGGAGAACATAAGTGACCAATGGTCACAGTTTATGGCGCAATTTTGGGACAAACCCTGGAAATCTTGAAGATTAAGCCGAGTTACTAAAAGCATATTATCCTTAATAAGACAGTCAAAATGGAGTGGGTTAACCAGATTCTTTAGCAAATTCTTCACTGTTACGCTGTAGCCACACAGGGCACCTTGGCGGATTATCTTTATTGACTCAATTTTGTTATAATAGTGGTGCTCATGCGTTTACTAATTTCTCGCCATATGAGGTCATGCTGGGGTACAAACACTCTTTTTTATTAACCATGTTTAGCCAAAGGCTCTAGCTGTGGCAGAACAAGCGCAGCACATTTAAAGCAACTAGTCCTTGGTTTTGGAGCATCTGACAAAGGCCATCAGTAATTATAACCATTTGTGCGGACTGAAATCGTCTCCCAGCCCATGAAATCACAGTGGGGTCCTCCGTCATGTTGTACATGTGCCTTCTTCAGATTCAGGTGCCCTCCCATAAGTTTACAAGCAAATGCTCCGGTCCCCAGATGGTAGAGGCGGATTTTGGCAATGGAACGTTTCAGTTGATGCTCCTGCCCATTGGAAACAGCACCCTGTTTTCCACGTTTCTCAGTTGAGCCTATTTTGGGGAAAATCCCATCAGAACCAGACCCAACGTGGTCTAGGTATTAAAGAGGCTTAAATCAAGTTCATCTTTAATTCACAGAAATCTTGCTGTTTGATCCAGTATTTCATGGCCAGGAAGAGGTTCCTTGCATATGAGAAAGTTTGGTCAGCGCCCAGGACTAAGCTAACTGTGGCAAGTTGTTGGAAGCCTTTCACGCTCTTTATTTGATGTTCCATGTCCATGCAAAAGGTCACCACGCTCTTAGCTATTATGCTGCAAAAGACCATAAGAACTTCATGCTCACACAATATCTCAGTAGTGGTGCTCTACCTGTTCAAAGAGAGAAGGATAATGTAAGTCTGGGGGAGCTCCCCGTTCCTCAACCATGTGGAATCCCCATTACGCACAAAGAAGGGGGTGAGGAAGGCGGCCATCCCACATGTGACCCAGGGCAATTTGTCCCATGTGGTGTATGAGAGTGGGAGATGGCTTACCACCTCAAAGTTGCCCCTTTGCCCATTACTTTACCACACAAGAGCTGGGACAGCAGATTAGGTGGTGTGAGTAAAGTGGCGGTGGTAAAGGGTTTCCTCCAGAGAGAAAATGGCGATCTCTTTTTCTGAAAATAATTTTAGGTTCAACTGAGGGAGCAAAATAAAAAGTATTGAGTTGTGGCAGAGTCGAGTTGGTTGTGGTAAAATTGGGTTCAAAACCCTGCCAGGTTGAGTTCCTTCTGATGACTGAGGTGGTCTAACCCCACTAGTTTTAAGTGCAGCAGATTCATTCAAACCCAATGGATTAACCCTATGAAGCATAGCCATGAGAATAACCAGTTGCCTACTGGACAAAGCGCTGACAACCTGCCAAGTGAAATTGCAGTGGGAAGGGAAATAAAGTGGCAAATTTTGAGCAAGAGTCAACTGGCCAGCATAAGGTAAAATTGGCATCGAGTTAGTTACAACATCTCATTCTACCAGAATTGGTTTGGATAAAGCTATACTCAGTTCATGCAATCCCAATTAATTCCTATGCCCTTCAGTACTTAAAACAACCATCACTCAAAGTATGGTTGTGGTCAATTTTCAAAAATTTTGTTTGTTACAACAATTTTCCCTTCCTGTCCATCTTCTAGTTATAATTTTTATTACTCTCTGCAGCTGCTGCTACCAAGTTTCATGCTCCTGGGGTTGCACAATAACAGGACCTTAGTGTCCATCATCACTACATTTCTGCCTTCTCTCCTGAAATGGGGAATCAGGTTAATGGCATTCTGGGGATGTCCCCACTTTGGAATCCCTTTGGCATCAATATGTACCTTTGCTGTTAGAGATCATTTCTCCCTTATAAAGAAGTCTGTAATCTAACCATAAGTTCAACACCTTTGGCACCTCAGTAACTTTGGGGCCCTTCATGGGCCCAAAGGAGCTAACTGATAAAGAATCTGATGCCACCATAGCGTTCAGGGCTTTGTTATTGATAGGAATGGTGGTAACGGTGGTCATCTGTTACCTCCTCGCAATCTCTTCTCTTCCCGCCCATTACCAGGTCATATGGATGGCTATGCCCCTGGCATTCTGGGTTGCTTTCTGGGTGTTCATTTACCCTGACTGTCAGGCCAGTCTTAAATTCATTAGCCGCTTCCATGGCAGTGTCCAAATAATTTTTTCTGAGAATAATTTGAGCACGTAAAAGATGCTGAGAAGGTTCCTAAAGCAATCTCCAGGCCAATTTGAGGTTGAAGTCCTCCAATTGTGTGCTCTTAGGGATCCTTTTTCTTCTTGGGTAATTGCATCTTTAAGGAGTCATGGCTACTTTCCCTGATAAGCTGTCATAAGTCAAGAACTGCGCTCCCATGGTGGATGAAACTGGAGTATTTGGTTCCTTGGTTGTTGTAAACATCCGTAGTTGGTTTAAAATAATCTCTCTGGCATGACCGTGACACTACCCATGTATTAATACAACTAATTCATTCGGGGTGATGCAGAAGAGACAGAATTTAAAGCAGCTAGGGGAAGTAATCTTGATGCAATGTCTTGGCCCGCTCATTTTAGGTTTCTTTTGTTTTTGTACACACGCATCTAATTTAGCTTTGTAGGCTATTCTCTTACAGGATGGTGAGTAAGGTTTAGAGCATCATGTGCGTTTTTAGCCCAAGATAATCGCCTCAAAAACAAACTACTCTGTTTATAAAAAGCTGCTCCTTGCCATCATTGCTTCACATAACAAATGGTAGCACCACTTGTTGTATGCCCTCCATTCTTTCATCTTAAGTATTAATAACCTCTCTTTAGAGTTTCATCAGAGTAAACATAAAATAAACTAATTCCAAGCCCAGTGGCACCAGGAGTTTATCTGGTATAACATAATTATTGAGCAAAAGCCTGGAGCATTTAATTTGTTTATATATCTCCTCATCTGTGGTCCCTTAAAGCTTTTTCTTGCTCTGAAATAAACATTTACAATATTGCAACCATGCTACACCTGATCTTTTTCGCTTTGATTAAGGCTCCACCACACTTTCATGAAGAGGTATAAATTACTTAAGGCCTTTCTACCTTGGGAAAGAACCAGGAGAGGTAATTGTATAAGGTTCTCCCAATGTGGCGCTCAAGAGTTTACATAAAAAGTGTTTTATTTGGCACCAGTTAAGGTCTGAAGACATTCACAGAAATGTAAAAAGAAATCTCAAGGCTTATCATTATTATCCATTTCTGGAAATCCTAATTTAGAGAAGACAATGAGCTAAATAAATGGGACTACTTCAGGCTTAGAATGAAGTATATGGTGAAGTAATCTCTCTGAATACTAGCCATGTGCCTGATACAGATTATCTTTTCCAAGCCCCAGGATAGATTAATGCTGCTCCAAATTAATGCTTTAACCTGTTCTAGTTTCATTATATATTTTATCACCTGTTTTCCACCACCAAATGAGTTTGCCGCTATCATGGTATTAGTGGACCAGCTCACTAAATATGCAAAAAACCTCCCCTGCACATCGCGCATCACATCTAAGGAAAAATCTGATTTATTTATCAAGGAAATTTTCCCATGACACGTTTAACTGAGAACAGTGTTTCAAACTAGGGAACCCATATTTATATCCTGCTTTTGAATTCACTTTCTACCAACTTGGGCATCAATCTTTGTTGCTCCTTTACTTACCATCCTCAGTTGGATGGCCGGGAAAAAATGTTCAACCAGAACCTAAAGCAAGAACTGTTGCTACATTCCCGCCCAGCAAGAAGTTTGACAACTTGGATCCTCTTCAACCAGTTCGCCTATAAAAACCTCACCCACTCATCGATGGGTATGTCTTTACTTTTTGATAAGCATGGTTAACATCCCTGTTTGTTTGATGGACAGCCTGATGTTGTGATACCAGACGCGGATGACCTATTTACAAATACTAAATATTATTTCCCCAAAGACTCATATCTACAAGTTTTTGCCAGACTGGAACTTTAAAGATAATGCTTGCCTCTCTAACAAAAATAGTACAAAAAAATCAACATGGCTCTCGTTAAACCAAAAATTACTCCATTCAGGTTGTGAGTCTTAAATGGGTGTCTTCTTTCCCTGAGCCCATAAAAGGCGCTGCACCAAAAAAAGGTAAATCATATGATTTGGCAATACTTATAGGTTATTTTACACATCTGGGTTTCTATGTCTCCTAACTAAGAAATTTTGGGCCTGTATCTTACATTCCATGCCATGTTTGATCAAAGAAGCCTGTTTAGGAAAAATATGAAGACAAGGTTAACCTTAAGACTAATATCCTTAGTGATAAGAGTTTCTATTTGGTTAAATGGCTTGGATACTATATAAAAGAAGCCACTTTACAATCAGCTACAGACTGCACACACCACCCTGGAAAAAAAGGAATTTATCATCAAGGAGGGGATGAACTTAGAAGGGGTGATGTCATGATCCCTACTTCACCTGGATGTAACAGTGCTCTCATATTTTGTAAATGCAAGGCATTTTTACCTTGAATACAACGCCAATTAGTACAAAAAATAATTTCATAGATCAGCTATGAGTTCAAGTACAGTTTAAACCCTTGGTAATATTGCTTAATAAGGTTTTTACCACTAATAAGCCTTCTTGATTTGACCACATTGGCATAAGCATCAGTATTTAAAATTAACAACTATCAAACTACTATGTCAATTGAAGGGGTTTATGCTGAGGATAATTTAAAGTTCTTACTTACTTCAGCATCTGAACCCTAAGAATTTTCAATCATATAAGTTTTACTCATGAATAACCAATCATTATATTAATTACTCTAGCATAAACTTTCTTATTTACATCTCCACTCCCAATAGATGCTAGTTTCTTTTTACATTAGCTCTGATAAACGTATTTTTAATTTATAACAAAATTTTGGCTAATTATTTATGCATTAAGAAATAAGGCTCTAATGCTGCGGCGCTGGAGCTAGCTTTGTAATCCTGGCACCCTGCTCTCCTCATATTTTGCATTTACCTGTCCCTAGTTGGCACTCTCACTATATCAAGTTTAATTGTGCAGTTCTGCCCATATCTGGTGTTTTTGCATCTATTAACTGAGATTGCTTGTGGCTTGACTTCTTAATAGTATGACATGTCACCTTATAGAATTAGACCATGAAAAATCAGTTAATTGGAATGTTCTATGGCAAAAAATTATAAATATTTTAGCATGTTAAGTGTATTTCATTTTAGCATTGGCTTATAATAGATTGAGTAGAATATATAGATTTTTTAATTTTAGTCGTTTTTAATATCTTTTTTATCTAGTGAGGTCGTCTCAAGGCATAATTACTTAAAGACAAACAAATATTATTATTTGGTAGTCCAGCAGATCTTCTTAATCCCATGTGAGCTATTTATGATATGTCAGGGGTCATCTGCTATTATGTGTTCAGTAAATTGTTGGCATCATTCTTTTATTTTAATTAAGTCCAATATGCTGATGTTAATTTTAAATTCTTATTATCAATGTAATTTCTTTTTTAGCATTAGGTCGTCATGAACTGTGCAGATAAATGGCTTTATAATATGGAGCTGACTCAAGCTTTATATCACTTATGTTTTAGTACAAAGTGGGGCTCGCTTTCACTTAATTAGAAGGTCTTTATTCACTTATGAACCTGAATTTGAGCTTATTAAATTTTTGTACTGAATATTTTTTGGCGGTGAGCACATTTTTATTTGAGTATTCCATGATTTTCATGTATCAACATTTAATTACTTTTGTCAGGGTGCTTTTAACTTTGATTTCTAAATGGTTGATAAATTGTTTAAGGTTGGCAGCCTTGAGATACATCATCGAATGGTTAGAAGGCTTCAGCTGACTTTGATAATTACTTTTGTCAATTCTGTTAAGCAGTTTAATTTAATGGCAGAGCATAAATTTGGTGAGACTTCATGTCATCTTCTAGCTTTTTTGCATAGTTTGGTTGGGTGCTTCTGATATATGATTTTTGTAATTTTTGGTGCGGTGTGATCTAGTATGCTTACACGTTTATACACAATTCTTCAGCATATTTAACAATAATGCATCCTGGAAGTAACTTTAGAGTTTTGGTTATTATGAATTTAGTAAGCATGCTAACTCATGTTTTTGGATCTTCCAAATTTGGCTGTGTATTCTAGGAAGTAATACATGATATTGGTTCAGCATAATATATATTATGTTTTCATCAATAATTTATCAGAATCATTTATTTACACGCTTTCTGCAAGCGATTTTGCATTTTGGCATGGTATAAGTTTGGAAAACCTACACTTGTCTACTGACTTTTCCAAGTAAATTTTCTCGTGCTTAAAGTATGTGATTTTGTAAATTTTGGTGCCCATGAGCTTGGCAGGCCAATGTTAATCTTCTATAATCAGTAAATATTATTACATACATTGTCATTTTCTTTTTTGCCCCAGTACTGGCAACTCCATACTATATAAAGGTTGTCCTACAGTCATTTGTGAAAAATTGGGAGACTATGGTTCCTCAATGCTTTATAATTTAACCTTTATGATAAGAGTCTTTGTGGCTTTGGCGCAGCAGCGTATTTCTACAGCTAAAACACATACTACAATATGACTTCTTTGCCACATAATTTCTGCAGTCCTGCAAGTGCATTATCCCTGAACTCTATTAGAATGCTGGTGACTAAAAGCAACTTATAATTTAGTCTAAGAGAGCCCTCAACCTCATCTGGTCTAGTTCATCATTAAGACAACAGATGACCTTGGCATACTTTTCATCACTCCATTTGATTATCATGCTGTAAACAGATTTTACCTTCAAACCTAGCTTCTAGGCCTTCATATTAGCTCATCTTGTGTCATCTTGTGTCATCAAGTGTTTTTAGAAATTTAGGGACACATCTTGTGAACCTGTGCCAGTAACTGATAGAAATTATGCCCAAGTTTATCTAAGCACATATTTTAATTATAGCTTTAATTTTTATTCCTCACTACAGTTTTCAAGAGAGAACTTAGTATTCAGCATCATCTGCACAATCTGTTTTCAACCTGAATTTCTCTTTCTTAGTGCATAAAGCACTTCCTTTCATTTAATACCTCAACTCTCTCACTTGACACTTTATTTTATTAACTAGCACATTTCAATTAGTCTACCATGGACTTCCTGACTCCATTATAAATCCAAGCTTAGCATAATAACTTTTGGTATATCACCCATATCTCTTACTTATTGTTAAAATTTTTGTCTAATATAAATATTAGCAATAATTCTACCTCTGTAGTGAGCACCAAATGTGAGATTTTAGATTCTGAGTGTGATGGTAAATGTCACAGGCTAGATATACTCGCTTAGCATCTCTGTATGGAGATGGAGTATTGTTCAAATTTATAATATAAATTGCTTTAAGAGTTATCCTTTTGGTTACAGTACCGTTAAGCACAGTAGGATATAGGCTATACTACTAGTGGTTTTAAGAATTAATTATCCTGATTTTGACATTGAGTGAATAATAAACTGATATATGTTTTTATTGTACGAGGGTAAGTCAAAAAGTAAAGGCAAATTTTATTTTCTCTGCTGCAATGGATGGCAGCACTGACCAAACAATGACATATCATAACCTCCTTGTTTTTTTGTTCTTTAGCTGTGTTGTTTCAGTGCTCAACTCCATTCATAGTGATTTCAGGGCATTTTATTATGAGTGCCCCATTGTCCATGTGCACCAAGGAATAAATGAGGGGAGTGGTACGTTTTCTGCACTCTGAAGGGACTAAACCTGTGGAGATTATTCGCATAATGCAGCAGCAGTATGGTGAGAGCTGTCTTAGTGAACGCAAAATTTATGAGTGGATAAATCGCTTTAAAAATGGTCGTGTATCTATCCTCGCCTACAGCAAAAAAGTTCAAAAAGACAAGTTTCTGCAGGAAAGTTAATGATGACAGTGTTTTGGGATATGAAAGGTACACTTCTAATTCATTACACTTCTAAAGGTCAAACAGTGAATAGTGACAGCCACTGTGAGCTACTGCAAGTTCTAAACCCAAAATTAAAACAAAGAGGCGAGGAAAACTTTCAAAAGATGTGCTTTTGCTTCAGGACAATGCCCATCCTCATACTGCGGGGAAAACGATCCAGTGCATTCAAGATCTTGGTTTTGAGCTGCTGGAGCACCCGCCATACAGTCCTGACCTAGCTCCAAGTGATTTTCACCTTTATTGGTCTGATGAAGGAACACCTGCGTGAATCCAAATTTTTGTTGGATGATGAGGTTGTGGAGGTGGTGCACGAGTGGCTGTGCACGATGCCACAAATCTTCTTCCAGGACAGAATTATTAAGCTTGTCAAGAGATGGACCAAGTGCATAGAAATTGAGGGATATTATGTAGAGAAATGATGTTACTTATCATCTTGTTTTCACAATAAAAAGTTCCTTTTTAAAAATTTACCTTTACTTTTTGACTTACCCTCGTAATAACAGTCTGAAACACACAGTAGGATTATTCTTACCACTAGTGGGTTAGGATTCACCAATTCATCAGTTTTGGTAATTGGGTGATCAAAACTATAATATTAGACAGAGATTTTTTAAGTTCTAAGATACCTTGATCACCGCTGCGCTGGCAAGATTTTATTTTACTATGATAACCTAATCCATATGACTCACTAGTTCGCTATGGATGCCAAAAGTTGGTCTAATATATTTGATGATCATGATCATAATGTTCATTATGACTTTAAAAAGATATATGAATACATTATTGCCAAGTAAGAAACAGGAGAACTAATTTTAGCAAAATTTGTTAAGAAAAGCTATAAAACACCTATTGCCAATACAGTAATTATCTAGTTAGTGAAAGTCTTACACCAAGGAATAGTGTGCCATCAATTCAATTGTATTTTGACAAAAAATCTTATGACACCCCATGGGAGAGATGATAAGGGTATAAGAAGTGTTGGCTGCAAAGCTGAAAGGAGGCTAGTTAGGACTACTTGTAACATTCTTGGAAGTGAAGCGCTTTCAATTAATAGAGATATAGTTACATTTGGAATTAAAACATGGCAAGGTAAGCATAATAGATAAGTACTTAATTAGTTACAAGTGTAAGGAGACAGAATTCCTCAAAGTAGAAATGTAGATAGCACAAAATATATAGTATTTATTAAATTAATTTCGTTATAACGCTTTAGTCTCATCAATTAATGACAGCGTTGAGATTACCTCAATATAATAATTCTAGCTCCTCCAAGAATCTCCAAATCTATTTTAATGTTGTTTCTGTTTAAATTTTATAGCCGCGACCTCTTGTCCCTGTTTCTAATGTGTGACCCCCAATATATGTGCTGTGGAATCTGGAATGTTATCAGTGTAACTCCTTATCTGTGGCACCTGAAGCTTCTGGAATAAATTTATTTTTATCATGAGCATAGACTTTTGATACTGCCTTGGGGGCTTAGTGTTTATTAGGCCAAAAATTAGGTACATCATCTTTAGAGTAGGGGTGAAATTAATTGGTGGAATGACAAAGTACTTTTTATAATTATCAATTGGAGGGTATGGCAATGAGATGGGGGTAGAAAATTTCAAGTGACGGATTATTGTGAATTATCTATCAAAAAATGCAGGCAATGTGACGTTGTGATTTATAGATTTAAATTTAGCTCCAGTTTTAATAGAGGGATGTCTGATGGTGAATCACAGAGAATTGATCTGCTAAAATCACAGGCAGCAAATGCAAGGTAGTTGTTGCACTTGGTTGGCCAACAATCTGTTATCTATATATAATTAATTTTTATAACTTAACTAATAATTATATAAGGTTCAACTTTTTTATTTTATTTGAGGTGGGCTGACCTGAGGATAATACCACATCAATGAAGAAAGAAAGGGATTTGAATTAATGGGAAAGGAGGATAAAACCCTGAAAACTTCATGCATGGCATATGATAGGCCAGGAACTCTATGGACCGCCTTGCTATTTGCTATCCCAGTTTAGGGCATTGGTGCGCAACGCCAACAGTCATAATTGTTTCCTACACAAGGTTCATCTACCAGAATTGAACTTGGTGAGGCAGTAATAGAGGGTTCATATTATACCACTGATGTATCCTCCCCTATATAAGGTTCAACTTGCTATTTTATTTTACCGCACCTCAGCGCTTCAGTTTAGAGTAATTATGATGGCAGTTGAATTAAGGATCCTGCTGATGTACTTTTGCTGCATTAATTTAATGATCACTCATGCTTGTGGCCTCAGGGTCATATCCATTATTATTTATGCTTTTCCTAATATTTTATCTTTCCCTGCCCTGGCGTAAAAAATTGATAGTAGGGTCCCTATTTTATTATGGCCATCCATCAGAAACTCAATTGCAAATAATATTGTAATATTATAATAAAGACATAATCATTTGTCTTGGTCTAATTTAGATATTACTCCCTAGTTTATCACTCTAAGGGGATGCTTAGTATCTCTTTTTTACATCAATAAGAACTCTAGTAAAGTAAAATAGCATTTCTAGGCGGGATTGCCAATTATAAGGGGTAATATTTTCTTGCATCACTGGAGTAAACTTGAAGCAGAAAAAAATAAAAAGTCGCAGAGTAATTGTCATTAATAGGTAC
Organism: Massospora cicadina; assembly: GCA_022478985.1. Taxonomy (NCBI): domain Eukaryota; kingdom Fungi; phylum Entomophthoromycota; class Entomophthoromycetes; order Entomophthorales; family Entomophthoraceae; genus Massospora; species Massospora cicadina. The sequence goes on from JAKSZP010015779.1 coordinate 246,118, forward strand.
TACAGTGTTCTTTTTTAAATTAATTAAATCTCCATCTTGTGAGGGTGGAAGGCGAGTAATTAGGGCGTCTGCCTATCAACCTGAAGATTGTGAGTTTAATTCCAATCTTTGCCCATCAATTGGGGTGCCTGCTGAAGGAAACTACTGGCAGTTAGTAGGTCTAAAAACATGAAAACCTTACCCATGACGTAACCAGAAAAATCTGAGTCCCAATCCAGAGGTGGAAAACTTCTTTTAACAGAGTTGACTCTTTTAGGTTTCATGTTGATGCTTACTTTCTTTATTTCTCTCTTTTGGTTATGTCTGTCCCCTTGTTGCTTGACTCAAATGAATATAAAAAGTCCATCTTGCCAAAAAGGTTTCTTTTTACATTTTTCCAAGGTTACTATCATATAACAGAACCTTGTTACCCAAGTGAAGTAATCTGCAAACCGAAACTGATGTCCCTGCACTAGTTTCACCATTGTGATGCTCACTACAGGGGTAATACTTTGTTACCTGACCACCATTTTACTACTATGAATCAAGATGATAGTCACTTCCTTTGGCTTTACCGTCAAGTATACTCATAAGCTCATGGCTGAAGGCAATATAGTTAAGATTTCTTTCATGTTAGTAGTTCTGACAGTAAATTTAAAGGCTCCTATCGTAGAGCTTGCCTTTTCAGCTCATTAGAATCCCAAGCTGTATCCCAGGTGTCCAATGTCTTCACTACTCATAAACTAGAAGTATCTGAATGGTTACTCCATTATTCCGTCTTACTGTCACTGATGTGAATGAAGCCTGGCTGTTGAGTTTTGTAGATAAAAATACAAAGATATTTTTTATAATACCTACCATTTTTAACAAGATGACGATCAAGGAGATGGTCAAAAAACTCACCACTAAAGATCATCTGGTAGAGGTTACTTTAAGATATTTCACCTTTTTATCTACTAAATTCAGCAATTGTTGCCTGTAGCATGTTGGCATTGATGGTTTGGCTGTGTTTACAAAAGCACATCAATGGGATAATTTCCATTTACTAGGAAAGTTGGACTAAAGTTTTTACAACCTTTGCACAATCATTCTTTAAAATCAGCAGACAACTCAGGATGCCCACCAGGGGTTAAAATCTGGTTTATCAGCTTAAGGTTGAACTGTTGTTTGTTGTTATAAAACTATGAATAATTTCTGGGTAACCCCTCAATAGGTAGAGGACATTAGTCGTCATTATACTGATTCAAAAACTACTTGAAAGCTGAAGTAGAGAGACATTTGGAAGCAGAAATGGCTGACAACGAGGCCCTAGAAAAAATTTTAATGCTATTCTACAATTACAGGATGACATGAATGTCCACGTTGGCAAGCTTTCTGGAATAATAGTAGGCCACAATCGCCTAGTAAAAATAAGTAAACATTGATAATCATTGATGGCGCCTCAATGGTCTCAATAATAATATGGATAGAGCTGAGCACTCTGATACTAAGCTATACCAGGAAAATGATTTCTTGCACCTTGACCTGAAAAATCAGGGCAGAAAGTAAAGCCCTGTAAGTGAGAACTTTAAATTAAAAGCAGATTTTGCCGCTAACCATAAAATAAAAAAATGGTCAAAACATATTGCAGAAAGAATGCCAAAATTATTCTAATAAGTTATACCAGGAGAAATGTGATATGAGTTGATCTTTGCCACCTCCGCCAGCGTTTCCCAGTTAACCGCCAATGGATGTATTAAAAAATGATTGGGAGACCATTCCAATGTAAACAGAATCAGATGGCAATGAGGCGATGGTTACACATGAGGTCCTACTTTTCTGCCTTTCATTCCTGGCCATGGTCTTTTACTCTCCTGGACTCTGAATTCCTCATTTGGAGCATTCCACCTTAATTATCTGTGAAACTTAAGTACAAAAAATACACCATGATGCTGCTTCTATTAGTGTTCCCATGGCAACATCCATGTTGGCCTATCTAGAAGCTCAAGGACAATTTACTTTCACTCCTTGTCTTCATCGACTGAAAAGTCATATAGAAGCCATGTAGACCCTCATCCCTGCTGATATGAGACCCAAAATCATGTTATCCTATTAACATAAAGAAGCTTAATAAAAAGGTATATTTGCACTAATTTATTAATCTCTTTAATATATTTATGTTCAGATCATCTGAGAATGCTAAGTTAGTAATGGTAATGAAGTCAATGGACTCTGAAGGTCCAGAGTTAGGTGTGCTAAAACTACAGAAGATTGGCATGACCTACCATAATTCCAATGATCCTCTTATATTAAGGAGGTTAAGGTCTATAAAGATGACTAGTTGGAAGATGGAACCCTTAACATCTTTTTGACAGGGATGAAATGGTCAAAGCCTTCAAAGAGCTTTTCATTTATAACACTGAAACTATCTGGTGTAAAAATCATTAATGATTTTGACTCTAAGATTGCTCTGTATCATGTCTGCAAGCCTTACAAAGAATTTTCTTTGTCATAATCCTCTTTTTAAATGTGGAGCATTATATCAAGATTATGATAAATTATCTCTGATGATGCGACATCACTTTTAAGGCGCCTAAGATATACTTTGGGAGCCTCGTGACCACTGCACTTGGGCCCTCTTTTAAAAGGATTTACCTCCGCCATTCAGCCCTTATTTTGATCAGCATGTTATTAGTAAGATTACATGCCATATGCTAAAAATATGAACTATGTTAACTGTTTCCTAATCATGCTTTAATACCAAGGTTCGTTCTGAGAACCCTGTGGATGATGGAGAAGTGGGAAAAGACAAGGCGGAGTAGAACAGGAATTTTTACATCCTCATCATACAAAAAAATCCCAGGTAAGAAGAAATTACTCAATTTACCTTCTGTAAGATGAGAAATGATGACGAAGCCCTGCTTCAATGTTTTAAATTATAGTGGTTGATATGGTATCAGTTGCCACCCCACTCTCAGAAATAGTGTGAAGCTGTTTGGGTGAGAAAGTATTATCAAATCCATACGTTCATCAATTAAAACATCTTGAGCTTATGATTCCTCTGGTGAGACCCCAAGTCAAACGGGTCTAAGTGGGTATACATGTTGAGGCCTTGAAGAAATCCAGCCCAATTTATGCAATGATATACAAAGTTATTTAAGCTAAGTGGACAATTCAGATGTCCCCACATTATATCCTACTAACACTTATATATGAAAAGGGAGGATACCCCAGTGGTAGAGTATGGACCCTCTACCACTGCCTCCCGAGTTTGATCTCAGTAATGGACTTTGGGTAGGGGATGATTTTGACTGTGTTGGTTTTGTGCACCAATGCCCCAAACTGAGATAGCAAATAGCAAAGGCGGTCCATGGAGTTCCTGGCCTATCATACGCCGCGCATGGAGGTTTTCCAAGTTTTATCCTCCTTTCCCATTTTCTTCACTTCCCTAATTGGTGCGGTATCATCCCCAGGTCAGCCCACCTCGAATAAAATTTAAAAACACTTATATATGAATTTACAGATGTTGATATTACCCTAAATGAGCTCAGAGTATGAGCTATTGTAGCAGTGGGGCACCAAATAATATTGTGTCAACTAGACTTGTGAAGAAACTTGGCTTTGCTCTAGACATAGATCATTGCTAAATTTAATGCACTGCAAACCCACAAATGACTATTTCTGAAGGAGTATGCAGTTAATTGCCACTTCATTTTGGCTAACCGGTGATATCAGCTCCTGCCATTATTCTCCCAAAGCAAATTTATGAATTCCCTAATGGGACTTGAGTATGAAAACTTATGCATATAAAGCCATTTTTTGAATAGAATACTTTGGAATCACTTCTTAAACTCTTCTGTTAATTTTATGATTTGAAGGATGGGGCCTTATACCCTAAAACATTGGTTTGTTAAACTCATATTATAGGATGGCAAAGTCAATTCATTATTAGTAACTTTGTGGCTGTACCCAGCTGTTACCTAATCAGATTGTGGATTCTAAGTTAATCTGCTCCACGGTAATCTTAGTCTACCCATTATAGTGGGCCATCAAATCATAGCGGGGACAGAATTTAGTATAAATTATTTCAAGGAAATTAAAGCAAAATATCTTTACCATTTGACAACAAAATGAACCTGTCACCGCGCCTAGGTTTATTCCTTCCTTACCAAAGGTGAAAACCAGGTCTTTTAGTTAAACTTTATTTTTTTATATTATATAAATTAAGTGACATCAAATAGGTGCTTTTTACACATATTTTAACTGTTAAAGAAATTTCATGTATTCATGGTTTTGGTACTCTGGATGAACTCGGTCTTGACAGCCATTAATGGCCGTTGGTTTGTTCCCTTGTGCCTTAAAAACACCTCTCAGATTTAATTGAAGACAAAAATACTAATCATTGGCCCTTTTTGTTATAGTGTATTTTTTGCTAAGGACGACTTTGTTTTGGGCTGTGCACATGATATGTTCACCAAAGTTATACTGGCAATCATCCAATGATTTACCTTTGTCCTATTAGCGATCAAAGAGTGGTTTTTGAAGTCATTAACCACACGATCAATCAACTTATGAATTAGTTAATATTATGCCTTCCAAGAGACTTTGGGCCTCCCAGTATTAATTCTTTAGATGAAGGATATATCCTTCTGCGTGGTAATAGATTTACGAAAACTCAAAAATATTACCAGGTAGGATTTTATCCTTTACCCCATATCTACAATGCACTAGACCTCTTGGTTGGTTCACTATACTTTTCCACTATGTATTTAAATTCTGGATATTTGCAGATTAAGCTGCTGAAAGGGGAACAGGAAAAGGGCGCTATGATTACTTCTCAGGGTCTCTACATCTCACTGGGATGCTGAAAGGGCTGTGTAACGCCCTGCGACGTTTCAGCATTTTATGGATAGCATATTAAGGATTTTCAAATCATATGTATGTTAGTGTATATGGACTATATAAACTATTTCTCTAAGACATTTATGGATAATGTGCACCAACTGAGGAACTTTTCGCCACCTGGCCAAGGCTGATCTGAAAACAAAACCATTTAAAGTGCATTTTTTGCAAACAACTTGAATATTTTGGGGTTTGCCATTGATAAACAAGACTTAAATCAACAGCAAGATAAGGTTTAGGCCATTAAGAAATTGGCGCGTCTGAGTTGCAATGCAATATTCAAGGTAATCCTTGATATTGTTAGCTACTATTGCCATTTTGTGGAGAACTTAATTGAAATATGTAAACCCTTATATCACCTTCTAAAAAGTTGGGTAAAATTCAACTGGATGGGGAACTGCCAACTGGACTTTGAAAAGTTAAGGCTTTGCCTAACCCGTGTGCTGAAACTTATGTATCAATAATCTGACATGCCACTCTTTAATAAGATGTACTCCTCCATCACTACTGTTAGAGCGGTGTTACCCTAGTATAAATTTGAAGTATTAGACCATCACATTGCTTACTGCAACCAGGCGCTGGATGTGAATATACAGAAATATACCATTACAGCTAAGGAGTTATTAGCTTTCACCTATGACTGTAAATAGATAAGTTTACATCCACAGAGTACATTTCAACATGGTTATGGACCATGAAACTCTGCAATGGTTGCAGAATCTGAAGGTGACAGAAAGGTGGCTAACTCAATGGGCTTTGCAATTACAAGCCTAAGAATTTATGAATTCAACACCAGCCTGGTGCTAAACATCATAATGCTAATGGTCTCTCTCATCACCTACATAGCCTTAACAGCTAATCCAAAAGACGGATTGTTTGATAAGATGGTGACAAGAAGTATGGCAATTAAACTGAAGAGGTTTAATGCACAAAAAAAGGCTAAGGCACAATACTTACATGTAAAACGGGAAAACTGTACAAGTTCATAAATAAAATAACCCTTTTTGTTTCCTAGGTCCACCAAGCAGACTGACTTGACTATTGTTGGCCTTAAGTGATGGAGCACAGTCAATATAAAAAAGCTTGAACAATTACGTTTTCATTACTATTAAGATTCCATGTCTTTTGATATTCACTAGTCTCATAACTTCTGCAAAAAATGCTAAGCTGAAATGCCCTACCAGTAAGCCACTTCCTAACAAATGTTTAACCCAATTTTTCCTAGTACACCATCAATATTGACATTGTGGGAAATTTGATCAATAGTTGTGGGCAAGTTGTTTATTTTTTTGTGGCCATCAAACACCTCACTAAAATGGGTGGAGGCCAAAGCAGTTAACTACCTGGGTGACATGACAGCTGAAAAAGTTTACCCTTAAAACATATCTTATTGGCATAGCTGCCCCAAGTTAACTTTAAAAAAACGTTACTAATTTTAAAGTTCTAGATTATTGCTTAGTTTATTGACTGGATGGATATAAAGGTATTATATACTGTTGGACTCAGGCTGGAATTATGCTCTATGGTGCTGATTTGCCCCAGAGTTCAACAATTTGGCAGGAGAAAACTAGTTTCTACTGCTGAAATATTTATAGGGGGTGTTTCATCACTAGGTGTAATAAAATTACTTGAAAGCAAATACTAAAAAGTAGGTTTTATGGGGTTTTTATTAGTACTTCAGGGGTAAGAAAAGAGAACTTTATTAATTTGTCAATACACAGTATATTAATTGGCAAGGCTCAAAGTTCAGATTGCTTAGTAAAGTCCAAATTAGGAAATATTGTGATTCAACCTATTGGATCCTGGAAAACTCGCCTTGTTTTAATGAAACGACTGATGGAAGGTCAATTGTTGGTAGGATATGACTGTGAGGTAAAGATTTAATAAGTTTATCCAATCAGTGGGCATAAAAATTTTACCTTGCAAGGCTCCTTCCGACCCTATAGAAGGGGCCAGCCTCCATAGAAGGTTGCACTAAATTAGTGGTGTCCTGGGGAGTATCCTCTGATGGGCTCTCCTGAATTTGCCGCATAGTTGGTGCAATTTGATTACCTGATTTCGTGGTATTGGGCCAAGTATTTTTACTAAATTTATTACCCCAATTGAAAGGATTCCACTGAGAATCGGCCAGGGTCTTTTGGCCAATTTCATCCACATTTTCCTCCTTATTTCGAACGTAAAAACTCTTATTAAATAATTATATTTGTAATTGTCTGACACTCCAACCCTCACCTCAAGACAAAATTCTCTGTCAATTGTGTGAAGAGAACTCTAGGTGGTGTTTTACATATGTTGATTACAGGCAAAACGTCCAGCTGTAACCTTTTCTGTCTTCTGCCTTATGTCATTTTTGCATACATTATGTATTATGCGTCATGGGCCACTCCAATTTTGCCTTGATTTATGGGAAGAAATACCATTCTATCCAACTTTTAATACCAATTTTTTGGAAAAGAAAGCATGCGTATCAGAATATATCTTGAAAAGCTCACTCAGAACTTAATTAAGCTACAAAGTGCTGTCTACTCCATTTTTAGCACTAGTGGTGCCCAACCCAAAAGGGTGCCGCCACGCCTCTTTATTTGCAAATGGGTCTAACAAAGGGATATGAGAGATAAAAAAAATTCCTAATATGGAACCTCAGCTAACAGCCTAGAAAGCCATATCAGAAGTTGATAAAGCTTTGGGGAAACTTTTGTTCAGCGCCCGCTTTAGCTGGCAGACCATGGCAGACAGAATTGGGGTGGGAGCATCAGTGACATGGGGCATAAGGAGGTATAGTTGTGGGTTTTCTTTTTTTATAAGGCCAGCGGTGTCCATGCCTCAACATATTGAGAAAGTTGATGCTCAGCGAAAGTGATGAGAGCCAGCACACAAATGAAAGACTTGAAGCGCTGGTGGGTTTTGGGATAAGTGGGGTTAAAAAGAGAAGTTTTTGCTGTGTCAATGTAAGCCATGATGTCTATTCCATTGATGTCTTGGAAATTCAGAGCTAGAACGCATGATAACAAAGATAACCAGACCTTTCCTACCTCCAGCTTAGGGGAATCGGTCTGGTATTATGATAACTAATTGAATTGTAAAGACTAATAAATTAGAGTGCATCTCAAAGGCCCCTTTGGGATCATAGAGAAAACATTTACTGATGCCTAAAATTTAAAGTACTTTTTAAGAATTTCCTTTTCAATTGGGTGCACGCTATGTTCTTTAGTAGTGCTATCCGCACTCTGACCTTATGGATATGGGCTCTCATTAGCCCCTCTGACCCCCCACTCATTGTTCTCCCCAGATTGTTGTCAAGTGATTGGAAAGTGTTGAAAGTGGTTTTTCCAGCCATATGTTTAACTATATGTAATTAAATTCATAAGTATCTAATATTTATATAAGGGTTTGACTGTCTATTCTTAAATATCTTGCCTTGTCGCCTCAATTTAGAAGTAAGTATTAAAGCTGAGAATATTCTTAATCCTACTGGCGTAACTTTTCTGCCTTGATTTAGTATCACTCAGGCTCAAGTCCTAAGGGTTCATATCTTATATTTATGCTAATCCTGATATTCTCTCTTGCCCAGCACTGGCATAAAATAGATGTCAATAGGGTCTCTATTTTCATTATGACCATACATAAGAGTCTAGATTGCAATCAGTTTTTTGCAAGTAATATAGAAATTCCCCAAGCCCTAGTCGTTATCTCCCTTGACCCAGTATAGATATTACTCTTTCAATTTCCACTCATATGCTGCTTACTAACCATAAATTGCGCCAATAAATACTATAGTGAAGAAAATAGAATATTTAAGGAGGATTGTCAATTGTAAAGGGATCTTTTTTCTTGCGTTGCTAATGAAAGACTACAGCAAAAAAAATACTTAAGTGAGTCGCAGACCCATTGTCAGTAGTAGATAAAACAGTGTGATTATCTCTTTTTTTAAAGAAAAATACTTTTGCTAAAAATGTTTCATTTGCAAATTTTGCAAAGTTACTGTAATCTAAAAGTACCTTGTATTCTTTAGTGTAGTAACCTGTACACCAAAATATAATTTCACTGCACTTATTTCAACAATAGTCTTAATTTATAGATAACTATGAGAGACGTGGTTGTGGCAGTAGTGAGATCTATATGATGTTAGGGTATTGTTAGGGTCAATGACAAATGGTTGGTCAAAAAATAATTTTCAGCATTCCACTCTTGAACAAACATAAGGGATCAATATATTGCTTACATTGGTGGCTAAGATATTGTTTATTGTAGTTGATGCCTTGTCGCCACGCTTAAATAGCTTAAAGAATTTTAAATGCATTCCATAAATGATATACCCCTTGATGAGTCTTTTAAGTGAGTAAGTGTTAGTTGAAATCTTCTTTATAATTATAAAAGGGCCCTTTCAAATTTGTTCTAGCTTATTAGACCTGCCAAATTTGTGATTACTATAGTACAGCACCTACTCTCCCATGCTGATATATGGTAGGTGTGTCAGTATCAGTTGTCACGCCATCTGCATCTCATCTTCTGGGCCAGTGCATTGGAGTAATCCTTGGTTGAGGCAAAATTAGTGTTTATGTGAGGTAATGTAAGATATTTGCTAGGATTTATTCCCTCTGTATGAATTTAAGAGTATAATATTGGAGGCAGGGCGAGTTTTCTTCTGTATAATAGTTGTAATGGCAAACTCTCCATGGATTAGTGGAATGCAATGATGTATGCAAAGACTGTGGAAGGTAGGAAGATGTTCAAAATGGATGGCCTTCCCAAGTCCATTTTTCGTAGGATGAAGTCTAGGGTACTGTTAGGCTGATCCACCACTCCATTAGAATTGGGGTTGTAGGGCGCCAGAAAGTCCCCTTGGATCCCTATTGATTAAAAGGTCTTGAAGATCACATGGAAGGTATATATGGTACTTTTGTCCATCAGGTTGGATTGGGGACACCAATGTTTGTAGAAAATGTTCTCTAAAATAAATTTGACAGTTGCTGCAGCCCAAGGTCGCATATCAGTTTGGCTTAATTCCTTTTGATAGGGTGGTCAATAGCCACCACAATATATAAACTGACCACCGATGATGGGCAATGAACCTATGCTGCCAATGACACGGTGTGAAAGGCAATATTAGGTTTAATTAGTTTGTGTGAGGTGCTTTTGCAATAAAGCGCTTTCAATTGCACTTCTATAACATCCAATGGCTTCATGAAAATTTAATTGTATTGATTCCCAGTGATAGTATTGCTTCAACATTACATATGCCTTATTAAGCCCTTAGGACATGTCCTTTATGGGCCTTAAGGATCAGACCTGTTTGTTTTGTTTAAGTTGTTGTATTAAATATTTGCAACCTTCTATTACTTAAAAAAGTTTCCCATTATAATAATAGTGTTTTTATCTGTTAATTTAGAGAACGTTACACCACCTCTGGTTCATTGTCATATTATCAGCGCCACATCTTATCATAAAGATAATTTTTCATGTCAGAAGTTAATGCAAAAGTGGAGAGCCAAGACAGTCCGACAGCATTATGGTGTTTTGCATTGATACAGTGCTGAACTTCAAAATTGTATTCTTGTAACTTTAGCACTCGTAGGCCCTTTGCCCTTCAGGCTCCTGAGGTTTTGCAGCCATCTGAGAGAAGAGTGATAAGTTACTATTTTAAAGTTCACTTTTTGATGTAGACCCTAAACTGTTTACATGTTTAAATTACTGCTAAACACTAATCTTAGTCACAATGTAATTTCTCTAATGTACATCTAACATCAGGCTTAAGTAGGCCACGGGTGCACTATCCCTCGTCATTAAGTTTAGGTAGCATGGTCCTCATGGTGGTGAGGGAAGAATCTATTTTGATTACAAATAGCTTGTTTAAATTCGCATAAAAAAGCACCAACACATAAGTGTGGTAAGTACAAAGTCTAGCAAAAGTTATCTGCCATTTCATTTTTCAATCATATTCTATTCTCATTATTTAAGAGGTAATTAAATGTTCTCCTAACTTACTGAAATTCTTTAAAGCGACGATGATAGCTGATAATCCCTAATAAGCCATGTATGTTCTACTTGCTGGTTGGAGCTTTCATATATCATGATGGCCTACAATTTGTCGGGCTTTGGCTGTAATCCCTGCTTGTCACTACCAAAGCTTAAATACTCAAACTGCTCCTGGAGAAACTTATATATCTTCACTTGATTTTAAGATTTGCAACATCAAAATGTCAGAATACTTCCTCTAGATGTTGTAGGTGTTTATTGAATGTTCTCAATAAACATTTAGCCATCCAGTTACACCAAAACACAGTGATGTAATTTGCACTTCAGCTTTAAAATACAACTACAAAATTTAAGTTACATATAGTAAAATAAAGGAAATTGATGATGAGAATGACCTAAAACCAGGATGATAAAACCTTTTAAATGATATAAGTGGTTTTATAATAGCTATAATCATCTAGGTAAAAGTAGATCCCCTTCAAAATGTCAATTCCATCATTATATTTAAATAGCTCAAAGAAATATTGGCTTTTATAAAAGTGTTCTGGAAATGCAGGTAACCAAAGGCTAGGAATGAAATAGCCCACTTGGCCAAGGATAATAATAACTTGACTAATGATGGTTTTACGCTAATGCTGGGAAAGGTAGAAACTATAATTATAACAAAAAGGGAGTTTGAATTTACATGGTCCTCAGATATGAGTTAACTTGATAATATAAATAATTCAGGATTTTTATGGTTGGGGTGGAAAGAAATTGAACATAACTTTCTATACCTATTTAGAATGGCATTCTGGCTTAATAAATTTTATAGAAACAGTCAATTGGATAATGTGGACAATTAATTTGTAGTAAATTAATCCTGCAACATTTTGCCATATAGGCAAGTGAATAAAAGCTTTAGTCTAATTAATAGTTAAAATATAAATTTATAAAATGTAACTATAAAATAGATTTAGATAGTTAGTCATACCAAGTTTTAATACAGAAATATTAAGGTCAATAAGCATACTCTCCATGGCTCATTGGAAGGTAGCAGGGGAAATATAGCCCTTGCGACATCCACATAAGTTGTAACAGCCCTTGGTTCATTATTATTGCAATTTTCTTCTGACCTTCTCTGGGAAGTCTTATCTGCCAGTATGCAGAGATTAGGTCCATAGCAGATAAGTATTATGCTCCACCTAAAAACCTTGAACGCTTTTAATTCTCAGTAGAGGGTAAGAATCTTTTTTGTTTGTTTGTTGAGCCATAAGTAGTTATTTACTTCTTGATTAGAATTATCTTTTTATACAAAAATGGGTGATTCCCATGGGTCACTTAATGGTACTAATATGCCCTTTTGGATTGACTAATCTATTTATTTACTGAAAACTGCATCTAATATCTTAGACTGACAGATATGATGGAGATGGATTGGCGGGTGAGTTCTTGGGTCTATATAGTGGAGCATGACCAGCACGCACCCCAGATCAAAGTAATCCATTATAAAGATTTTATTATATTTCTCAAACAAATATATAACCTAATACTTTTCATCCTCCGTCAGACTGGCCAAGATTCTTGTGGTATTACTGAGCAGATGGTCTCACTGCTCTTTTCTCATACTCAGAACTCCTCCAGTGTTCTGAATTTGTTAAGTCTTATACTTCTTTTATTGGTAGAACATTAGAAAGGCGATGGTTTGATGTCTTATTACCTGAATCAGGTAGGGATATATGTTGGCCAGCAACACACTGATAGCTCCATGAAATGAAAGTATGAGCCCAAGCGCAGTACAGCTTCTTTAGTGTAATCGATGGATATGCATAAACTCTTTACTTTTATAAAACCTGGTGATTTCTTACCTCAGTATTTGAATTTACTATATCTTGGTGACAAGGCGGTATAGTCAGTGTTGGCCAGCCTTCAACAAAATGCCTTCCAACTTGAAGATCTGGTGCAGTATGCTCTTGGTCTGACCATGTCCCTTTTAGTACCTGATAGGTACAATCCCATCCTTAGATGCTAGGTCTATAAATAGCATAGTTCAACGCTTGACATGCAGCTTCCGCTTATATAGCACTTCAATATATTGACCAAAGATTGAAGGGTATTTCTAATATTGGTTTAACTGCATAGGTCCTCATACAGGAAGTCTAAAGTGAAAATCATAAATGTTGTTTTAGTATGAGGATTGTGAGAGCTTACATGAATATGGAACCAAACCTTAATAGCAGTGTGTTTTAGGCCCTTAACAAAGTAGTTGATTTGGGCCCCATAATTCCTCATTCCTTTTAATTGTTAAAATCTGATGGAATCCCAAGTTTTTAACTTGCTTATCAAAAACTGTGTTGATTTTTCCCATATAACTACTAAAGCCTAACCATGTTTTTTCAGAACTAATATTTATTTTTATCTGAGGAAAGCCAACTAGGGTATTGAAATTCCCAAGATGATTTGAAGGAAAGAATTTAAGTTGAACACTGAACTGGGTTAACTCCAAAAAGAAAGTTTTTATCCACCTCTGGATTGTGACTTGAATTTTTGGAAATGCCATAAGTAAGGTGTCTGTGATGGTTAAACTACTAAAGGCCAGTAGAAATCTTCGCTAAAACCTTAATTAATGCGTGAGGACAGGATCAAACTTTCATTCTTTAGGTTGGTAGCAACCTGACTTACAATTTGCCTTCCACAACCACTATTATCGATCTACATACACTCATGATAGTATATATCTTTAGGATCTATTAAATGGACACAAATATTGTTGGCCTAAACACAATAGATTTGTAGCTTTTAACAAAGTCGGGAACTAGATTATTCAACTCTCCTATAGGAATGTCCACATTAATTCCCTCTAATTTGGCATAGTGAAAGGGGCAACTGATAGTTCATACTGCTCCTGTTGCTGCATTTAAGGCTCTAATATCACCTCCATGTCATGTTCCATGTTCTTATCTTTGTATGAGTGTGTGGCACCTGTAATGAAGGGAAACACCCAGATTCCATTTTCCAGATGCCTTACATTTGATGTCATAAATTGACGCCAAATAGGTCCAACACCCAAGTTATATTACTGAGTAAAGTATTAAAATTATATAAACCAGCTCACCATAACCTCAGAAATTTTGGGAAATTCAAACGTGGGAAAAGAACAGCAGTTAAGCGAGGATCAAACCACCAAAGTAACCTTTTATTTTTATTTAACAGAACAAAAAGGCGAGCGAGGTGATTCACCAGAATTTCACTAGCGTCACAAGTTCAACAAGAAAAAGCAGAACAACTGGAGAGGCCAATGCCCTGGAAGATCAAGGTTTTGTTCATGAAACAAAACCTTGTTGCACCACGAAATTCCAGGTAATGCATAAGGACTAAATGGCCAAGGAAGCTGCAAAATTCAGAACTGAGGTTCATAATGGCGTGGGCTCAACCTTTAAGGTCGCCCTTTGGGGATCCCTCCCCAGGCCATACTTTAGGCTCTTTCAAGCCTAAAGTATGGCTCAGAGAGGGCACAACCCTGGTGCCAAGCAGACTTCAGCTGGAAACCCCTCCAGGCGTTTTGACTCGGTATTCAGAAATTGAATTCCAAGTTAAAATGGGACAGTTGGTATAAACCATATCATCACAAACCTGGTAATATGTAATTGGCAATTTCATACTGGAGTGTTGAGAGCCAAAGCGCAGCTCATTAGGGACTATTTGGTTGGAGAATGTTTGCATTATATTTCTTTGGGGATAGGTTGAGATTTGGTGGAAGTAAGTATCCCGTTTTACTCTGCTAACTTTATTCTTATCTTTAATGCCTGATGTCCCCACACGATGAACCAAAGATTTGGCCCTCAATATTACACTGGTTAGTGTAATTCACTTTAGCGCCGCATAAGCTGCTCCTGATGTAGCATATGTTGGGTTTTGAACCCTGTTGACTTTTGTACAAATCACAATTCCCTGCAGAGGCAGCTATTTATTAAAATCTCAATTTTTGTAGTGCCCTTTTATTGGGTGCATCAAAGGTTGCAGTGAAACGGCGCAAGTAGTCCAACATTTGCAATACATTATATTTATCTAGTATGAGTAGCATTACTTAGAACAAGTTTTTACAAAGTTTGCAAGTGCTGCAAAAGGCGGTTTGATCATTATAATTGTTTACATATTTAGACATATAACGCTTGGCCTTGAGGTAAAAGCATTATCAAAATCTAAAATCTGTTTGTCTTTCTTAGAGATATGTTAAGGAAGGAGGTCTACTTGGTAGTTATCATCTCGCACCTCAAAACTATTTTATGACAATGTCCTTTGCATTTTAATTTCAGCCTTTTCCTGCTAATTATGGCTACTAATTCTTGACTTTCTTGTTCTATCAAGTTTATTAACATTGCTAGTTTAACCTTATTGCTTACGCCGCCAATACTGATTTCAAACAGTGATAGAAATGTGTGTATATTTACTTTCTTATCTAACTTTTATACTTGGTAGGGTTTATACTAACTGCTTGTTTTCTCATATACTTGACTGAATCCCTGTGTCCTGGTAAAAAATTGGGATTGCCTATTCTTGGACCGAAGTTTTTATGGGTTGAAGTTAATTGCAGTCAGTTTGCAAAGGTTGAGCTGGCATGACGTCGCTGTTGATCAGAGAAGTTGGTGCAGTTCAGATTTAAATCTCAGCAATAGTAGTTTGTAATGATCTTTTGGGAGTTAGTAGTGAAGTCAGAGCTACTGAGATATTACTCTAAATAAACGCTTCATAGCCTTTGGATTATAATTATGTGTATACTAGATTTTCATGCATCAGTGAATATTTCTTTTAAAATTTTTGGTGGAAGGGATTTGACGACGTCTAAAGGATTACCCTAAATTTTATCCCAGGATGGGTCAAACTTTTCAGAAAAATACCACCGTTAAACCTCAATAGTTTGATCAATATTCAACAGCTTTATTTCCAAGTTTGTGAGCCTGGCCTTTAAGACAACGTTATTTTCATAGAGATGTGCTATTTTTAGGCTTTGGTCCTTCACTAAGTCATTGAACAGGACTAAACCAGTATAAAATGTTAGACAATTGAATTTCTCCATAAAAATCACATTTGAGTGTTCTGAGCCTGCGTTGACTATTAACTACAATATGCTCAATGTCCTGGATTTGATTGTGATGATCTATTATGGCACCCAAAAAGGTGAAAAAATGATGGTCCAACTCTTCCTTTAGCTGGTTGATAGTTAGAAAAGTCTGGACATAAGCCTCTTGATCAACGGCCTCATAATTTGTATGATGCACCACCTCCAGTCTCAGATATTTCTAAAATTAAAAAAAGTGGTAGACTAGATCAACTACCCATTGTGCTGAGGCTCCAGGATGGTCCGACATTTTTATTATGGTATGGGCCAGATTGTTATTCAACTGTTCTGCTAGTTCATCCACTCTTTTTTCCTTGTTTTTCTAAAATTGGTTGTGTAAGGTGACAGAGTGGACTTAGTTGAAGCTATCATTCAATTGCCCGCCATTAGGTTGGTTTTCATAGTGCTGGGCTTCCACAAACTTGACCAGTCTGCTAATTTCATTATTTTGTTAAGCTAGGATCCGCATGGTCTGTCAGATGGATAGATGTATATAATGGGCGATCATAACAATCTTCACCTGAGTAACAAATTTCTTAGTAACAGTAGATATAGTCATCTCTTGGAACAGAAAAATATCAAGTACAAGTAATCTTGATTATTATAGCTCTTGAACATTCCCAAGTGAGACTAATTGACAGCATTTCATAGAGGTGGCACATGCGGATTAGATATTTCAGGACTTCCTCAACATGTTTGTAGGGTACATTGGCCATACAGCCTAGGTACTTAGAGTTAAAGGCCCTATTGTGACAAGTTCCATAGTGGAACTTACTCTCTTTATTGTCTGAACCTCTAAGATGGAAGTGATCTTGTCTGAGTTATCCCAAGTCATGGGCTGATGAGAATATTTGTCCCCAAAGCCAATGGCAAAGTGGCTTGATTCCTGACTCCTGTCTGATAATTTGTCTATACTATTGTTAGAAGTGCACCCTGTAGTGAGCACTAGAATATTATAAGCAAGTTCAAAACCTGGCAAGATAAACACAGTAGATAAGCAGTAGTTAGGTATACCTGTATGGAGTTAATACCCTTAAAAGTTTACGTGTATAAAGGACGATATATATAACATTCTTAAGTTCTAAATTCTTCAATCTCTAGGTATTCTTGTCTAGTACTTCCAGTTTTGCATATCCATTGTGATAAAGTTCAAGTATCACCAGGATTTATAGAATTTTCACAATGTTATCCTTTTTCAACTTGCATAGCCACAACCTCAGTTCCTCGTTTCAGATGTGTGACCCCCAATATAGGTGGTGTGGAATGTGGGGTGTACTCTCTGTATTGGCTTTTCTTGCAGCGTCTAAACCTTATATGATACTCCCATTTTTAGTCCACTGATAGTCTTTTGGCTCTGCCTTGAGGGCTTGGTGTTCATTAGGCTAAAAATTGGATACATCTTCCCTATAATAACCCAAATATTAGTATTTGGAATAATTTATGGTGGAATGGTCAAGTAAAAATGATGAATATCTATTGGAGGTGACAGTAATGATTGAGGTTTAATGTCTAATGATGGATTGATAGTTATAATATTTCAAAAAACGCACGTTGTGAGACAATGTGATTTGTAATAGCTAAATTAAGCTAAGTAATATTAGGGGGATGTCTTATGCGAATTAATGAGAATTGATCAATCAAAATACACAAGCATGGAGAGGTAGTCTTATGTAATTTTTATCATTAAGAGGTGCAGACGGGGCGATAAAGAAATCTATAGGATGTTAGGTTACTAAAGGCAATGGCATATAGTTGATTAAATCCAAATTTCAGCAATTAACTTCCTCTGTTTAATACAGTACTCTTATCTTTTTCAATTGTGGACTAAGATGACAAGCAAGACAGACCCCCTGATCCTGAACCAAACCTCAACAGATCAACTCTTGAACTAGCGCAAACAGACCCTTATCCTGAAGGCACCAAAACTAGATTTGATCAGGAAGCATCA
Organism: Massospora cicadina; assembly: GCA_022478985.1. NCBI lineage: Eukaryota > Fungi > Entomophthoromycota > Entomophthoromycetes > Entomophthorales > Entomophthoraceae > Massospora > Massospora cicadina. The sequence goes on from JAKSZP010015779.1 coordinate 264,000, forward strand.
TGCATACAAGAATATATGGAATCAACTTCAGGAATCCTGTCCCCACTTCCCAAATTATGAGAGGAGCTACCCCCACAGCTGCAGTCATAAGGGTGATGCAGTACAATGAGGGTGCCAACCAGAAGGTCAATCTAGAAGATAGTGAACGATCCTGATAGTATGGGGCCACAAAGGTCCCTGAGGCACCATGTCCCTACCTGCCCTAAATATATCAACGCTTTCTAACTCAATAAAGTTGTCTATATTCGCCCCATCTTAACTTTTTCACTCTCCATTAATTTCCAGCTTTGAGCCCATTTTTGGACTTTGACAACAGTCAAGAGAACTGTTAAGAAAAGAGAATTGGTGCTCACTACAAAGGCTCCAAGATGTCTTAAGTGAACTCTATTTTCCAGATATTGGAGAATACTAGCAATTATAAATATTAATCTGCTGATCAGTCAAGAAACATTGTCCAATGGATTAGTACCTTGTGGTATGAAGTGCTTCCCACAAAGCTGAGTTTCTAGAATTCTGGGCCATGTTTTACTTCTCCTTTCCCTTTATTGATGAAAATCAGTATCTACTTCAGTATGAGAGCCCTAAGACATTGTTCAACTGTTCATAAATGGCATTTAATCCGTTGGTACCCGCTCCAGCCACTTTTTGCCTCTTCAGTGCCCTATACCATGCAGGACCTTTATTCCTCATCCCAGCTTGCTCGTGGGAGAACTGACCCTGTTAAGTAAGCACTACTTTCAGAACTTTGTTCACCCTGCTATTCATCACGTCCTCTAGTTAGTCAGGTTGCATCAGCTTGAAGTCTATCAACAACTGGGGCGCACCCAAGACTTTACACTCCCATGTCATCAATTGTTATAATTTCAGCGGAATCATTGAAATATGCTGGGGGATTTTGCACAGAACTAAACCCATTGAGGAATTGGGTGGGCAGTATGAAAATTGCAAGTCCTCAGAACACAATTAAAATATAATATATGGAGCACTTGCCCTAACGACAAAAATTTATTTAATTATATTATTAAACCAATTAATCGCTGTTCAGTTCTCTTCAAATACTTAACAATCCCCACTGTCAATTTCCCATCTTGCTTATATATCAGCAACTTTGAATAATACCATTCTCTTGGCATATCTTATCTGGTTCTGCCAAATTCTCATTGGTTTTGGTATGGTATTCCTAAATTCTCTATCACCTTAGTTCAAGATGATCTAATTAATATTTGTCAAATGTTGACAAAGCCTTATCACCTTAATTGGAGGTGATCTAATAATAACCATTTTTAACCCAATTTTGCCTCATCTTAAAGTGCTTGAATAATTGTAAATAGTATCAGGGTTGGCGGATTCTCTCCAATACACCGTAGCTATTCAAGGTTTATCATCCAGTTATATCAGGATCTTGACATTACCCCCCCACCCCTTGACTGGACAATGAACCTCTTATTGTTTATATTCCCAAAGGAACTTTGTATGCACTTGGTTAATGATCTGACCACTCACAGGATCCTTAATAGTATAGGCGTCAACCCCTGTTATCTCAATGACTTCAAATGGACCAATCTAGATGCTGGACAAATTTGTACTTCTTACCAAACCATGGTGGTCATGAAATAGAACCATGTCCCCCTCCTTGAACTGAGAAACCCGCTATGCTGTACCTGATAAGCGGCTGATTCTTGATCTTCTTGGATAAGCTGAAGTAGTACGCTTCAGTTTGTAGTTTAATAAACGTGTTGGCTAAATTATTCAAGTAACGGTGAGGATCCATTCCGCTGGTATCTTCTACAAAAGCATAAAGTAGTGCCAGAAGAGCAGGGTGTCATCCACATAGTAATCTGTCGGGACTCTTTCCTGTGGCATAATGGTAGCTAATGTTATAGTCAAAGAATGCAATGGAAAGGAGGGAAATCCAATAATAAGGTCAATCTGTTACCAATTTCTGAAGTATGTTAATCAAAGTCCCATTAACTTGTTCAGCAATCCCGTTGGACTCAGGGTGGTACAGGGTTATCAGAACCCCACAGAAGCCCATCAGCTCGTTTAACTTTGGAAGGATGTGCGAAGTGAATTTAGTTCCATTGTTGGTAAGAATGAACTGAGGAGAACCATGTTGCTGGATAATAAATTCCATCATGACTTTGGCCACTATAACCGCCCCCAAATCACATATTGCCCGTGCTTCAACCCACCTGATCAAGTGGTTGATTGCCAACAGAATGTACTTAGACCAGTTAGCTCCTGTTAGCAAAGGGCTAATGGCATTAAGGGAAACCGTATGCCAAGCAAAAAGGGGTCTCACTAACCAGTAAGAGATCGTCTGGTGGAACTGCTTTTTCACTTGGCACTGGTGGCAGCAGGAATTTTGAAGCACCTCAAAGTTCATGCTTTCCCAATGGTACCAAGGTTGCAACAATTCCATGGTCTTATGTACTCCACCATATCTAACGGCTTGGTGTGCGCTCATAATGATATTAGGTTGGGCAGAAGGCCTTGGGATATTCATGGTATTATTCCTGTCCGCTTGTACAATTCACCGTTTTTCTAAAACGTAATGGCCCTTATTCCATCTGATACCTTGATGACTTGGGGCGGTTTATCTTCATATTTTCCACTAAGATTTTGCCATAAATAACGTCACTGAGATCCGCCATAACGGCAATGATTGTCAATCTTGACAATTAATTGGCATTCTGGTGTTTTTCCCCAGGTCAGTGGAGAATCTTAAAGTCAAAAGCCTGCAGTTTGAGAGCTCATCGTGCTAGACACTTTTCAGGCTCCTGGAGGTTCTGCAACCAGCGTATCAAAGCATGATTCGTTATGACTTTAACTTCACTCCATGCAAATACATCTTAAATTGTTTATATGCATATATTACCGCCAAGAAATCCCATTTGGTCACAGTGTTATTGCGTTTGTGGCAATTCAGGATTTTACTAAAGTACGCCACTGGGTGCTCTTCTCCTTCGTCATCTTTTTGGGATAAGACCGCCCTAAGCGAAAAAGGAATCATCCATCTGGACAATAAACTCATTTATCAAAATTAGGGTAGCGCAGAACTGGCGCACAGATTAGCGCCAGATTAAGTGTATCAAAGAAGCATCTTTGGCGTTCCATCCATTTGAACGTGGCATTCTTTATTAATTTAAACAGCAGACCTCCAATACAACTGAATTTGGGTATAAAATGGCGTTAGTAGCCAACCATCCCCAAAAAATACATATATATTGCATTTACTGTTTGGCCTAGTCATCTTCCAGATAGCCTCCACCTTGGCTGGTTGGGGCCTCAGCCTGGTCGCATCTACCACAAACCTAAGGTACTTTAGTTGGTCTTTAAAGAAGTGCTATTTATGGGGCTTAATTTTTTGGTTGGTCTTAGCAAGTTGGAGTAAGACCTCTTCCAAGTGGATAAGATGCTTGGATAATGTACACAAAAAGACATTAACATCATTGAGGTACATGAGGATGCATGGCAGCTTCAGGTTGTTGAGAATGGTGTCCATGGCCCACATAAACGTAGCTGGGTTGTTACTTAGTCCTTGAGGCATATGGGTCAGTTGAAAAAGCCCCTTGGGTGTGATAATGGTTCACTTTACCTGTTCCACTGCAGTAAACTTGATTTTCCAGTATCCCAATATCAAGTTCATCACTGAGAAGTAAAAAGCTCCTCCCAACTGATCCGAGGCATCATCAATTTGTGCCAGGGGATATGTGCCTTTTTTGGTGATGTTGAGCTTCCAGTAGTCTATTACTACCCAGTTGGACCATCCTTCTTTTTTACAATAAGAACAGGCAGAGACCATTGACTCTTGAATGGTTCAAGCATCTCTCGCTCCAGTAACTTTTTGATCTATTCTGTTACTACTCCCTCAGCTTCCCTAGACTGGCAGATCAGCTGAGACCTAATAGGGGATGATCCCCAGTGTCCACTCAATGGACCACTCCACAAGAGAACCCTAAATCGTGGTCATTGACCGCAAAGTCTCCTTATATTTTTGGAATAAAGCTATTGCTTGATCTTTTTGTTATTCTGATAAACTCATTATTTTTTGCACGGTACCGCTGCCATTACGCTGAGTTGCAGTTCAATGGGTAGACCAAATTCATCTCGCAGCTCAAACTCATTAACCCAAAGACCTCCTCAACAGGGGTCATGTGTAAATACGCCACTATTTGATGCTGGCAGCTTTTCAATGGTTCGTTCTGTAGATTCATTAATATAAGCTTGATCTCCCCATGAACTTGGCGTATAATATCTAGAGCCATGTGGGGCTCCAGCTGCGATTGTTGATAAGGGCCAATGACCTTCCCATAAAGCCCAGCTGGCACTTACAACTCTAATTCAGAATTTATTATTACTTGGTGTCCTGAGGTGATGGATATATGACCAGCACTCTGAGCGGCAGCCCTTGTTATTTATATATTTTCAAATGAAAATACTGAGTCTTGCTCTTCAGTCAATAGTAGTGAGCTGGAATCACCCTATCACTGTATGAAAGATTAATATATCCCATGTGCACCAGGTCCATTGGCACTCCGCTGGAGGTAAAGTAAATTTGGATCCACTGTCCCAAAAATTGAATGTATCCTCTGTCATATCAACAACAGCCCCAAAGTGTCGCGCAAAAGTGGTCACAATTAAAATGTCATAGTTATTGTTCAGTAACTCTATCTCTATGGCTACCAAAACAATTGACCCAAACTGCAAAGGTAGCGCGCTGTACGCTCCCTCAGAGACTATTCTATCTGCTTCAGCAGTCCAATATACCATCCGGTGTTTTACATCAGGCTTTAATGTCAAATTTTCCACCAGCTTAGTAGAAACTATGTTTACTGGGGCGCCTGTATCTTTGATAGCACGGACGCGTTTTTTTGCTACATAAATGTCACAGTAGGTGCATTCAGAATAAGAAGAATATTTTTTAGTACTAAATGGTAGAATAAGAAGAATATTGATTGTTTAATACATGGACATTTAAGGGTTTTTTTCTCAAGGAAGTTCACAATCCCCTCATCAACTTTGGAGTATTCTTTGGTGATAGCGTACACCATAATGGCGATGTTTACACCTTTCAGGGTAGGTGCATCTGCAGCTGGTCCATCTTGTTCAAAGAAGTTTGGTCGAACATCTATCAAGCATACAGCTTTGGTTGCTCCTTAGGTTTTTCTTCCGCTGCAGTCTTGGCTTGTGCCAAGATTAGTACATTCACTCCTCTGACAGGCTAATGATATAAAAACCCGTAATCATACTGTGGGACTTCTGCTGGAAATTTTACAACTGGTTCAGATGGTACTTCTGGTGGTTGGGTTAATGGATTTAGAGAGTCCCATTTCTACTCCGCTCCATCTTTTCCCTGGTAGTATTGGTCCTGCTGTACATATTAGACCCAACAGTTGGGGAAACTTTGGGCAAGGTGACCAGGGCTACCACTTCAAAACAATCCACCCTGTAGGTTCCACGCCCTCAGTTTTTGTATGATGGGTCATACAGATAATTTGACTGCTGATGGTCGGTGTAATTAGGGTCAGGTTGCTAGTTGGGCCATTGGAAGTCAGCGTGATTAGGCCCATGTCAGTAGTTGAGCTGTTGACAATTGTCATAGGCAGGTTTGTGGCGGGAGTTGAACTGCTGGGGGTAGCTCAGCCAAGGATGAGGCGCGTAGTTAGAATAAGGCCAAGGTTACTAAGTTAGAGCTGAGCAGGACAGTTAAATCCCCCTGAACAAGAAGGTCCAGCAACAGCGGTATATTTTCTCTCAGTATTGGATGGAGGAAAGGTAGCGGATAGTCAATGCAAAAACTGAACAACCTTGAGCAGGGGTACGTCATCATCCAAGATCAGAGGCATCATGTTGTAAAACTAAAAGTATGGCTTCACTTCTGAGGTCATCGCAATTTACTAAACAGATTCAGTTAAAGTCCCTGCCCCAATCAGCACATGGGCTTCCGCTGTGAATTGGTAAGCAAATATGGAGAGGGTTTGTTACGTTGGAACCAAATGGTTAAGAGCTCATCTTTACGCTGTGACATCTTTGTGGTACCCCAAACAACCGCAGCAAAGTATCCTTCACTTCATTGTAAGTAACAGAACTGCTTAGAAGGTAGCAGTGAATTGTTCAGCGCTTCTGATATCCAAGGCGGATATCAGAAATTTAGCCTTCTGCCAATAGAAGGCTCCTTCTGCAGAAAATATAATTCATTTGAAGAAACTGTGGATAATTCCATAGCGGTCAAACGGTGGTAGCTTGTCAATGCAGATTTTCTCCTCCTGCTCATAACTGCGAGCCTTAGAAGTGTACTGCAGATTTGCTTGTGGCCCAAAACTGGGCTCTTGAAGAGGGGCTGTCTTGGATGGCCCAGCTGCTCTTGAGTAGTGTAGGTCTCTTCAGCGGGCAGGACTGCCATTACCTGGAGATTTTGTTGGGTTTTAATATAATCATCTTCAGAGAAGCCATCTTTATCTGAGCGGCTTCCGCTGCACGTGGTTTTAAAGAAAACTCTTCAACTTGGTATCCAGTCTCATAATTGCTATAAAAAGATCCTTCCATAGTGACCCCTTGTTCTTCTGTTTCCCAGTATGGATGAGGTGGGTAAAAGTTAGGTGTTAACTTCCACTCAGTGCAGTGCATATGGTCAGTAGCATCATCCAGGAAATTTGTGAGCTGCCTGTTCTGCTGTCCAAGTAGTCACAGTTGACTAGCCGCACTTTCAAGTTAATTTATTACTTGCACGCTCCTGAATGAAATCCTCTTGTTTTTTAGGCACAGCGTTCACAAGTTTGAGTTTTGTGGTTTTGACCAGCGCAGCTAAGGGACGATTTTCCTTCAGTGAAGACTGTCAGGAGAGTGTCTATAACTCTCCAAAACACAGCGTGGTGGTGCTTAGGGTACAAGACCAACGCAAGGAAATAATAATTGTTTTTGTAATAAAAACTAGCCCAGCAGAGGGTGCTTTGGCGAAAGAGACATAGGATGAGGGTGTGGAGCATAGTAAGAGTAATAATAAGTCGAACAATCTTCAAAACTTAGCTGTGCACTAGTCAGCAGTTCATAACAAAGTTTGGTACTGTGTTAGAGTGCACTGGTGACTGGGTTTGGAGGGAACTTGGTAGAACCAGAAGTGTACCTGAGTTTTGATAAATTGAAACACAAGAAATTGGCTAACACAACGCATGACCTCATTAAAGAGGTTAGCGCTTAGGTGCGCCCAAGTTAACATATAAAAAAGCGTAAAATTAATGATAGGGTTTATTGGGAAAGACGACTAACGAGAATTGTTGGTCTTGAGCAATGATACTTAAGCCAACTTGGGGGAAGTTTGGATTGGCAGAAGTAATACCAAGCCTTGGTGCACCAATTTGCGCATGCTTCTATCTGAAAGGGTCATATACCATGAAATCAACTTTGCTTGGGTAATCAACTGAAGTTGAACCTGACCCAAATTCACAATTTCATAAATGGAACAGGTTTCAACCCCCATCCCCTAATTAATAGAATTATCCCATTATTGTTTAGATTAAAACTCTTTTGTTTTAACCCTTGAGCTGAAACAGGGGACTAGGCTTTAGGCACATCACTTGTACCAACCTGGGCGTACCTATCCTGTACACAGCGTTGATCCAAGGTGTTCTTGAGATCAGGAAAGTCCTGAAGTTTCACCTTCTAGACCTCCTGCCTCCCAGCCTTGTCCCTGCTGTTGGTAACCTTTATAAGGGCATATAAACATGACAAAGACCATAATCGCATATTAGATATTTTTATGGTTTTTATTGGTAGTTGTCAATAGCCCCTGTAGTGAGCACCACTGTTATAAATTTTGGCGAAATCGTTGAGATATGCTGGGGGATTTTGCACATGGTTGAACCACTGAGCAATCAGATGGACAATATGGAGATTGCCAGTCCTCATAACATACTTAAATTAAATAATATATCAAATGCCCTGATGACAAATTATTTACTTAATTTATTACAGCATTTGCTCGCTGTTCCGCTCTCTTCAAACCACATAATAATCCCCTCTGTCAATTGCCCATCTCACTTATATATCAGTGACTTCAGATGGCACTGTTCCCTTGGCTTAGACTATTCAATTCTGCCATATTCTCATTGGTTTCAGAATAGTATTCTTAAATTCTCTATCTTAGTTAATGGCGCTCTAATTTATATTTGTTAAATATCATCATCGCATCATTGCCTTATTTGGAGATGATCCAATAACAACCCTTTTTAATCAAATATTGCCTCATCTTAAGGCGTTTAAATAATCATAACTAGTTTCAGGGTCGGCGTATTCTTGCTAATCCTCTGTAGCTATTTGGGGTCTATCATCCAGTCATATCAGGATCTTGACATCAATTTTTCAGAGCTGCCTCCTCCTTTATCTTCAACAACTAAGAGCCCATCATCTATAACTGACAATTAATCAACAAAGCCCAAGGCCAAATTGTAATGTTGTATAGCATGATAGCTGGCTACCTTGAAGACTAACTGCGTCATGATATCCAAATCCTTAAGGCTGCTTGGAACCAGCGCCTCTACCAAGTTGAAGATCTTGTACAGACCTTGAAAAAACACTATTGAGAGCTGGACTCTCATGACTACACTTCCAGGAGTGAAGGACCTGAAATCCTATGGTCCCAAAGATACAAAGGATGTGAGAGACTGGAAAGACCTGAAGATCCCCATGGGCTCAAAGGCCCTCTGGCCATGCAGCACCTACCCCTGGAGACCCTGACGACCTTTGGCAAAAAGATGTTTTGCAGCCCTAGCTGCCTTACATGATCAAATCTTGAATGTATCCAGAGATTTTTACTCTGTTTAGACGGAGTCTTCCTCGACCCTAGGGTCTCCATTGAGGCATTGCTGGATGAAATGGATAAAATTTAGCGCCTTCACCAAGCTTACTGATAGCCACATCTCTCAGCTCAACCAAACTTTTCATAAGTTCAAGACCCGTTGATCACCCTTAAGAGCTAGTTTCTCCTTCAGGGCACAGATATTCAAGCCCTAAAGGAGCAGGTTGCCTATAAGTCTTCCATTTCCTCGCTCAACCAAAACTGGAATGATATCTAAGAGGAACTCAAGGGTCTAAGATAATGTTTGGACCAGAAGGTCCCCTGCAATTATGCAGAGACTGGAGTCTTTGAGCTTGCACCAATTCATAAGGCTAACATCCTCTTCACTCTTCTTGAAACTACCTCTAAACCTACTTTAAAAGAAAGGTTCACCCCTGGCCGGAAAAGCATCGCCTCTTTCCTGTATGCCTACAAGAGTTCCATGGAAGAGGTTAATGACCAGCTAAAAGTGACGCATATCCACTCCTGCCTAAGAACTGCTTGGGAGATTGTGACTTCCCACTTGAAAGATTGCAACGCCAGAGAACAGGTTTGTACAGCTTAATCCTAGAATTTGGCAGCAATCAAACCCTGTACAATCAAAAACAAACATATATGGGTGTCCGTCTGAATAAAGAAGAGTGCCCCATGGAGTTTGCCAGCCGTTTCTACACCCAAGCACAACCCTTGGAACCACCAGCTGTATTACCTTAGACGCCATTACTGCTGTTATCTCTGCATTGGGATCCTATTTTAAGGTTCAAGTACATATTATCGGTCAAAAGGACATTTTCATATTCACTGTAAATCATGGAAGCAATTGATAGATCCCTGCGTCAATCCTGCACTCAAAGTCTACCTCTTTAGGTTCCTCCAACCATTTTCAGGTCCATGTTGTCAAAAACCAAAAGAATCCTTGCCCCAGCTGCACTTATTGTAATGGCTTCTGACACAGCACTAAGACATGCTGGAAAGGACATGCTAAGGAGGTGGGAAAAGGGATGTCAGCATGAAGGATGAAGAGCTCTGTTGTGATTCTGATACGACTGGATGATAATCGTGGGACAGCTAAGGTGAATCCGCCAAAAATGATATCAGTTATGATTGTTTGAGTGTCTTGAGATAAGGCGATATTGAGATATAACAGATTTTATTGGATCGCTTCTATATAAGGTGATAAGGCAATAAGGCGATGATGACATTTGACGAATATGAAGTAAATTACTTACAATTAGGGTGATAGAGGATTAGAGAATAACAAGTCAAATTTGAGGATAATTGGCGAAATTGAATAGCCCAAGCCATGAGAGCAGTATCGCCTGAAGCTGCTGTATATAAGCAAGATGGGCGATTGAGAGAAAAAAGGTTTTTAATAGTAGAGAGAGAATGGGGCAGAGAAAGGTCGCTGTATTTACTAAAAATAAAAAAAGAATCAATTGGGGCAATTGCTCCTATTTTTAAGTATATTTTCAAGTGTGTCCAAAGGACCAACAATCCCCACATCATCTGTCTGTTGCTCAGTGGATTCAACCTGTACAAACAACATGACAGATCCTAATGATACCATCCGTATTTATAACAGTGGTGCTCTCTACAGGGGGCCCATTGATCAACCACCTAACACTCCGGAACTCCAGTCGCCAGCCATGCCTTACACAAGCTGTGTTACTGGAGAATCTTCACGGAACACCGCACCAGCTGGATGTGAGGAACTCAAACCTACCTTAGATGCGGTGCTCAAAAACCAAGATGAACTTCTTCAAGAACTAGATGCTGTCATGCACTAAATTGATAGCATGTTTATCCAAGTGCAAATCTTGGAACAATAAAACAAAGAGCTCACCAAACGATTGAATGATACCACTGAACGGCTGAAGTGCGCAGAACAAAGATTGACCAATACCTCTTGGTCTCCTCACTGGGACAAGGATGACTATCAAGAGGGGTCATCATACAAAGAAGAATATGACGCTGGTTGGAGCTACTACACTCATTATGGTTGTACTGGATATGAATATGAGTCATAATGACACTTTCCTCAAGTAATGGTGGTACTGCCCATGGCAGAAGGTCACACTACCCCTGAAGCGGCGGACATCCCAACTTCCACTGATCCAGCTCCTCATTGAGAAACTGCTTTCAGATCTCAACCCATTCCTCAGTATGGCCCAAAACCCCATGAATGGGATGAGGAGGTCAATATCAAAAAATTACCTCCATTTGATCGCAATGGGATTATTGGGTTCTTCAAACAGTTTGAGTTTGCAGTGGAAAGCGCATCTGATAGATGGAAGGCTAAGTTGTTAATATCTGCCTTGGATGTTGGAAGCACCAATAAGGTCACCTGTTACCTCGCAAGTAGTTCTGTCACCTATAAGGGCGTGAAGGATACCATACTCTGCCTGTTTGGGGGTACTTCAAAGATGTCACAGTGGAAAGCAGAATTCTTAACAATCGGATTCTGTCAAAATGAGACTCTCCTGGAGTTCGCTGATCAATTCACAACAGAAGCCCACATGCTGATTAAGGCAGGGTACTTAGTGGAAGCCGATGTGTGCATTTCCATGACCTCTGTGGTGAAGCCATATTATGAGCTTCATAATGTCATTTTGCTACTTCTGGATGACAACATACCTCTGCTCAAGATTGTACAGTTTTGCGTCATGTATCCCCTAACTTTCCACCACTGAATATGGAAAGGAAGACTACCGCCACTACTGCACCCTCTTATTCAGGAGAATACTCTCATCTGACTCCAGCTCCAGTTAGTAATTCTCAGCCTTTCTATAACTCTGCGCCTCGTCCTCAGCCAAATTATACTTAACAGTTCAATCAGTGACAACGGTCTGGCCATGAAAACCGTCAGCAACCCAGCTATCGACCAGGATCTAGCTATGCTGACCATCAACAATCATCTTACTGGCCTGGGGCTGGTTATGCTGAATGACCCCAAACTTTCTGGTCTAGACCCTCTTATGATAATCAAGGACGTGGCTCTTATGGGGTTAACTGCTACAAATGCGGTCGCTTTGGTCATTTAACAAAATTATGTCATAACCGCCATGTGAACTACATACATCAAGATCAATACTATCAGGGAAAAGATGGAGCAGAGTAGAGATGGGACCCTCTACCTCTGCGATACCAACTCAAAAGTCCCCGAATCAATAGTAGTATACCCTGCGGAAATCCCTCAGTATGATGACAGACTTTTATATCAGCAGCCAGTTGGAGGAGTAAACGTAGTAACCCGAGCTTAAGCCAAGGCAGCAGCGGAAGAAGAGTCCCCAAACAACCAAAGCCATATGCCTGTCAAATGCTTGATCAAGCTTCCTAGGAAAAACTTGATTCTGCCGCAAATGTGCTAACTCTGAAAGGAGTAAACGTCGCCCTTCCAGTAGATGCCATTGTCAAAGAATACCCCCAAGTCAGTGAGGGGATAATGAGTTTTCTTGAAAAAAGAGAGCCCATAATGTTCACATATTAAAAAAGTTAATCTTTTTATTATTCTGAGTGTATATACATGATATTTTTGAAGCAAAAAATAGGGTTTGCGTTATAATAGATACTGGTGCCCCAGTCAACATAGTTTCCACTAAATTGATGGCAAAGTTGACGTTGAAACCTGATGTGGACCATTAAATGGTGTACAGAACTGCTGTATCAGTAAGCATCGTCTCTGAGGGGGCTTACAGTGAGCTACCTCTGCGCTTTGGGTCCATTGTCATTGTAGCCCTGAAAAATTGTTCTGCCAAATGAAAACTACAACCTGTTAATAGAGACCACTTTCCTGCGCCGTTTTGGGGCTGTTGTTAATATGACAGAGGAGACCCTCGCCATTATGGGTCAGCGGATCCCAATTTACTTTACCACTAGCGGAGTACCAAAGGATCTGGTGCATATGAGCCATATCAACCTTGCCTATAGTGATGGGGTGATGCCAGTTTGCTATCACCGACTAAAGTGCAAGACTCAGCCCCTTCCCCAGCAGATATACAAATATCAAGGGATACCTCTACGAGTGGCAGGGCCCATATCTATACCTTCTGGCCATCAAGTCCTAGTGAACACTGAGTTAGAGGTGAAAGTGCCTAGTGGGTTATATGCGGAAGTCATTGGGCTCTATCATCAAACATGATTTGAGCTGCATGTGGCTCCAGGGATTATACTTCTGGGACATGGAGAGATTAAGGTTTTGTTAGCAAACCTCCAAAGAAAACCAATGAAAATCCACCAACACCAAATTGTAGCGTATTTACATCTAGAGCCAATAGATGAGGTCCTTCAGGTTCATGAATTTGGATCATTGGATGAAATTGGTCTAACGGTTGAGACATCTGCCGACGTACTAATGGTGGTACTGCAGAGTAATTTGATAGGACTATCAGAAGAACAAAAAGACCAAGCAATAGCTTTATTTCAGAAGCATAAGGGGATTTTTGCTGTCGACAATCATGACTTAGGGTGTGCTTGGGGGTGGTCCACCGAGTAGACACAGGAGATTATCCCCCTATAAGGTCTCAGCTGATCCACCAATTGAGGGCAGCGGAAGACATTGTCACTGATGAAATTGACAAGTTGGTAGAGCAAGGGATTCTTAAACCATCCAAAAGCCCATGGGCTTTGGCTACTCTAATTGTAAAAAAGAAGGATGCACCAACCACATAGTAATAGACTACTGGAAGCTCAACAGTATTACAAAAAGGATTCATACCCTTTGCCAAGAATTGATGATGCTTTGGTCGATTAGGGGGAGCCCATTATTTTTCAGTGATAGACTTGATATCAGGTTACTGGCAAATCGAGTTACCCCCAGCAGAACAGGAAAAATGTGCTGTAAATACCTCCAAAGGCCTTTTCCAAACAGCGCGGATGCTTCAGAGGCTGTGCAACGCCCCAGCTACATTTCAGAGAGCCATGGATACTATTCTTGGTAACCTGAAACTGTCATGCGTCCTAGTATACCTTATTGATATTAATGTTTTCTCTCGAACCTTTTTGGAGCACCTCAACCACCTTGAAGCAGTATTCCGCCAGCTGGTTGAGGCGAACATTAAAATTAAGCCTCAAAAAATGTAACTTCTTCAAAGATCAGCTGGAATACCTAGGGTTTGTGGTAGACTCTAAAGGGCTGAAACCACAGCCGGCTAAAGTGGAGGTCATCAGCAAAATGACTATTTCAATAGTAAGTGCGACATACAGGTATTTTTGGGAATGATCAGTTACTACCAGCGTTTTATCCCTAATTTTAGCTGTATTGGGGGCCCACTATTCGAGTTGTTAAAAAAGGATGCTGTGTTCAAATGGATGGAACGTCTTCAATCTGCTTTTGATACACTTCATACAGCGTTGATCAGCGCACTGGCGTTATGATATCTTAACTTCAATCTGGAGTTTATCATTCAGATGGATGTGTTTTTCTCCACTGTTGGGGCTGTAATTTCTCAGAAAAATGACGAGGGAGAGGAACATATAGTAGCATACTGTAGTTGAAGTCTGAACTGTCACAAGCATAATTATACTGTGCCTGAGTGGAAGTGCTTAGCAGTGATCTATGCGTATAAGCAATTCAGAGTCTATCTGCATGGGGTAAAGTTTAAAGTTGTAACAGATCACGTGTCATTACACTGGTTGCAGAACCTCAAAGAACCTGAAGGCCATTTGGCTCAATGGGCTCTTAAGTTGCAGGCTTATGATTTCGAGATTCTCCATTGGTCAGGAGTAAAGCATCAGAACGCTGACTGTTTATCTCGATTAATGACTAATGCGGTGACAGCGGACCTCAGTGACATAATGTATGATAAGATGCTCAGTGGAAAATATGATGATGAACCACCCCAAGTAATCAAAGTGTTAAATGAGATATGAACAAATACCTTCCAATGTAATGGGGAACTGTACAAGCGGATTGGCAATTCTACGGTTAATTTTCCGCACCCTCAGCATGACTGGGAATCATTATGAGTGCGCACAAGGCAGTCGGGCATGGTGGAGAGTGTAAGACTATGAAGTTGTTACACCCCCAGTACTATTGGGAAACTATGAGCTACGATGTGCTTGAAACTATTTCCTGCTGCCATCAGTGCCAAGTGGAGAAGCCGATTCACTGTACGACTTCATACCAGTTAGTGAAACCACATTTTTCTTGGCACACGGTTTCTCTTGATGTTGTTGGCTCCTTGCCAACAGGAGCCAACTGGTGTAAGTACATTCTTGTGGCTATTGACCACTTGACCCAGTGGGTTGAAACTAGGGCAATATGAGACTTGGGGGCAGTTACTGTGGCCAGGTTCATGATGGAATGCGTTATTCAGCGACATGGCTGCCATCAGTTTATTCTCCCTGACAATGGAACCAACTTCACCTCGCACATCCTACCCAAACTGAACGAGCTTATGGGAATCTGCGGGGTTCTGATGACCCCATATCACCCCAAATCCAATGGAATGGTCAATCGGGTGAATAGAACTCTGGTTAACATACTATGAGAAATTAGTAATGGGTTGACCTTCCAATTGGAGCTCTCTCCTTTCCACTGCCATGTTCACTTATAACATTAGTTACCATTCCACCACGGGGAAGAGTCCCTTTCAATTATTATATGGCCAACACCCAGCTCTTCCAGAATTACTTTATTTGTGTGTAGAAGACACCAGTGGACTGGAACCCCACCACTATTTGACTAACCTCGCAAACATTCTGATCAAACTGCAAACCAAAGCATATTCCTTCAGCTTAGCCAAGAAGATCAGGAATCAGGCTGCTGATCAGGCATGTCATAGTGGGCTGGCGCCGTTTAGGGAAGGAGATATGGTTCTTTTCCATGACCAACATGGATTTGGGTGGAAATACAAGCTGGCCAGTATTTATTTGTCCGTTTGAATTTATAGAGAAAGCTGGAGTCGACGCATATACCATCAAGGATCCTGCAAGTGGTCAGGTCATTAACTGAGTACACGCAAAGTTCCTCCAACCTTACAAACAATAGGAGCTTATCATCCAGTCAAGGAGGGGGTAATGTCGCGATTCCAATATGACTGGACGATAATTGTGGGACAGCTAGGGTGGAATCCGCTGAAAACGTTTTCAGTTACAATTATTCAAGTGCCTTGAGATGAGGCAATATTGGGATATAACAGGTTTTTAATTGATCGCCTCTATATAAGGTGATAAGTCGATAAGGCAATACCAACATTTGACAAATATGAAGTAAATCGCCTACAATTAGGGCTATAGAGGATTAGAGAATACCAAGCTGATACCATCTAGTACTAAAAAAAGAATACCAAGCTGAATTTGAGGAGAATTGGCGGAATAGAATAGCCAAGCCATGAGAGCAATATCACCTGAAGCCACTGTATATAATCAAGATGGGCGATTGAGAGAAGAAAGGTTGTTAATAGTAGAGAGAGAATGGGACAGCGAAAGGTCACTGTATTTACTAAAAGTAAATAAAGAATCAATTGGGTCAATTGCTCCTATTTTAAGTATATTTTAAGTTTGTCCTAAGGACTGAAAATCCCCACATCATCTGTCTGTTGCTCAGTGGGTTTGACCTATACAAACAACATGATGGATCCTAATGATACCATCTGGATTTATAACAAGCTCCATGCTGAAATCTCAACCACGCCTCAAGAGCCATCCATGACCTTGAACAAACCTTGATGTATCATATCTGAAGAAGTTTTGGTACTCGTTGATAAAGAAAATTGATCCTGCTTTTTTTAGAAGACTCTCTTATGTTTATCACGCTACCTCCCCAGTTCAAAGGTCTAGTTACCCTCGTCGCAGTTTAAGTTCAAATTTTTCAGTTCTCACCATAGCTGGCAGTGGTTCCCCCATTAACGTTATACTGTCCAAGTTGATGAGATATGTCAAGATTCTTGGGCTTGCAACCCTATTGGATTATGGCACAGCTGTCCCAAAATTTACCCAATCTATAGAGGCCTATTTTTCCCTACCTATCCAATTTGGGAAGCTCTATGTAAATACCCCCGCCATCATGATAGATAACCTGAGCTACGACCTTCTTCTTGAAACTCAGTTTCTTTGTGACTACTCAATAGTAGTACTTTATGACAACGGATTTTTATCTTTATTAGGGCATTGTGTCCTTAACCTTTTGAACTCCCCATATCTCTAAGATGGAGGTCGAGACCTGAGCTTGCCTAATAGAGAGTGAAGGCCAAATTGATTGACTCAAATATCACTTGGGGGCTCTCAGTCCAGCTGACCACATCTGCTGTTGATGGACAATAAGGCATGCCGATCTAATTACCTAGGGTGACCAATATACCTCTAAGTTTAAGGCATTACCAACACTAGGTCTATGTTACCATACCCTTTGGATACCTGCTTGAAATCTGAGGCCTAGACAACCCATCCGCCAAGGAGAAGCTGACCTGCCCAGGAATTCCAATCCAACTTATGTCAGATATATATCAGTTTTGTTGGATAATCTTACCAACAGACCCAGGGTAGTAGTACCAAAAATTCCCGCCGCCTATTTCTACCTCCTACCAGTGGAGGCTGTCAACGATGTCCATAGTTTTGGGAGCCTAAGGGACTTCAGGTTGGATATGCCCCATCAGTGCCCCTGGTCAACACCAGTATCAGGTTGGATCTCATTATATACCAACAGCGCAAAGTTCAAGAAATATTGGAGGAGTACTCAGACCTGTTTTTGGCCTCAACATATGACTTTAGAAAGAAGAGTGAGGTTCTATATCATTTGGAGACTGAGGACGCTCTCCCCTTTCAGTCCTGGACTTACTGAAACAAGTAAGGTTGAAGAGATGCAGGTGGCGGTGAAACTCAAAAAAATACTCAACGCCAGACTATTGGTGCTCCACGCAGTCCTTGGGCCTCTCCTCTTCTATTGGTTCAGAAGAAGGATGGAAGTTATCAGATGGTGATGGACTATTGACGGCTCAACTCCATTACCAAGAAAATACAGTTATTCTTCACCCTGAATAGACAACTTTCTCAGCCTTCTCACTAGGTTGTGATACTTTTCTGCAATTGATCTTGACAGCGGATATTGGCAAGTAGAGCTCGCTCCTGAAGATTGAGCCAAGTGCACGTTCATAGCCAACAAAGGGCTATTTGAACCCACAAGGATGCCCCTGGGCTTTCTGTAATGCGCCAGCCACTTTCCATCTTGCCATGGATGAGATCCTCAATGACTTTAGTTATCATGTACCTCATATACCTTGATGACATCATTGTCTTCTTGCAAACTTCAATGGTCACATGAAGCACCTTCAGGAAGTTTTTATTGGCTTAGTAAGGCTTAGATAAAGTCAAACCTTTGAAGTGCTCCTTCTTCCAATAGGAAATGGTTTCCCTGGAAATATGGTGTCAAAATATGGCATCCAGCCCATACTGGCCAAAGTTGACGCCATTAAAAGTCACACCCCCAGAGCCTGAGAGATCTGGATATTCCTTGGCATGGTGGGTTTTTATTTTCAGTTTATCACTTGATTTGCCAACCTGGACAAGCCTCTATTTTACCTTATGAAGAACGTTCTTTTTTAGTGCTGCCGGAGCAAGAACAATCTTTTAATGCGTTTTAAAACCACTCTCTGTAATAAACCATTTTTAGTCCATCCACGTTTTGATCAACCTTTATTGTTATTCATGGATGCAAGCAATGTCGCTTTCAGGGCCATCCTATATCAGCTTGACAAAAATCAAGTTGATCGTCCACTGGCCTATTTCATCAAGACCCTGAACAAGGCCAAATGAAATATAGCATTGCCAAGCGGGAATGCCTGGATGTCTTATTATTGATCAAAAATTTTTGATCCTATCTCTATGGCACCCACTTTACCATCATCATTGATCTTTCCTCACTCCGGTGGCTAAAGCAGATGAAGGACCCAGTTGTCCGATTAGCCAGATGGGCCTCAAGACTGCAAGGCTATGATTTCAATATTGTCCATTATGTGGGAGTGATTCACCAGAATTCCAAAGGTCTCTCTAAGATGCCAGTAATGTCTGCTTTAACCCCCAAGGAAGACCAACTGTATGATATTATTGGCTGACCAGAACGCTGGAAGTTAGAAACTCCTGAGATCCAAGCTGAGCTCAAAAGATGACCTGAAATACTCAAATTAAAGACAGGCTGCTATACAAGAGGGTCAATGAGAGATGGCTCTCTTGTGTCTGCCCTTCTTCTCAAACTGACTTTATCCTAGAGGGTCATATGACCGTGGGACATAGGGCAGTTAAGAAAATTTACAAGTGGTTAAAGACATGATATTACTGGGACTAAATTGGCGGATACCATCTAAGAGGTCCTGAAAGCTTGTATGACTTGCTTATCCCAAGATCGGGCCAGTCCCAGTACCAACACTCAGTCATTGCCACAGTGGGACCCTTCAATGTTGTTGGCATTTATGTAGTAGGCTCTCTTCCCACTAGTCTGCACAGCCATAAAGATATCCTCTTAGCCGTGAAACATCTGGCCAAATGAGAAAAAGTGATTTTGGTCCCCGCTGCCACAGCAAAAGACACAACTCTCTTTCTCATTCAATCTATTTTCACCTAACATGGATGCCCACAAACTTTACATCTGTACAATGGGTTATATTTCATCTCGCAGTTAGTCTAAAAACTTGCTTCACTTTTTGAAACTAACCAAAGTTTTGACATCTCTTACAACCCATCCACAATATGGCGGTGGAACATGCTAGCGTAATCCTTGTCTCTAATTTGCGGAAGATGGCCACCTCATGATCCTGATTGCTGGTATAATAATCTACCTAGCGCTTTGATTGCCTATAGAATAAGCTACCACCAAGCCATCAAGATGTCACCCTTTGATCCCCCCCTCGGGTTGGGACCATCTAGTTCTAAAAAAAAGATGTCCCCCTTCAAAGCTCTATATGGATGTGCCCCAGTCTCCAAGTAGCTTTCAGCCATTGCTCAAGACCACCAGCCAAAGAACTCTTATTTAACAATGAGGACCTTAGACAATGAAATTGTCTGGCTTCAAGCCCTAGCCACGCAAGGCATAGTCACCACCACAGGAAGGAAGACATTCCATTTTAATTTTAGCAGATCTTCTTGACCAATTCTTCAATTAGGTGACCTTGTTCACTTTTATCACCATCAACCCCAAGGTTAACAGAATAGGCTTGACGTTCTTTGGTCTAGACCTTATAAGGTCATTCATAAGGTGAACTCAGAGTACTCCATTGACAATGTCAATAAGGAACAGTGGTGAATTATGTGCATGGCCAGTTCCTCCAGGCATATACCCCTCCAAAAGGATATTGAGGGGGTATTGTCAGGATTTAAATGATGATCAAATTGAAATCCCTGCTCTAAATGAGTCTCAACTTATTGACTTTTTGAACCAGCGCAAACAAAACCTAATCCTGAAGGCGCCAGAACTAGATTCAATCAGGAAGTATCACGAATATGAAAAACAATGGAAACACCTTTAGGAATTCTGTCCCCAAATCCTAAACCATGAGAGGCGCGGCCCCCATTGCTGCGGTCATAAGGACGATGCAGTACAATGAGGGTGGCAACTAGATCTTCAATCTTGAAGGAAGTAAAATCTGAATATTATGGTGCCACGAAGGCCCTGAGGAACCATATCCCTACATTCCCTATATATCAATGCTTTCTAACTTAATTTAGTCTATATTCATCCCATCTTTTTTTCAAACTCTCAGCTAATTTTCAGCTTTGAGCCCATTTTTGAACTTTAGCGACAGTCAAGAGAACTGGTACACTGAGAGGAGAAACTTGAGAAAATTCATCAATTACTTGAAGACCATAATGATGTTTTCTCTGTCATAGCTTAATGACATGATTGAGTTCATGGGTTACAGGGATAAAGCTATACGTCAGGAGGCCAAAAAGGTTAATTTGGCAGGCCTCCTTGGCCTAAAACATATCCTGGACCAACGCTGGGTGCAGGCAAAATATGCCCAGGTTGTTCCTGGGAATATGCGTAAAGCTTGGCCTGGCTTTACAGCCAAGGCGTTAAAACGCACCAGCTACATTCTCAATTTTAACTGTTTGTTACAGTTGCTAGAGGAACAGGGTTTCAAAACTTATTCCAATTTTATTATTACCAAAATCAGGTTGAGTCCAATTTCAATCCATAACTCAAGGTTGGTCAAATTTGAGATACAGAGGCATTACTGATGGTAGCATGCGCCTATTGGTGCACATAAGCTTAGCAACACTTCAACCAATCAATGACTCACCCCCATAGTTTAAGTATGTTTCCCTGAGGCCAACTTTCCTAGTTGGTTTACTTCCTTATAATAAATTTTCCATTATCTACGTTTTTAATAGGGTTCCTTGGGTGAACCTGTGTGCAGACCTTCTTGGGGAGGTCTCTAACAACGTTGACCGTTTTAATTTAACAAAAATAACTACCATATCTAGTGCACCTCTGGACCGCCCTGGTCTCCACCAGATCAAGGCACCCAAGCACTCCAACACAGACTTCCGCTTGGTTATGGACTCCCCTTTGGGGTCCATCCAAGTCTTGTTGTTTATTTGCAATCAACTTCTATATACCCCGTTGTACACCCTTTCCCTGGGTTCCTTTGACTCTGGAACCCTCTGCGGTGCTCTGTTTACCATTTTACTAATGTTTGGTTCGCTAGCAGTGTGGCTGTGTATCCTGCACCACCTCTCTGGGGAACGGGAGGATTACAGACACTCTCCTTACATTTTCCACCTCATATGTTGAATATAGTCACATGAAAGACTGGACACATAGTATTACTGTTGGAGATTTAACCCATATCCAATCAAAGTATATAGAAAGTCGATGGTAGAGGAGCATTACATGAAGAACGAGCTCAAGCAATTATTGGATGCCAGCTTACTTGTGCACTCCTAGAGTCCATGGTCATCTCCACTGTTACTGTAAAGAAGAAGAAGGGTGGTCAGAGAATAATGATGAATTTCAGGAAGCTAAACGACCTCATTTAGAAGGAAAGCTATCCAATTCCAAGGATTGATGCTGCTCTGGCCCAACTCTTCATCTTGAATTTTTTTTCTCTGAAATGGACCTCGCAAGCAGTTATTGGCAGATGGATCTATTACCAGAAACCCAAGAAAAATGTGCGTTGGTATGAATGGAAGGATTTTTCAACCTAACTGGATCCCACAGGAATATGCAATGCTCTTGCCTCATTTCAACGGGTGATAGATTACATCATGCAAGATAAATAACTCATCTGTTTGATTGTATACCTAGATGAAATAATGATGTTTTACAAAAATTTTACCGACCATCTGGACCACATCAAGTCAGTTTCCAATGGCTGAGAGATAACTGCATCAAATAAAAACCTGCGAAATGCAACTTCATCAGTGGATTTTAATTTTTTGGATATGCCATATTATGAGAAGGAATCAACCCTTGTACAATAAAGTTCAAAGCAAACTCTAAGATGCTTGAGCCAAAGATCCTTTTTTTAGTACTAGATGGTCCCAAAGCCAAAGATCCTTTAAAGACATCAAGGTAGCTTTAGAAATGTTGGGATATTACCATCAATTTGTTAAATATTTTGAACAAATTTTACTAACTTCTTGTTTGACTGCTTTTAAAAAATAACACTCTCATATGGTGTAGAGCAATGAACTGCATCTGAGTCATTAAAGAGTTTACTAAAGGATGACTTAACTTATAACATCCAGAAAATGGGAAGATATTCATCCTGTTTACTGACACCTCTGACTTAGCCATAGGGCCATCCTTTCTCAACTGGATGATAAAGGCATTGACCACCCAGTATCCTATTATAGCAAAATGCTTTCCAAATCTGAGCAATAACTACAGCGTCACATAGAAAAAGTGTTTAGCTGTAGCCATGTCAGTAAAACATCTCTGGCCTTCTTGTAAGGTATGAACTTTACAGTTTTGATAGACCAAAATTCTCTTAAGTGGCTTTAAAACATGAAAGATCCAACAGGAAGACTAGCCCACTGGTTTTAAGCTTCAGCACTATGAC
Organism: Massospora cicadina; assembly: GCA_022478985.1. Taxonomy (NCBI): domain Eukaryota; kingdom Fungi; phylum Entomophthoromycota; class Entomophthoromycetes; order Entomophthorales; family Entomophthoraceae; genus Massospora; species Massospora cicadina. The sequence goes on from JAKSZP010015779.1 coordinate 286,830, forward strand.
ATGAATATCATCCACCAAGCTGTAACAAAGCACATGAACGTAGATGGACTGAATTGACATCCATTACTAAATCTAGACAATATTGAAGCTCTACGATTATAAGACCTACTCATGAAGCCAGATTCTGGGAGGACAAAGATGAACCAGCCTAAAAGATGCTTTAATGATACACTTGAGATAAGAAGTTTCACAACGGATTACTTTACAAGAAAGTCAGAATTAACTGGCTACACTATTTGCGGCCTTTAGAACGGTTACTGGTCATAATGGAAGCTACAATACCCTGTGACATGGAGGAGCCAGGAAAACTATGAATGGATTAACGATTGCTACTATTGTGAAGGAATGCTGGACTCTGTAGTGTAAGTCTTAAATGCTTGCATCACTTGTAAAAAGAAGATGCTGCATAAGTCCAAGTGCAAATATCCGGCCATAACCCCTTAGCAGTAATTTCATAACATCATTTAGACTTCCTGGGTCCATTACCTGAATTCAAATGAGGTTATCAATACTACCTTGTAGGGATTGATCATTTTACAAAGTAGTCAAAGCATTCGCCATTTCTGCACAATCTGTAAAAGCTAATGCTAACTTTTTATATAAAAAATAAATTTACTAGGCATGACTGCCCAAGTTATTACTATGTGATATTGGGAAGAAATTTACTTGAAGATTTGTGAGGATCCTAACAACAAGAATGGGAGCCTAACAACTATTCCCATCGCCTTACAACCCATCAACAAATGGATATATGGAAAGAGAGAATGGAAAGTTGGTCTCAATATTTTGCAAGATGGCCGCTACCAAACCATTACACTGGGACCAATATCTCCCAAGTGCGTTGATAGCTTACCAGATAGCTTTTCATCAAATTATCAAAAAAATTCCTTTCAAGGCCTTATACAGAAAAGAACCTGGTATATCAGCTTTATTATCTTGTGAAGTTAACAGTGAACTTGATGAAGAGTCTAAGAAAGCACAAGATTAGCTCAGAAGATTATTCAATTTAATCAGAGGCAATGAGGAATCTAGCTAAGACGGTTATAAGATAAGGTCAAGCAGCAATTTCAACTTTTCAACCACTAACCGTTTTGAAATTTTGGACTTAGTCCTATATTATCACAATTAAATAGAACTCTGAGGAGTCAAGTTAGATTCCTTTGGGATGGGCTATATGCTTTTATCTACAAATGTTGGGATGAATACTAAATTAATTCCTTAGAAACTGGAATAACTATCAATTGCGTACATATTTAATACTTGCATCAGTACTGAACAGCCAATATTCTTGAAGGGGAAAATGTCAGATATCCATATATGGGTATGATGGGAGGAGTATTAACCTTATTTTTCCATAACTGAATAGATGCCTAGACCTTAGAAGGGGTTTAAAGGAGTTAACTCAATAAGTTACCCAAAAAATTTAATAGTTAGTATGACTAAAATTGACTCTTAAAAATTCTACCAGATCAATTTGAGCCTAAAATACACTGAGATAGATTCCTGCTAAACAAAATGAAGAATCATCAGTAGTTCAAGTGATTTTTACTTATGGTGGCACTTAAGGGAATAAATTGAGATACACCCACAAAAAAAGAATTAATAAGCTTCCAAGTGGTCAAACTTAGTGATACCAAAACTCATCTGACTTGTTTATTCAACTTACAATCTTAATCTATCAAAAATATACTACAATGTCATTTTACCATCCAGAATGCATTGCCTGACTAAGAGTCTCCCTTGATTTTCCTCTCCATTAATTTAATCAATTCTCTTCCTTTTGGGTTTATATTGTTAAATGTGACATATAAAACCCTTAAAAATTAACTATAATAAAATAATGTTGTTATTTCTATATCTCAATTTAAAACTTGACTTTTTAAGTCCATTTTTCTACTTACCATAGGATAGATACACTAGCTGAAAGGACATAAGCAGTGACTTGGCACCCTTTTAGATAAAAAACGTACATTTGTGTGACATAGTCAGCTTCAAGCATTGATTTTTGGGCTTCTTGTACATATCATTATTGTCAGGACTAAGGGTTTAGACCACTTGCCCTTTTATTTGTTAGGCCAGGAAACCCAAAGTTCTTAGTGCTGAAGTATAAGTTTTACTTTCCTTAGCTGGAAAGTCTTCACTCAGGATAAAGTTCCTTGAGTGGTAAAAACTGACTATTTGGTCATCCCTAGTTAGAGGTAGGTCAAATCAACTTAAATGGCAAAAAGAGAGTAAAGTTTATTTTCTTAAAAAAATTATATGGGAGCTCATGGAGTTTTTCTTGGTAAATCTCCAAGTGATCCAATCTAAGATCTAAACGCATTCACTAATTGGGGATTCTGCAACAGGTTGCTCATTTATGTCATATGGAATTTGATTGCCGCATAGATCAAGTTTGAACCCTCGATATTAGGGGGTTTTGTGTGAGTGATGTTTGACCGCATTAGTTGGAGTTTGTCCCCAATATTAAGAGGGCTTGAAATTAGTCAGGATTCATCCCTGATAATGTTTTTGGCTATTTTATCAGATTGGGTTTGATTCCCATCGTCTGACTCATGCAAATCTGTGATTTGGGTAGGAATCCTAACAAAGCCCCTCTAGTCTTAACACAGGGGGGAAACAATTGGAGAAATTAACTATATATGCAATTTACCATGGTACCCTGAGCAACCTCTCAATTATTTTATTACCTCAATTATAAATAACTTTTTAGGGACCCAAGAAGCTAGTTCCCAATTTGTTATTGTGACTTCCAAGTTAATGATGGTAAAGAGGACTAGATCACCCAGTTAAAAGGTCTGCAGAGGTTCATGCTTGTCATTAAAAAGATTAGTTTCTCTATTAGTGGCAATAGAAAAGTTTTCAGAAGCTAGGGCTTGAAGTTGAATAACTCCATTGGTGATACTATGCATACTGACTTCAGGGGCTTAGGAGAAGGCTTAGGTGAGCATGGCATGCGCTTTAGAAGGCAGCTGGTATTCCTTCCAGATAACGCTTGGGAGGAGACATCTTAATTATCTGAGGATAGCTTATTCTATAGGCCAGAATTTCACTAGGAAAATATTGGGGCCAATGAAGGGGGTCAGTTATGGCCATCTTTTGGAGATTTGCAGTTAAAGTACCATTAGCCCACTCTACCATTCCATTGGTTGAAGGATGGCAGGGAGTGGATAATACCTGAGTGGATTCCATCAGTTCAGCTAATTTATTCACCAGTGAGGATTAAAAATTTTGCCTGTTATCAGAGAGAATTATGTTAGGGCACCCATGCTTGATGATAATCTGATTGTATAAAAATGTGGCGGTAGCTTTTGCCAAAGCGGATGGTAGTGATACAGCTTTAATCCACTTAGAAAAATGATCTACGCTAGAAGGAGGAACTGATAACCACTAGAGGCTCGAGGGAGAGGTCACACAACATCAATGCTAATAGTATGGAAGGGTTTATAGGGTGGAACCACTGGATGTTGAGATTGGGGATTAGGTTTGACTTTCACATACCAGGTAGGACTCTAATACATCTTGGATTAAAACAAGCATTCATTCCCAGTAGCAATTGAGATTTGAGCCACTGGTAAATTTTCTGAATTCCCCATGGCTGACTTGCTGATGTCCCTCCAATATGATGTCAGTTTGAGTCAAAGGTCATATGTAGGCAACTATTTTTGTGACACAAGTTTGTGCAGTTGGCCATTTTTATTTGAAGATTTGCCAATTTTTTGCTGATTTCTTTTGAAGTGTCAGGGAATCATTTTTCCATAATTGCTATTGAGTTAGGAGGTCATAGAGTCAATCCTCTTCAGGGTCAGTTAAAGTTAATATGGGAAGGTAGGATAGGCAATCCTCTTTTTGGTGGATGGGCCCTGGGTAATAAATAATGGAAAATTGTAATTTTGAAGCTCTAACGCCCATCAGGATAACCTCCCATAAGGATCCTACATCTACTGTGGCCATTGCAAGGAAGCATGTTTGGTAATTATGGATATGAATTCCCATATAGAACAGGTCAGAAATGCTTAATAGCCAGTAGTACTGCCAATCATTCACATTCTATAACGCTATAGTTGCATTTGGCTCTGGGTAAGGTATTGCTATAATAGGCGATGAGATGTTTCACTATATTTTCATTGTGCTGAGATAATATAGCTCCATTAGTTATATTGCTAGCATTGGTAAAAAGTAGAAAAGGTTTATCAAAGGTGGGATGTATAAGTACTGGTAAATGGGGGAGAGCTGTGTGTGATAGATCAAAGGCCTGCTGTTGCTCTTCTTTCCATTAAAAGGGTATACCCTTCTTCAATAAATATACTAGAGGCTCAGAGGTGTTGGCAAAATTAGGAATAAACTGGTGATAATATCCCACCATCCCCAAAAAACGTGTACATATTGTAGGGATTTAGGGAGGACAACTTAGAAATTGCCTAACCTTATCATCCATTTGGATATTTCAGCTTTACCTACCTTATGGCCCAAAAATCCATTTCGCTTTGAAAGAAGAGCATTTTGACATCTTTAGTATTAATGAGGTTTGCCATAACAACTGAAAATCTTTCCTGAGATGAATGATATGCCCAGTAAAAGTTCTTGAAAAACAGCAACATCACAAAAATAAATTAGCATACAGGAACATTTTATGTCACCTAAAAGTCCATCCATGGCACGTTAGAAGCAGTGGTATTACATAACCCCTAAGGCATTTGAGTGGGCTTAAATAGTTTTAACTTGAAATGAGGACACATTTTTCATGATCCTCTGGCAATAAATCAATTTTTAGTACCCAATGGTGAGATCCATAGCCAAAAATAGTGGGAACCCAACATCAAGTGTAAGTAATCAACTATACATGGCAATGGATAGTTATCTTATCTTATGATTGAATTGAGGTGACAATACATCATAACAACATGGTGGCCACCATCCATCTTCTGAATTAATAGGAATGGGGAAGACCACAGGCTTTTAGAAGGCATGAATAATCCAGCCTCCAACAGTTGCTGTAACTATAAGGCCACTTGATCTTCCTCAACTTTAGATTTTTTGTATGGCTGATATTTAAATGGAGGGTGATCCTTGGTCTCAATTTGGTAAATTACTCCCAACATTTTTCCATAGTCACTTGGTTCCAAGGAAAAAATATTGACATAATCCTTGATGAGGTCTTTGATGTTCTAACGTTCACTATGAGGTGAGATTGTCCCCAATTCTACTGTAAACCAGAGCTATAGTTGATAGGGGATCAAATCCTAAATCTTGGAAAGAGCAAAACAATTTAGTTTAGTGATAATCTCAATGGGACACAATTTTATTTAAATGATAGGGGCATGTTGAGGAACTTGGAGGGTTTGTTTTGTTAAATTTCCTAATATGATAGATATAGATCTCTAGTAGGTAGGATTCAAAATCTTTGGACAGGTCAACGCTTCTTTTATTGAGGGGTTTGGGTGTCCATTTAGCTCCAAACCTTGATTAGGAGAGGTGAAATCTTAATCCCCATATCCACAATCTCTTGTGAGCCAGAGGGTATTGTAATAGGATGGGGCATACAGAGGGATCCTATCTTCAGTGTCCACAGCCTTAGGGGGTAACCTATTTTTTCCTCTTAAGTCTTATTATTTGACTTTACAAATGGATGAAGGATATTCAAGAAGGTATTTTTGTCTTTTTGGGGCTCCTTTACTTTTGACTAGGAGTTTGGATATTAACAGAATCCAATAGTCTAGTAGGGATAGGTATTTTTTTGTGGTTGATGATGCAGTTAAACTCCCACATCAGTTGTACCCTAATAAGAAACTTAATTATTAATTTCTAATGCAATAGCAGGGGCATTAATTAGAAACTTTAAAAATCGTAGAGGTAAGGCAGAATATGCCCCAATTGCCTTAGTCATCCAATTGCCTGATGTCTATTAATCAGCTTTATTAATCAAGGCAGATGACATTTTTATTTTTAGGATATGTTAGTAGGATACAATGTTAACCGATGAGTTGGTGTCAATTATTGCAAGACTTTAACCTTATGTACTAGTACAACTACTCAAACAACTAAAGAGCCAAACTGAGAAAATGGCTATTAAACTCTCATTGGGAATTTGCAGCAAAGCAGGTGGAGGATTTTGCCATGGCCAAGCTCAGGGATGGTCAATGCATCTGAAGGATTTGTTCTGCCAACGCTTAGCTTTTTATAGCTGAACTGGCTTTCAAAATGTGCTTGGGTAGCTGCCCAATAAAAAAATAATAAAGCTGAAGATCTTTATTTCCTTAGATGGAAAAGTGTACGTCAACATCTGCAGGTGCCACTAACACAATGCATCCTGAGGTGCTGGGAATAGAACTAGAGCTAGTATAAGGGCTTGAGGCACTTTATTGTTGTTAGCATAGGGATCCTCCTGGCCTATACTGACTGATTTTCTGCCAACCCATGTTGGAAGATGTGACAAGAGTCTACAGTATGGTTTTTTTTGATAAAATTGCAGATCAATATGGGGATAGGTGAGTTGGGAGGTGTAACTTCTAGTACTTGGGATGAGGCTTATTATTATTATTAAAACAAGGGGGCCCAGTAGGTTTGAGTAGGTTAGCTGGAATCTCCAAAATGGCTTCTTTGATATAAAGGAGAGATGTCAAGTTAGACTTCACCGCTTTAAGATAAAGTAGAACATAAGGCATATTTGTAAACGCCAAAAATGAAGTAGTAATAGCGTCATCTAGATTAAGACATTTTCTGGTGACCAAAATTTGAGCCTCAAGGTAAAAACGGTGAGTGAGCTCAGTGACAGTTTCTCCCCAATTAAGGCTTATGCTCTTAAAGGTCTGCTGTTGGTTGGATAAAGTTAGGTCACTCCTGAATTCCCAAAGCATGGCAGTCTTGGCATCATCCCCAGTCTGTCAATACATTAGATGATGTAATATAATGTCTTGAGCTACTTGATTAATACTGTTAGTTAGGTGTTTGAGCCATTGGGTGTTGGTGACTTCCTCCATAGCATTTTCATAACAAAAAAATAAGAAAGAGAAGATGCCCCCTTCTCCTGGGACATGATTCTCTTTGAATGATGGTTTGAACTGCCATTTGGGGGTTAACAGTTGAACAATGTGAACTGACACTGGGGGATGTTTTCACCTAAAGAGGAAATGATATTACTGGAAGATTTTTAAAGGTGGATGACGTCCATTTGATTTTGTAAGGTTTTGATATCTTCAATTATAGATCCACCCAATCATGGGCGGCATGAAGGGCCAATTTTGTGGTAGCAAGAGGGGTTAACTGCCAAATTTTGCTTTTAAGCTCAGTAGTTGCATCTTTTAAGTTTGAATGGTGTTGCTTAAGGACGAGAATTCTTTGCTTCATCCCATGCATCATATCAGGTAATTTTTCAAAGGTTTAAGGCATTTCTAATCTAAAGAGGATCTGACGCCAGATTGATATTGTTCATTGTAATAATTGTTACGCCATGAACTCAGGGTAAACCTAGCAGGAGCACCAGTTTTTTCAGAACTAAGGGTTTAAACCACTTGTCTCTTTTATTCATTAGACCTGGAAACCCAAAGTTCCTAGCGCTGGATTATAAGTTTTTACTTTCCTTGGCTGAAAAGTCTTCACTCAGTATAAAGTTCCTTGAGTGATAAATACTAACTATTTGTTTGTTTCTAAATAATTAGAGGTAGGCAAATTTAACTGAAAGAGTGAAAAGAGAGCAAAGGTTATTTAATTATAAAAGGATTATATGGGAGATCTGGGATTTTTTCTCAGTAAAAATTTTCAAGTGTTATAATCTAAGATATAAACATATTCATTAAATTGAGGATTCTGAAGCTGGGTGTTCATTTATGTCATATGGGATTTGATTGCCACATAGATTGGGTTTGAACCCTAATATTAGGGAGTTTTGGGCAAGTAGTATTTGACTGTATTAGTTGAGGATAAGTCCCCGATATTGAGAGGGCTTGAAATTAGTTGGGGATTATTTCCAATAATGGTTTTGGCTATTTTAATGTATTGGCTTTGATTCTCATCAACTGACTTATGCAAATCTGTGCTTTGGGCAGAAATCCTGACAACCATTGAGCTTAAAAATGGAAGCTTAACAGTTATATTTATATAATTAAAGAGTTGTATATATAGTCAAAACAAATCTTTATGTTTATAGATATATGTATTTTTTACTAGTCTAAAAAATTTTAGTTTAATCTTAATTTTATAGTTGCTGGTGTGAGCAACCTGAATTATAGCTGTATAAATTAAAAAAGAAAAGGACTTTAGTTATGCTCTAGTCTATCTATAGAGCAAAAACACAACCTTATTTCATTTCAAAGCCATCAACTTAAGAAGAGTAATCATAGCTCCATTAGTTATAACACTGGATTACAATCAGTGTCACAATCTGTATATCCTGTTTGGTAAGCTTGCAAACTCCAGTCATATTGGCATCAGCCCATACTGTAGCAAGAAGAGGCTAAGGTATAAAAATTGCACTATATAGTTTGAATATAAAAATCTTTGGTTAATTTTTGTTTTTAGTATACAGTTGTTCCAAGTAAAAAGTGCAACAATAAAGCTAGGAGTGTATATTTAACATAACATAGAAATATTTGCTATAAAAGTTTATTTGATGATTGCTATGGTAGCTATAATTTACTTTATTAGGTTGCCATAGTAACCAAATCTAATAGTTTCTAACCCCAAAAGGAGGTATCAAAAACACCATTCATATGTTAGTTCTCCCATTGGACTTATTTATTTGTTCCAAGTGTAGTTTATTTAGTTTATAAGTCTAGAAGGAGATATGGAACATGCATACATACATAGATAAAGTGACTGTTTAGTTATAATAAGAATTAAATTAATTCCCTCCATCATCTCAAATCTACTATATATTAACTAATTTATATACATAATGATACCCAATGAGCTTAACAGGATGCCTTTCTATACAATTACTTTATTTCTGCTATAAACTTATACTTTTTCTAGTCTTATAAATAAAAAAGATCCTTAGAGTACATATTAACCAAAAAATTCCTTGAAAGTTTAGGGTTATAGTTCTCATTCCTCATTATTATTATAATAATATAATTTATAATTTATCCTGATAGTTTAATATATACATATAATTAAAATTACATTTTTATATTAAAATTAAAAAGCTAACGTTAAATAGCCCTATCTCCTGACAATAGATCACAATTGTTTTTTTTAGTACTAGATGGTAGATCACAATTGTTTTGTTTTATCCTACTAGGACTTATGTTATGAGATTTTCTCTCACACTAGATGATGTAAGCTGGTAAAATACAAATAGTAGAGCTCAGATATTTCTAATGGCAATTATGATATTACCAAGCTTTGGTGAAGTTAATATAAGAAAGAGAGTACAACAATTGACACTTATAATAGTGGACTAAAAAATTTGCTCATTACGTCAGAACTATGAGAGAATCTCATGGCGCGCGTCATGGCAGGTTAACAAATAAAGCTATGTTGGCCTATAATGGGATGGTATTAAATTATAACAACTTGTGCTACTCAACAATTAAAACAGGTTATTTTATTGCAGTTATGGCCAATCGAACAAACTTTACCCATGTTTTTAGAAGTATAGAAAAATCGCCAAATTATAATCCAATTTAATGTGAGCAGGAAAGTTTTTCAAAAACCAAGTTTTATTGATGATCGCTTTTGGTAATGTCCGTCCTATGGTCGGTTTGCCTCGAACTTATTAAAAGATTATATTAGAATTAATGATTGCTGCTATAATAATATTTTACTTTCTATAGAAAACTAGCAAATAAAGTAGAGAAGAACCCCTGATTAATTATGATACAAGTTATTTGAAATATATTATATAATACTAAAAAAGAAGTGTAAAATCCATACCATAAAACCTTGTATGTTATAAATTAGACCACGTTTATAAAGATCTATCACTTTTTGCTATACTCATATTCCTTATGCTTTTCCGAACTCGACTAAATTTTCTAGACACATTTTGCTAGTGCTTAATTCAGATTAAGCGTGTTGGATAGGCCAAAACTAAATTTAGCAGCAAGTAAAAATTGGCGAGTTGAAACTTGTCTATTCGAGGTAGGAGGACCATGGACTGAGTAAAACTTAAATTTTATAATAATGGTATAGAATAACAGGCCACTAGATGAAAGCAAAATTTATGCAATGTTTTAAGACATTACTATCTTCAAGTCTATCGGATGGTGATTAGGGGGCTAAACGAGAAATGAGATCATTTTTATTAGTAAGCATTGACTAAATTATTAATTTTTTAGGAAAAATTCATTTGCTTTTAAATCACCCTATTCCATTCTTTTTTTAGTACTAGGCGATCAACTTATTCACTTCTTAAATTTCTAAATATATATATTAAGCTATTAAATTCTTAGCATAGACCTTATATTAATCTGCTATTGAGCTCAATTGTGGCTTTTTGGGTTTGCCAATGTACCTTTTATTGAGCCACTCGAGTCAAACCTTCATAATACTAAAATGATGAAACAGTTCAATTTATTTTAGGAACAAAAAGATCGGCAGAGTATATATATAGCTTGGACATACTTGACTATCAGGTTATTGGATGTTTAGAATTATATAAGAATTAGTTAATACTGTCATATTTTAAAATCTGATTTATTTTAAACTTGGTTGACTTTGGATCTATTTTTACATAGTGTTGCAAACTGCGTTAAACTAGGCTAGGATTTATGGTATATCCGTTTTGGTTCAAGGGTTATGTTAGTTATCACAGATGGTAATAGGCTGTTGGGGTTGAATATTTTATTTTTATATAAACTTGACCCAAAATGGAATTTTCCTTGAAAGATAATATATAAAAAGGAGGGAAGTTTTAGTGTTTATTATGATTATAACTGCAGTTTTAGCTACCGTTTTATACAATGTGATTATACTAGGACTAACGCATCTTATTAACAAGCCTAATGAAATCCGGTGCCCCAAAGTTCAAAGAACCTTAGGTGAAATCAAAGTCACAACTTCAGGATGCGTTAACATGGAAAGCAAATCACCGCTTGTGTTAAATTCTAATCTTGGTTGGGCAGGTCTTCCTGCCAGATTTGTTAATTTTCATCAAAAATACCCCACAACTAAAGAGTTCAAGGAGCGTTCCGAAATCGTCACTAACAAGCTTAAAAAAGATGCCCCAACCTATTATAAATCCTCTCCGCCCCAGCTTTTTTACCATGTCAGTAAGGGAGTTCCTCTACTGAAAAATATTGAATGTCCCTTCTACACCTCTTGCTTAATTGTCGCCCACTGGGAGCCGGAGTCCTATTGGACTACAAGCATTGTTCATTACACAAGTAGAGTACCAAATGCCCCAAAAAGGATCTTATATTCGTTGAACGTATCAAGCCGAGGCATCCTTGATAAATATTTCCTCGTTATAAAGGGCCCTAAACGAGGGTTTGTCTATTTTAGTCGTATTTCATGGGGGGTTAAGCTGACCTATGTGGCTAATGCAAGACCAAAGTCACATTTCATCACACATTCACTCATCGAGAGTGAACCCATCTTTTTATCCACCCACATCCCCGACGGTATTTTGGGGTTTTCAGAAAAATGAGCATAAGTTTAATTGTTACTTTTAGTTCAGATTTTGACTTAGTGCTTTCTTTATAGAAAAGGAAATTCGGATTGCTATATGTAGTTTACATTAAATCTGGAAGTAATTCTTTTCAAATTGAACTGTTAGAGACTCAAATTCTAAAAAAAAACTTGTGATGAATGCCTTCAATTATAAACTTTTTAACAGCCTAGTTTAAAAAATGTTAATCAAAACTCTTACTTTTTAATAGCACAACCATAACAAAAAAGACAATTTGATATAACTTAATTATACTTTAGTTGCTTTCAACTATATCAGAGCACTTTTAAAATGCCAATTGCTAAAATACCTAATTAAAAATTAGCTCAAACTAAATTCAAGAGTTTTAAGGATCATCCTGGGTGCCGGTTCTAGTCAGAATTTGTGTATCTTGGTATTTATTTAGTTTTTCAACAAATTTATATTTTCATTACGATAATTGAATAAATTCAAGAGTTTTATAACCTAGCGGAATTACCCAGCGTTGCTCGGGTTTATTTATTACCAGACGATTTGAACTGATAAATTTAGGTTTTATATTATAGATAACACGAAACCGCTTACTCATTACCATTGAGCATATCAAACTGATTAATCACCAACCACTCACCCGATACAGTTTATCCTATCAAATCAAAACCACTAACTACTTACCCAAAACCAATTGAATCTATCAAATTACTCTAATACCATCAAACCACTTAGTAAAGCCAAAGGTCTTTTCAAATCAACCAAAACCCACCAACCACTCGGCCAAAACCAATTGAACATAAGAAACAACCAAATTTCACCAACCCTCAGCCAAATAAAATTAATCTATCAAATCAACCAAATTTCACCAACACTCGGCTAGATCCAATCCAATTTAAATATCGTAAAAGACCCTACAACCACTTACCCAAAACCATTGGATCTATCGAATTGACCAAAAAGCACCAACCACTCAGCCATTTAAAATTAAACCTATCAGATTAATCAAAAACCACCAACTGCCAACCAAAACTTTTCAATATTTAGAAAAAAACATTATTTATATATATGTGACATATCATCTTTTAAACTACTGTCCCAATATCAACTTAACTTGGCACAGATATTTTAAGAATTTAGGGAAACACCAATAAACAGGTATTTTAAAGTCATAATAAAAAATCAAATAAAGTAGTTGCTTGTTACTTTTCTTTCTTGTTGCAATCACTTTTGCAACCTATTCAATTCAAGACTGAATCTAGTTTGATAATCTCACAGAGGAGATAGGTCTGTGCCCATGTCAGGGAGCAGTTGGGCAAGCAAGGTAAGAGGAGCAGGTGGAAGGCCCATGGCCTCCAACGTTCGAAAATGCCCCAGAGAATCTGGCGGAATAGATAAAAATCTTAAAAAACTGGTGGTCATGATTTCCCCGGAGATACTCACATGGCAAGCATGATGCAACCAGTACATCAACATGCCACACTCCCAACCACTTTTGTCATTGGAATTTGGAGTCCACATGTATCTGGACATCCAAAAAATAGCCTTATGGGAAAAATTTTGTGAAGATGTACACAAAATTTTCCCAACTGTGGTGTACGTTGTACCTCACTCCATGTCACATGGTTGGCTGGACCTAGGTTTCAAGAGCAAAAAAGCAGCAGATGAGGCTGCAGCAGTATGCATAGTGGTCGACCTCCCTGAAGGGCAATGGGTCATCGAAACCAAATGCACCAGATGGATAAAATCAAACTAAATTTTCCTCACATTTGACTTTTTGCCTACTACGGTAAAATATGATATTTTGGAACAACACCTGAAAGATGGTCTTGCCATATATAGTAAAATATAATCTTTTGAAATGCAACACTTCACGCTGATGCCACACCTGTGCACCGGCAAAGCCATCACAGTTCTGACCCCAACTGAGGAGATCGCAAAGGACCTAACCCAGATCCCACACTCCACTTTTATTGATATTGCAGGGCATACCACCCACCTATTCCAGGTGACCGTGGACAGCGTGCCCCCCATTTGTACCCACTGTGATGCATTTGGCCATAAGGTGCACGCATGCCCCATCAAGGAGGGCATCACATTCCAAGAGCACCCCTCGGCGGCTATGGCCAATGGAGAGGTGCACTACAAACCAACTGCAAGCACCAAGGAGGCTTTTCCGTGGGGAGCACAAGGCTGCTACCTATTGGTAAAGCCTATCTCCCCACAAGAATGGAAGAAGGCTAAGCAGGCCCATAGGGCCACAGCCAAGGAAATGGCCAAGGCCACCACCGCTATCCCACACTCACAATGCCAGGAGGATATAGAAACCTTCGCAGTGGAAGCAACTTGGGAATCCATCAACCAATCAGATTGGGAAGCCCATGCTGAGAGGGCCACTCAATCCAAGGATCTGATAGGAGACTTGATCTCACCCAATTGTTGCACCCAAGCTCTGGTCAAAACTGACTTAGGACCTATCCCAACTGAAAAAAAATTTTTTTGACCTGCTCAACGGTGCACCAAACTCATCTGCACCGCAAAAAATTCGTCCAATGTCAGGAAAACAAAAAGTGAATGTAATGCACTGGCTCCTTCCAATGAGCCACAAATGAGTTAGGCAACAGGATCCAAGTTAAAGACCATAGGGCTGACATGACTCCTGATACTACTCTCCTGGTGCGTGCGCTACAATATTGGACAAGCACCCCCTGGAAGACAGTTGCAAGTATACTTAACCCCAGCAACATGCCTTGACTCCAAAACAAGGTATAGAGGGAGGCAATAGCCCTCCTAAGCTCACTCTCAAAGTCCAACTCTTGTTGATTTAAGCCAAACATGGCTGCAGTTAGGCAATATCTCAAAATAAACCCAAATTATAAATATATGAATTTTAGGTTCTTTTATTTAATATTTAGCCAAGTTGATAGAAAACAGAACTGAGGAGCCTCCAGCTCCCAGTTCCTTCCCTATATACACAGGCTAAAAGCTAAAATAAAATATAATATAAGCTTATGGTGCCAACTTGAATGATGTTTGGTGTAAACCTTATAAGCAGGATCGCAGAATCTTTACTCAATGATTCCATGCCAGTTCTGATCCTCAATGGTTCCGCGCCAGTTCCATTTCAAATTTCAATTGAACTGCAAAACTCCCAAGCACCTGTTTCATTCCATTCTCAATTCAAATCCAAATCAAACCTCGAAACTACCCATTTCTCTCGTTTTCCATTTTGTTCTGACTTGGACGCCCATCTTGCTCCTTGTTTTACTCCAAGCTCCGGCCCCTTAGGCGTCCTTGCAAGAACCAACGCCCCCTCCTCCTCCATACATACAGACACAGCCTGCCCTGTCTTACCAAAGATCAGGGCAATGTGATGCTGAGGATAGACCTCAACCGTCACATCACCCCCCTAGACAGGAAGAACTCTTGGATTTTCTCAGGACATCTGGCACAATCCCTAGCTGACTGTCATGTGGACTCCTCAATATGATGACCCACCTAACGTACCAAGAATGAACGACATCCTCACACCACTTTGGTGTCAAGAATCTCCTCAACTTCATACTCTTTGGCTCCTCCTCCAGCTGGAGATAAAGGAGAAACCCTTTCAGGAGGATGGCCAAAGAATGGCTTGAGCTGCGATACATGCAACACTGGATGGGCTCTTGACCCTTCTGGGAGCTTCAGCTCAAATGCCGCCTCATTCACCGCCCACACTACCTGATATGGGCCCAACGCCACCGGCCCCAATTTCCAGCTCCTTACAGGCAAGGCATAGTTCTGAGCATTCACCAAGACCCAATCACCTCTCTTGAAAGCTCTACCTACAGATCTATGCCAGTCCGCCTTCCTCTTCTGAGCCACGACTGCCACCACCAAATTCTTCTTCAGGAGCTCTAGGGTGTCCCGGGTATCTCGTGACAGCTCATCTGCCACTGGATTCTGACCTTGCTCCCTGGGCCCATACCCTCTGGGTGTTGGCTGTGATTTGCAAAAATGGGGTCATACCCATGGATGAATGCTTATGATTGTTATAAGCAAATTAAGCCAGCTTCACCCAATATACCCAGTCATCCTGCCGCCCTGAGACATAGCACCTCAAATATTGCTCCAATATCTGATTTACTCTCTCAATTTGGCCGTCTGACTGAGGATGGTATGCTGACGAATGGCAAGCCTTGATCTTTAGATTCCCCAACATGTGGAGCCAAAATTTAGATGTAAATTGCGGACCACGATCCAACACAATCTCTTCAGGCACCCCATGTCTGGAGAAAACCTCATTTACAAAAATCTGTCCTGCCACCTTTGCAGAAATGGTTGACCAACAAGGGAAAAATCTGCATATTTAGTCAGGCGATCCACCACCACCATCAAGGCATCCATCCCCTGTGACTTGGGCAGTCCTGTGATGAAGTCCACACTCACTGAGGACTATGGCCTAGAAGGAATTTGAAGCGGCTTCAATTTCCCCCCTGGTGCCACCCATTGGGCCTTTGCCCTGGCGCAAACCACACAACGCAAAACATACTTCCGCGCCGCCTCACCCACACCTCTCCACGAATAGTGATGGCGAACAAGATCTAACATCTTCTCTTGACTGGGATGACCTGCCAGAGGATGGTCGTGATTAGCTGCCATTACCTCTTGTTGCAGACTCTTCACAGGGACCCAAATCCTTCCCTCATGGTGTATGATACCACCCCAAACTGAGAATCCCGCATGCCCCCTGCTTGCCTCACCTTCTCCTGTCTCTTCTCTTATCCGTTGGCCCAGCTCACATCTTTGCTGTGCAGTCTGGATTCTTCCTGCCATTCCTTCTCTCCAGCCCTGAATCATTGCAAACAGGTTCTGTGGCAACATTGTGGCTATATTGAACTTCCTCAACTCCTCATCGGAAAACACCAGTCCAGAATTACAGCTCAATAAATCTGGCAAGATATTTTGTTTTCCCGGCTTGTATTCAATCCGCAGGTCATATTGAACCAACTCTAAGTGCCACCGGCCTGCCTCTGGTTCATAAGGCATGGGGACTTATAGTATTCTAAGGCTCGATGGTCCATTCGGATGACAAATGGGTGCCTGGCATACAATAGGTGGTGTTGCCACTCCCCTAAAGCTGCAACTATTGCCAAAAGTTCCTTATCGTAAACTGGATAGTTGGTTTCAGCTGGTGCCATCTTCTGACTGAAGTAACAGACAGGATGTTCAACCCCATCTTTACCCCCCTGCAACAACATGGCTCCAAGTGCAAAATTTGACGCGTCAGTCTCTACCACGAATGGTTTGTTTGGGTCAGGGTGTGCCAGAACTGGGGCTGTCAACAGACTCGTCTTCACTTGCTGAAATGCCCTCTCCTCAGCCTCCCCCCAAACGAACGGCATGTTTCCCATCAGTCTTGTCAACGGCACAGCCCATTGGGCCAGATCCCTAGAAAACCTCCTCACAAAATTTACCACCCCCAAAAAACTTCGCACTTCAGTCCTATTCCCAGGAGCCTTCCATTCCCGCACTGCCCGCAACTTATCAGGACAGATTGCTATCCCTTCTTGGAGGACCACGTTCCCTAGGAAAGACATCGATTCCTTATTGAACTCGCACTTGGATGGCTTCAACTTCAAGCCCGCGTTCCTAGTCACCTCCAACACACTTCTCACATCCCTCACATGGTCCTGTGCCGATCTGGAAAACACCAGGATGTCATCCATATAAGCAACACAACACCTACACACTAAGTCTCCCAATACATGATCAATCATGCGCTGGAAAACTGCAGGGGCATTGCGTAGCCCAAATGGCATAACCCTGTACTCGAAGTTTCCCAGATGACATTTGAATGCTGTATACCGCTGGTGCTCAGGGCGAACAGGAATTTGATTGAAAGCGTCCACCAAATCCAATTTGGTGAACACCCCACACCCGTAGATCATGGGCAGAATGTTCTCCATGAGTGGCATTGGATAGGGGTCAGGTTCCGTCACCTCATTAAGGCGTCAGAAATCAACACAAGGACGTAACTCCCCCTGACTTGGGAACCAACAGGACTGGCGAAACCACTGGCGACTTGGAAGGCACAATCAAACCCATATCCAGCATCTTATGGACATAATCCTCCAATGCCTCTTGGGCCCGTGGATTCAACGGATAGACTGGACAGCCCTTTGGTAACTCAGAGCCTTCCTTGAACCGGAATCCAAATGCAAAATCCCCTGTAGGCGAAAAAGGCGCATCACCTTTAGGCTCAAACACCTCCGCAAAATCCTGATACTCCCTTGGCAATCCTTCCACTGGCACACTTGAGGTGATTCCACCCATGTGCTTCACCAACGAACCTTGGGACTGAAACGTCCATTCACACATCCCCTGACATCTAGGCGACAACAGAACCCATTCTCTCTTCATATCAAACTGTGGGCAGAAATGGTGCCACCATCTCATCCCCAGCACCACTGAATGTGGCAGGTGAGCTACGGCGTGAAACTCCTCCCTGAATACCTCTGGGCCTTGCCTCAACAGGACCTTGGCCTGCACTCACCATACCGCCGTTTTTTTGGAGGCGTCTGCCAACGTCACCCATCCATCCTTCTGTAATGACAATCCATGGCTTCTTGCCCACTTCTCCTCAACATAAATTTTTCCCAGATCCGGTGTCAATCAAAGCTAGAACTTCACCGCAATCCCTTCCTTCATCTACCACAAGCACATTGACGGGCAAAATCAGATAAGGATAAGATGAAGTAAGCGGTTTATTTTGAGGCACCGGATTCACTGGCTTCTTGCAAAAATTATAAGGAGCCTTCTTATTCTGAGCCTCAGGATCCTGAGTGGTAATCTCGATGGGAATCCCTGTCTCCCGCACCTCAACCATACCCTCAGGATTTTCTTGAATCTTCTTTCCTTCCTCCACATAGCTAAACCCCTTAGAACCATGTATGGGCTCTTAACCTGCCCTTCTTCCACCACTCTGTCCTCGGAATCCCCCTGGGGGTCACACAAATTCCTGATGGGCCTGTACCAAACTCAACTGTCGCTCTACCTGCAAGGCTAAACCTACCTCTTCCTCCAACGTCGCTGCAGGTTTCACCGCCGCCATTGCCAATAATAAATCAGCTTGCAAGTTTTGGCAAAACATGCGCGGAAGCTGAGACTCAGGTGCCTTTGCTGCTCTTGCCAATGCGCGGAACATCTGGCCATACTCCTCCACTGACTTCTTCCCTTGACCACACTGCAGTAACGCCGCCCAGGCCGAATCCTGCGCCTCATCTGGACATGCTGCACGGTCAATCCAATCCAGACATTCCTCCACTGATACGGGTAACCCTGAATGCTCTTCTAAAAGTTCTCACACCCAGTTTGACTGCTTTACTGGAAGTTCTAACAGAACCTGACTTAGCTGCAAGGCAAACGAATCCTCTCCGCCCGCTGCCTTTGTCAAACGTCCTTGAAACTGAACCCGGCTAAACGTCTGGTGGATCAGTTCCAAGTCTTCTGATTTTAAAACCGTGGGAATTCTTCCTTTGTCCTTCCCAGGCCCTACCACTTTCCCACCATCCCGGGACACACGCTCTAAAACCCAGTATAATTCATGAAGCAAAAAGGTGGTGGAGAATATCACCATCAAGAGTGTTACAGTATGGTTATACCACTTTGGAAACACAACTTCTTCTGGCACCTCTTTTGCTTGCCACCACAACGACAGGAAAATAAATGAGTTCTGTTTAATGTAACGCACTGGCTCCTTCCAATGAGCCACAAATGAGTTAGGCAACAGGATCCATGTTAAAGACCATAGGGCTGACATGACTCCTGATACTACTCTCCTGGTGCGCGCGCTACAATATTGGATAAGCACCCCCTGGAAGACAGTTGCAAGTATACTTAACCCCAGCAACATGCCTTGACTCCAAGACAAGGTATAGAGGGAGGCAATAGCCCTCCCAAGCTCACTCTCAAAGTCCAACTCTTGTTGATTTAAGCCAAACATGGCTGCAGTTAGGCAATATCTCAAAATAAACCCAAATTATAAATATATGAATTTTAGGTTCTTTTATTTAATATTTAGCCAAGTTGATAGAAAACAGAACTGAGGAGCCTCCAGCTCCCAGTTCCTTCCCTATATACACAGGCTAAAAGCTAAAATAAAATATAATATAAGCTTATGGTGCCAACTTGAATGATGTTTGGTGTAAACCTTACAGCAGGATCGCGGAATCTTTACTCAATGATTCCGTGCCAGTTCCGATCCTCAATGGTTCCGCGCCAGTTCCATTTCAAATTCCAATTGAACCACAAAACTCCCAAGCACCCGTTTCATTCCATTCTCAATTTGAATCCAAATCAAATCTCAAAACTACCCATTTCTCTCGTTTTCCATTTTGTTCTGACTTGGACGCCCATCTTGCTCCTTGGTTTACTCCAAGCTCCGGCCCCTTAGGCGTCCTTGCCAGAACCAACGCCCCCTCCTCCTCCATAAATACAGACACAGCCTGCCCTGTCTTACCAAAGATCAGGGCAATGTGATGCTGAGGATAGACCTCAACCATCACAGCAAAGGCCAAATCCAACGTGACTCTTTCTGCAAAAATCAACAAAAACTCCGATAGTGTTGCTGCTAACACCCACGCTGCTGTGAAAGCCCATGGGGACCTTGAAGAGGCTGGTGGGCCCGGGGACCCACCCCCTCGCACCTAAGGTGTGATGGGGGAAACCTTCACTTTAAGGACGTTGAATATCGCCGGACTCAAGGCCTCCCCATCCTGGGCTAGAAAACTGAGTTTTTTACAACACAATTTACCTGTGGATATCCTGGCCATCCAGGAGTCCCACTGTCCACAAGGTTCCGAGGAAACTTGAAAAACAATGCTCCTCCCATCCCTATCCTTTTGGTCAAAGCACTGTGGGGTGCTAATTTGGAAAAATAATTTTTTCAAATTTGTATCCTCAGAAACATTCCTAAATGGCTGAGTGCTCATTGTCACCTTCTTGTGGGCTGATGTAGTGCACGCAATCATCAACATCTATGCCCCAAACGGTGCACATGAGCATTAGGAATTTTTCTCATTGGTCAAATCCCTCCCGCTACCCCCTGATTCTTTCCTAGTCGGTGACATGAACTGTTGGCTAACCTCACCAACGGACCAGTGGCCTCCCTCATACCACGCTCCACAGGGTCATGTAGAACTACGCGTTCTAAAGGCCACCCTTGGGTTAATGGATGCGCTGCTGCAACATGCCCCACTGCTCAAAAACATGATGCGTCCCCACATCCACAATGGCCAATTAAGGTCCATGACCTGCATTGACCTTATTCTAATGCTGGCAAAATTCCAACCCCACATCTCCCACTTCAAAACAACGAAAATGGAATTCTCTGACCACTGACTGGTCTCAATAACCTACCACCTACCTGTCACAGTTGCTAAGGCCCCACATTGGTGCAAAATCTGCCCCCTGAGCTCACGTCACCAGGATTTTCCACATGGGTGGAAGAGGCAACTTTGGCAAAAAAGTTTGTTGCACCGTTTTGCGCGGACCCCATTTCCACATGGGCAACTTTCAAAGAGGACACCATTTACCACTCTCGCCATCTCTCCTCCAGATGCTCACGAGCCACATCAGTGGTTATCTTGCGCACTCTGGCAGAATTGGCACACTTGGAGTCCAACATTCCAGCTACAGGATACAGCCCTGCATGGGGCCAGAAGTGGGCGGAGGCAGCTGCCCACCTCAACGCACTCAAAAGGCAACACAAACATCAGGTTTGTGTTCAATACAGGGCCACACGCATCACTAAAGGTGACAAGTGCACTGCATATTTCTTTAAAAAATTTTCGCACCATGCCAGAGTGTGGACTGCACACAGGTGTGAAGATTGGATAATTCTATTGTGGATACACTGGCTGAATTGGCAATCAAAATGCAAAAATATTACTCCAAGTTGTACTGAGCCAAACCAATTCAGCCAGCCAAAGTGGCAGAATTTCTTGACTGAGCTCATATCCGCACCATTTTCTGATACCTGGAAATAATGAATTTAATTACTCCGAACGAATTATGGACAGCCATTTGCAGTGCGCCAAACCAAAAATGCCAAGGCCCAGATGGCATTCCATATGAGTTCTACAAAAAATACTTTAAATATATATCCCCACTTCTGCTTGCCTCACTTAACCAAAGCCTGTTGGAAACGCGCCTCCTACCAGGAGGACATGAGGCCTTTACTGTCACACTCTTCAAGAAAGGGGATAAGCTTGACTTAGCCAACTGGCACCCCATTTCTCTAACAAACACAGACACCAAAATTTTAACAAAAATTATGGCTAACTGATTAGGGACTGTAGCATCTGCCACCATCTCCCCAGAACAATTCGGTTTCATCCCCAGAAGGTCAATTTGGGATAACGTGCACTCTGTGGATAATATATGTCAGTCCACAGCCTCTGGGGCACTTGTATTCTTGGACCAACAAAAGGCCTATGACAGAGTAAACTGGGAATACCTAAGGGCCTGCCTCCACTAATTCCGCCTACCCCCTCACTTCATCAACTGGGTGATGCTGCTCACGGAATCTGCAACAATGGCAGTGCGTGGCCCTGGCTTCCTAACAGAAATAGTCCGCCCTCAAAGGGGCTTGCGACAAGGGAACCCCCTTAGCACACCTTATACAACTTCAGCCTTGACCCACTACTGCGAAATGTGAATGCCCAACTCACTGGGGTCCATGTTCCAGGCCAAGCCCCAGTCAAGATGATGGCGTTTTCAGATGATTGTGTGGTTGGGGTGTCTGTTAATCAAGATGCACGCGCGCTTGAAGCTCTCACCCAGGAATATTCCCGGGTAAGCAACACAGCACTGAAAGCCTCCAAAACTGAAATCATCCTCCTTGGTCAGTTTCAGAACTGCTGGGCCCCAGAAACTAGTTCCCAACCCAGCCCATCTGCTCGCCCACGTCCACGCCTTACTAACTCAACACACAACGCTCCACTGGTGCTCCCCTTTGTGCCAAGTCCTACCATAGGACTGGTGCGCCATCTGGGCGTGTGGATGGAGGCAGGCGGATACGCGTCAGCAGTAATGGAGTGCCATATTCTGGACAATGTGACGAAGCGAATCGCCTCTCTCAGAGCCCACCCTACTTCCCTTACTGGCAGGGTTGTTTTAGCCAACTCTATGCTCCTATCCAAAGTCTGGTTTGGAGCCCACGCCATCCCCTTCTCCCCAAGCTTCTTCAAATCCTTGTAAGCCTTGCTGCAAGGATGGCTTTGGTCAGGCCGCCCTCCACCAGTGCGGCTAGAGGTCATGTTTGGCCCTCATCATCATGGTGGCATGAGCCTGCTTGACTTCAAAGCCCATGCTGCCAAGATCCTGGGCACCTGGATCGCGGCCGTCACTGCTCCTACACTCCCATCCCAACACTGGTCCCGCGCAGCCCGCTCCAACTTCTCCCAAGCCTTGGGCCTCAACAATCCATCGAACCCCCACTCCCTGATGAAATACCTCGCATTACACACATCAGTCACAGGTCCTCACGGGACAAAAACCCACTACAAACGAATCCTACTCTCCATGCGGAGCGCAGAGTGGAGAATTCATATTAGCGGACATACAACCCAAAGAGGCCGCCCCTCTCCTCAGTTCACACAAGAGGTACAGGGGCTACCCATCCATGATGGCGTGATCCCCATTTGGCCCCATGTCCTATTCAGGGTGGACTACCTGGACATGATGGACATCCCTTATTCCATTGAGACCCAAAAAACAATCTGGAAATATGTACATCACCCTCTGTTGCAGCCTCAAGTCCGCTCCCATGCGTGGCGCTGCCTGAGGTGGGTGTATCATACAGCTGAGCGCTCTAACGTTTTACACTCATCCTGTGTCATGTGCGGCCAGTATGGAACGCTGTTCCACCGCCTGGAGAAGTGCCCCACCTCTAAAGTGATATGGCGTGAAGTTCAACGTCTGCTGGGACAGGATCAAACGCATCCCTTCAGTCTGTCAAGAGATATGTTTGCTCTATCAATGGCCTCCTCCCTTCCACCCTCCCTCCATGCTCTGGTGGTTGCAATCGCTATGTGGACCATCCACACGATTGTCTTAGATGCCATCGCAGGCTCCACCCCCACCCTCCCAGAAACTGTCCACAGATTCTGGTCTCATTTGGTGGACCACTTTCAAGTGTGGATGTTTGGATACCTCCCACTGCGTCGCTGACAGCTGGTCTCCTCCTGGTTCCCAGTCTGGTTCATCAAATCAGACCCCTTCCACCACACGTGCTCAATAGTGGCTACGGCCCCTTCACACATTCCCTCCCCCTCCCCATAAGTGGCGTTCCCGCTGGCAATAAGAGATAGCATCGCTTCTCTGGGTTGCCTCCCCCAGTACTAAGTTTATCTGTCCTGAGTCATATTCAGAAGTGTCCGTCCCATGGTCAGCCTTCCCGCAATAAATTTAAAAATTTAAAAATAAAGTAGTTGCTTGTTTAGCTTATTATAAAGTAATTTTAAAGGGAAATTCCTTCATAGAATACACAATTATTAGTTACTAGCCAAGTAACCTCAGCTTTGCTTGGGTTTATAGTTTACCAGGTGATTATAATCTATTGTTTTAATTTTTATATTGGTAGATGGTCATCAATAAATTCAGAAACCATTAAGTCTATTGGATATTCCAACCCCTAACCACTTAGATAAAGTTAATTAAGCCTGCTAAATTAACTAAACTAGTGGTCCCCAACCTTTTTTGGGCCATGGATCGGTTTAATGTCAGAAACTATTTTCATGGACCAGCCTTTAAGGTGTGGCGGATACATATACAAAATGAAATGATACAACTGGCTCAAAAACTGTGGTTTTTTTTAAATATAGTAATAAATGTGAATCCACTGTGCATTAGCAAGCAACTTTATTAGCAGTGTCCTTGTAACATAGCACCAACAACATAACATGAGTAACATCTTCTCCACCTCCTAACACTCTCTGGTCATTAAGGTAACATTTAAACATGCCTTAAAAATAAGATACAACACAAAAACAAATATAAAGTGCATGAAAAATACAACTCACCATAAACGCTAAATCAGTGGGAGCCCTGAGCTTGTTTCTCTGCAATGAGATGGTCCTATCTAGGGGTAATGGGAGACAATGACACCCGAAGTGTGTTGCTTATTTCCAGTCTACTCCATAATTTCATTTTGGTTGCTGCCACTGCAGAAAATCCCATCTCACACAAATAGGATGTTGAAAATGGCAACAGGGTTTTCAGTGCTTTTGTGGCAATCTCAGGGTATTCTGCCATGACTTTAATCCAGAACACTGGCAGAGTTGTTGTCTTGAACATACTTTTAAGGCTGCCATCATTTGTGATCTCCAGCAGTTGATCTTCTTGCATAGACATGCTGAATTTACCTGGTTTATTGACATATGGTCACAAATACATTTCTCAGCAGTTCATGGGTCTTTTGTGGTTGGGAAGTAGCACTCAAACTCTTTCAAAAGCAAAGACAGGTGATTGTGCACCAGCTGAGATAATGAAGGCTTGGGTCCAGTCTCTTTCAAAATCCCCACAAATGTTTAAAACATGTCAAATATACCCCTGTTCAAATGCCATCCCCAAAAATCCAGTTTGGCTTTAAATGCAGGTACTTTATCTGCCAACTTGAAGACAGTTGTATTTTTCCCTGAAGTGACCAATTGAGTTCATTGAGCAGGTTGAATATGTCACACAAGTAAGTATGTTTTGTGACCCATTCCTCATCACTGAAATGTTGTAAGTCTCAGGGAACGTCCTTTGGCTCTTGATCGCTCCATCTTCCCATTCCCAAATAAGAAGATACCAAAGAGGAAGGCGGTACCCCTCATCACTCAGGGTGACCTCACTAACATAGTAGATGAGCGATGGGTAACAGCTCGTCCGCTTTGGATCCCACCCCCAATACCCACACTTACCTCAGCAGAACTGTTGCGGGGAATTAGCGAAATCTGTGCTGAGTTTATCTTTTGAAATTGGTCAGATTTAATTTGGCTGGCAATCTGGCTGATGTACAAAATTCGAATGGCTGTAAAAGCATGAAGGATGTGATATTGGCCAGATCGCCCAACAGTTCCAATTCAATCTCCAGACCAATTGAACAAATATTGGGCACTATTGACATAAGTTTGAAGCCCTCAGATAGTAATTCAGGTGCTACGCCTGATATGCCGCTCTTGACCAAATGAACAGTTAAATGACCAAGCGCGGGCAGGTTGGCCATCCTGAACCCGTTCCCCAACCAAATGGACCTGTCCCTATAAGGGATGGCCTTGGGGGATTCCTGTCGCCCGTTGGGCCAAATGCCATCATGCTAATCATTGGAAATGTAGTTGAGCCCTGGTTCAAACATTTGAGGTTAACTGACAGAGACTCAGCCTGCCACCAAAATTTTGTGATGTCAGTTTCCAAAGAATAAGCCCCCCATTCCCGAACAATGCACCAGTCAGGTCAAATTTGTTGGGCCCCAACCCCACCCTGTCACTACCCAATTGACCACTATTTAATCAGTTGCATGGCACTGAGAAAATTGTTAGTCATTTTTCTTACTTTCCTTTCCCAATAAAAAAGATTCTACCAAAAAAGTATACATTTTTATTTGTTTATTTTCCATCTTGACCACATCCCAGATGGCATTTCCCTGGTGGTCTGTCACTTCACACTCTGGGTGGGCATTACCAATTCTTTTGGTCACCATGGCCCCCTCTATCGCCAATTGGGCCCAGCGAGTCTGATGCTTTTGGTCCAACAACCCTGCTCTTATTAATTTCCAATATCAATACACAAGAATCTTATGGCCCTATGTGCAACAATGGAAAGAGAGAATTAATCTCCAAATTGCCCCTGATGAGTTGGCCGCTCAAGCCAAGAATATTGTCGAGACTATCCCAGTAATCCCACCACATGCAGTGGAAACCGCTGAGTTGGGGATGGGTTCAGTGTAATTTGCTGTTGGGATACTCCTTACCCTGTTGTTATGCCACCATTTCGTTGTATTACTTTTCCCGGCTCCATATCAAGTCATACAGATGACAATGCCCCTGGCATTCGTGCTTGCTTTTGGGTGCTCACGCATCCTAACTGGCAGGCTGGTTAAACTTCTTCTGCCGTTTCCATGACATAATTGACCAACCATTACTTCCAGCCATTTCCGCCTTGGTTTTCAAATTGGGCGCTGCAGTGGTTACCCTCTACCAGATGAACGTGCAATCAGTTTTGTGTTGTTTGTTGTTTGTTTGGTCACTTTCTGACTTTGGAAGAAGCATCCACTCTATTTTGGGAAACTTTCTTCAAGCCACCCAAGAGGTGCAGACTGCATCTTCTCATATCCTCTGACCCGGAAAAAGGATCAAGTATCCCCTCTCAAGAGATCACCAATCAAGTTCTCAATGCTCTCGCCAAAGTACAAATGAGGACGTCAATCGCACTCAGTAATGCTTCAGCGATATCTCATGCACAACAAAGTCTTGCGTTGTTGGACGCAGTGGATGGAAATGCCCACTGTTGGGTGAGAAGTCTTTTACATTCTTCCTCACAAAAAGAATACCCCATTCCCCTGCTGGCTGCTGTATCAGCTGCCCTAAAACCCCATGTGTCCCAATAAAATCACTTACTCAGACTACTCCTAAACATGGCTGAAGCCCCTAGTTTGGCTTCTCTGATTTCCACCTTTCATGAGCTGGCTTCCGTGTCAGACTTATCTACTGATATGCTTCAGGCAGTCTTTAGAGCAAGTTTGAATTTGGTTTCCACTCACCACGTGTCCTGGTCTACCATTTAGGAATCAGTGGATCAGATATGTGCCACCGCAACTATTATCAAAGTGTTACCTTGCCACGTTTCCCCGCATCAGAAGGGAAACTTTGTGATAGGATTTCCTAACAAAGATGTAGATGATGCGCCTGATGCTAGAGTAGCTGTTGAAGTGGATCCCAACCCAGCCATAACCCCTGAGTCCGAACTGCCACTTCTGGAATCAACTATGAATGACTCTGTTCAAGCCCAGACAGAAGAGATGATTTTTCCTGCACTTGTACTCCCAATTTTCGCCCCAGCTAAAAACCCTAACCCTGGGTTCAACATACCCGCTATCTCTTCAGTCATTCTCAAGTCGGTCAAATCTCCAAATAAACAGAATTCCGCTTATTTCCTTGTCCCTATGAGAATCAGTGTTGGTCCTCATCATGTATCCTTCAAAGCTCTGGTGGATACCGGAGCAGCGGGGAACTTCATGAGCGTTGAGTTGGCACAACAATTCAAATTGGAAATGGATGTGGGCGCCTCAGTAATGGTGGCCTCATCTGCTTACCAGTCTTTGTATGTCGTTTGCCGGCCATTACACTTCTCAATCCACCAATATAACTTCTGAGATCAGTTTTTGGCCATGCTAAACCTGGTATTCTCGGTGATCTTGGGTGTGGGATGGTGGCATCAATAACATGTGCAGATTCATTTGGAGTCTAATACTTTGTCATTTACCAATGATGATTCAGAGGGAAAGTTCCCTTTAATCAACACCCTCAAAAAAATACAAGGAACCAGCTCTATCACTACCTTAGTTACCTCCATGGGCATCCTGGCCGATTTTCCTGAAAGCTTAATGCAATACTGGGAAATCTTTGGTATGGAAAAAGCGGACTGTCTGCCAAAACATTCCAGGTACGATTGTGGATTTTGGACAACCATGGAATTGGTGAACATCAACTGCCCATTGTATCCTCATACAGTGGAGGAAGAGGTCGCACTCAATACCTGGTTGGACGATATGTTAAAAAGGCTGGCTGTTCAAGGGAACCTCTCTTGTTGCCTCCCCTATTGTATTTGCAAGAAAATTGTATGGATCACTCCATCCTTGTGTAGATTACGGTCACCTGAACAAAATATCAGTTACAGATCCCTACCCATTGCCCTTAGAACAGACAATCAGTAAGGCGATTGCCAAATCCCATGTTTTTTTGAAATTGGATCTGGTGAACACTTTCAATCAAATTTGGGTGATGGAAGGCCAGGAATGGTTGACCGCAATCTGGACAAGGTAAGGCATTTTTTGATTCCATGTAATGCCCTTTGGGTTGAAAAATGCTCCTGCTACGTTCCAACAAATGATTGACAACACGTTAGGGGATCTCCAGTTCTCTTGTGCTATTGCATACATTGATGATATCCTTGTCCATTCCCCAACCCCCCGAACAACACACTATCAACTTGCAAGCGGTGGTGTCCGCCCTGCATAAAGCAGGGTTGTTCCTCAAAGCTTCCAAGTGCGAGTTTTATAAGGAAGAGGTTACCTTTCTCGGAAACCTAGTTCTCAAAGAAGGTGTCGCTATCCCTCCCAACAAATTAGATGTGATCTGAGAATGGCCAACTCTGACTACACAGAAGCAACTTCGGAGTTTCTTGGGAACTATCATTTTTTTGAAAAAATTTTCCCCCGCACTTTCTCAGTTGGCTGCTCCGCTCCATCCCCTCACTGGGAAAAATGTACCATTTTGTTGGACCCCTGAATGTCAGCAGGCTTTTGAATCAATCAAAGATGTGTTCATGTCTCCTCCCATTTTGAAACATGCTGATCCCACCAAACTGTATATTGTCACATGTGATGCTTTGTCAGTAGCAGTGGGCGCGGTGCTGCTTCAGGACCATGACAGTCTTGAACATCCGGTCACTTATTTTTCCCGAAAATTCACTACTATGGAGCAGTCTTGGGCCATTTATGACAAGGAACTAACGGCTGTTGCATGAGCTTTAACTCATTGGTGATACCTGTTACAGGGTGCCCATCATGAGCTAATGGTTCACACGGATCACCAAGCTCTCTTGTATTTCCGCAAATCTCAAAAATTGGTGCACCAGCAGGCCCAAACCTATTGGGACCTGTGTAGTTTCAACTTCAAATATTAATTTGTCAAAGGTGCGCTCAATGTCCTCCCCAACTTCTTAAGTTGTAGCCCTGCTCACTGTCCCTTGGAATCTGAGGAAGTGGATCTCATTACCATGATCCCTGCCACTCAGATCCTGTCAATTGTTCCCTCCATTGTTTCCTCCACCACGTTTTCTCCTGATGAATTGTTATTGGCCCAAGTGTTGGCCGCTCAAATGGCTTGCCCTGAGGGCATGGAGCTGGTCGAGCAGTTGACAAACTTGAGTCCCAAACACTCCCTATATCCTTTAGAAGAGGGTCTCATTTACTTCCGTTCTCATGTGTGGATTCCCCCTTCGCCAAAAAGTATTCTGCGCACACCATGATCCTCCCACAGTTGGACACCCCAGTAACAAGAAATGCATCAATCTGATCAAGCGTACCTTCAATTGGGTAGGAATGACCAAAGAGGTTCCAGCTTGGATCGCCGATTGTGTTACCTGTGCTAGGGCCAAGTCAGATCGCTCTGGTAAGAATGGCCTCCTACATCCTTTACAGCAGGTGGAAGGTCTGTGGACCTCGGTATCCATAGATTTTATTGTCGATCTTCCCTGTTCTAATGGGTTCTCAGCAATAATGGTGGTGGTAGATCGCTTCACAAAATTTTCCCTTTTTATCCCTTGAACTTCTGCAATTATGTCAGAAGAAACTGCCCATCTTTTTATACAACATGTGTTTTTGATATTCAGTCTTCCCCAGGAAATTGTTAGTGACTGGGGTACTCAGTTTACTGCATGCTTTTGGAATGAACTCCTATCAATCCTGATGATAACCCCCTGTCAATCCACGGCATATCACCCCCAGTCTGATGGTCAGACCGAGCAGGTTAATCAATCCTCGAACAATACCTGCATTGCTATGCCACAGCAGCGCAGGATACCTGGTCCAGTGACTTGCCTCTCGCTCAATTTGCATACAATAATGGGATCCATGCCTCCACGGGGTTTTCACCATATGAAGCAACGCTGGGCTATAACCTATCTTTTTAGTCAGGGCATGCTTGCAACCTGAAGTTCAAGCTGCCGCGGATCACGCTGCCCATATTTGTTCAACTCAAGCCTTGGTATGGGAACACCTCACCAAAGCAATTGATGACTATAAGTGATTCGCGGACTGTAAGCACCTTCTGGGTCATGATTTTATGGTGGGTTCTTACGTCATGCTTGATACCCAGCATATGCAAATTCAAACCCTTCTCACAAATTCTCCAGTAAGCATTCAGGCCCTCACTTAGAGGAGCAAGTATTGGGTAACAGGGCATTCCGCCTGAAGCTTCCCGCACATTGGAAGCAGCACCCAGTCTTCCATGTTTCCCAGTTGTCACCCTTCAAAAGTGTAATTCCCACGGACCCAGAACCAATTATCATCAATAGCGAGGAAGAGGCTAAGGTAGAGGCTATCTTGGCATCTCGCAAATTGTGGCATTCAGTTCAATATCTCGTGGCCTGGAAAGGATACCCAGCTTATGAAAATAGTTGGGTCAGGGTGCGCGATTGCATGAATTGCATGGCCCTGGTCGAAGCTTTCCACGCATCCCACCCCGAGGCTCCCTGTCCCCCTCAGAAAATCGCGACGATTATGGCTATCAAGCTACCTACAGCACACAAGAATGTGGCTCTGGTGCAATTTCCTGGTGGGGGTGCCAGACCTTGGAAAAAGGAAAGGGTAATGTAAGTTTTGGGGAACGTCCTTTGGCTCTCAATTGCTCCATCTTCCTATTCCTGAATAAGAAGATACTGAAGAGGATGGCAGTACCCCTCATCACTCAGGGTGACCTCACTCATGTAGTAGATGAGCAATGGGTAACAGCTCGTCCGCTTCAGATCCCACCCCCAATACCCACACTTACCTCAGCAGAACTGTTGCGGGGAATTAGCAAAATCTGTTCCAAGTTTATCAATTTGAAATTGGTCAGATTTAATTTGGCTGGCAATCTGGCTGACGCATAAAATTCGAATGGCTGTAAAAGCATGAAGGATGTGATATTGGCCAGATCACCCGATGGTTCCAATTCAATCTCCAGACCAGTTGAACAAATATTGGGCGCTATTGACATAAGTTTGAAGCCCTCAGATAGTAATTCAGGTGCTATGCCTGATATTCCGCTCTTGACCAAATGAATGGTTAAATGACCAAGCGCGGGTGGGTTGGACATCCTGAACCCATTCCCAACCAAATGGACCTGTCCCTATAAGGGATGGCCTTGGGGATTCCTGTCGCCCGTTGGGCCAAATGCCATCATGCTAATCATTGGAAATGTAGTTGAGCCCTGGTTCAGACGTTTGAGGTCAAACTGACAGAGACTCAGCCTGCTGCCAAATTTTGTGATGTCAGTTCCCAAAGAATAAGCCCCCCATTCCTGAACAATGTGCCAGTCAGGTCAAATTTGTTGGGCCTGACTCCACCTTGTCACTACCCAATTGACCACTATTTAATCAGTTGCATAGCACTGAGAAAAACGTTGGTCAATTTTCTTACTTTCCTTTCCCAATAAAAAAGATTCTACCAAAAAAATATAAATTTTTATTTGTTTATTTTCCATCTTGACCGCATCCCAGATGGCATTTCCCTGGTGGTCTGTCACCCTGCACTCCAGGTGGGCGTTACCAATTCTTTTGGTCACCATGGTCCCCTCTATTGCCAATTGGGCCCAGCGAGTCTGATATTTTTGGTCCAACAACCCTGCTCTTGTTAATTTCTAATATCAATACATGGGAATCTTATGACCCTATGTGCAACAATGGAAAGAGAGAATGAATCTCCAAATTGCCCCAGATGAGTTGGCCACTCAAGCCAAGAATCTTGTTGAGACTATCCCAGTAATCCTACCACATGTAGTGGGAACTGCTGAGTTGGGGATGAGTTCAGTGTGGTTTGCTGTTGGGATACTCCTTACCCTGTTGTTATGCCACCATTTCATTGTATTACTTTTCTCAGCTCCATATAAAGTTGCATGGACAGCAATGCCCCTGGCATTCTGGCTTGCTTTTTGGGTGCTCACACATCCCAACTGGCAGGCTGGTCTAAACTTCTTTTACCATTTCCATGACAAATGTGCTGCCAGTGGTGACTTTTTTCTGAGAGAAATCTCTGCAGCGCTCTCATAATTCAAACACTCTGGCCAGTGATCTCCCTCATGATAACCATCTTATTTCTGTGTATAAGAGAAGGTTTCTGTGCTCCATGTTCATCTTCTCACAAAGCTGCTCAAACAGGCATGAGTTAAGGGCATGTGCTTTGATGTGGTTAATAACCTTAATGACATCATTATATATGCTGTTATGTTCTGGTGGTGTATTTTGGCTAGACAGCATTTCCCTGTGAATGACACAATGCATAGACTCACATTCAGGTGCAACCTCCTTAATCTGAGTAGTTAAACCAGATAGCTTTCTGGTCATGGCAGCAGCTCTATCTGTGCATATGCTGATACAAAAGAACCATTTCAGTTTTTATGATATATAATCATCTAGCAACTTGAATAGTTCTGCAGCTGTGGTTTTGGTTGACAATGATAGTGCACATAACATATCCTCATGAACATCCTCCTGATAAATATATCACATATAAACAAGTAATATTGCCTTGTTGTCAATATCTGTAGACTCATCAATCTGGAGAGCGTACCATGGTGATATATTAATCCTCTCCAACAATTGTGTTTCAATATCCTCTGCTATTTCCTCAATACGCCAAGTGACAGTGGTAGCCAAAAGAGGCACCTGTGCTATCTTTTTAACTGCATCCTCTATTAAAAGTTTACAGAAAATGTCTTTAGTGGCTGGTAGGATCAATTCTTCACCAATGGTGAATGGCTTTATAGCCTTAGCAATACAATTAGCCACCAAGTATGATGCTCTCAGTGCACTCACATTTGTTAATGTAATGGATCTCAGTAATTGCTTCTGTCCTTCTTATTCATGCTTTTTTTTCTTTCAAAATACTCAGAAGGCTTGTCTTTTAATGCAGAGTGCTTGGTCTCCAAGTGGCAAGCAGTTTTGAAGGCTTCATTGCCTCATTAGAGAGCCAGTTGCCGCATATTATGCAAAGTGGGCTTGGTGTGCAGAAATCACGTGTTGCAATAAATCCATATTTTAAGTAGGAGTCCTGGTATTGTCTGTTAAATGCAGCTTTTTTTCTTTAAAGTCATAGGCTCTTCTTCTGCCTCCTCACTGGGCCTTTTTCAATTTGCAAAGAAACTTTTCAAAGATTTTTATTTTTTACTCATTTTGCTAACTTGGGAGTATAATTTTAGTGGCAACACATCATGTGACTGAGATAAGCGTCAAGAAAGAGTCATATATGAATGTAACAGTGTGACTCCGGTCATTTTTATAAAATAAAACATTGTTCAGACTCAGATAATAAATAAAACAGAAATAATGTAAGTTATTTATTCTTTCTCTGCGGCCCAGTACCAAATGGCCCACAGACCGGTAACGGCCCGGGGGTTGGGGACCTCTGAACTAAACCATCAATCTCTTACCTGAAACTATTGAGCCTATCAAATCAGCCAAAAAAATAAACCACCACTCAGCAAAAACTGATTGTTGAACTTACAAAACAGCCAAAAACTACCAACCATTAATCAAAACCTATGAAACTATTGATTAAATAAATACAAAAACGCTCAGCCAAATTGATATATAATTACTATTAGAAATATATATTCTTTAGAGCTTATATAGAACTTATATTAAAATTATTATGCTTATATTAATAATAGCTTAGAACTAATCCCTAAATTTATAGAATATTTGTGCCAAGTTTGGTGATTTTTAACCGACTTTGAAAAAGGAGAAGGTTATAATTCGACCTATATGTATGTTTTTTCTTTTATGTTTTTTTTTTCTGTTTGTTTGCGCATAACTGAGAATACTGGACCAATTCTGATGATCATCTACAAAAATAGAGGATGCTCCTTAGGTCCCATTTTACTTTTGTAAGTATTGGTCAAGTATCTACCCATTAATTTAGTAAGTAAAAAAATGGACTCGGAAGCAATGGATACTTGTGGGACTAATACAACTCCAGATAAACTTAATTCTGGCATCGGTGAAGTGATAGCTTCGAATCACCTTTTTATTTATTTATGCAAATACCTCCTCTAGCATAATCGGCTCAGCTTTTGGCTCTAAAAAATTTTAAATTGTCAGTTGTTCGAATCCTAGCGCAATCACTTATGATGTATATCCTATGGCTGGGGCGTATGTTCAAAATTCAGCCAGTATGAGATCATAGCGGGATGAGCTTAAATCATTATAGATGGTTATCATTTTTGCATAATTTGACCAATAAACTCATCTAAATTTGATAAAATGAATTATTTTAGATAGCGATCAATAAATTTACCATAGATCGACTAATAAAAACAACCAAATTTGATAAAATGAATTACTGTAGATGGTGATCAGTAAATTCAGCATACTTTAACCAATAAAATCATCTAAATTTAATAAAATGAAGTATTATAGATGATGATTAATAAAGTTAATATAATATGATCAATAAAATCAACTAAATTCAATAAAATGAATCGTTAGTATATTTGTAAATAAGATACTATATATAATATATATACAACGAATTTTAATTTTATAGAGAAATAGTAATGGGTCAAAAAGGATATATAGAGATAGTAATCTATATATATAAAACAAAGCCATGTTAGTTGCACCATTTATAACTCAAGAACGGCTGAACCGATTTTTATGCTCTTTAATTTGTTGGATTTGTCTTCACTCCGAATAGCAGAATAACTATTAAAACATGGGAAATATATATATATATAGATATACTCAGCACTGTATATTCTAAGTTGCTTATAGTTTACATTTGGACCCAATCCAGACATCTACTTAATAAAACACATTCACTCACTCACTCACTGACTGACTGACATCTGAAACCTTTGAGTCTGATAGGGTCAATCTATTTGGGTGAGTGGGTGAGAATTGGCGAATCATATTGAATCTGAAATTATCGAGCCTGATGGGTTCAATCTATTTGGGCGAGTGGGTGAAGATTGACAAATATCATTGAATAATTCACCAAATTGCTCACCTGAAGCTAATCGAGTCTGATAAGTTTAATCTATTTGGGTGAGTGGGTGAGAATTGGCAAATAAGATCAAATCTGAAATTATCGAGTATGATAGGTTCAATCTATTTGGGTGAGTTGGTGAGAATTGGTGAATATTATCTAATAATTCACCAATTTGCTTACCTGAAACTCAACAAAAATCAGTACTAGAGCTTAAGTAGATTAAGTAGTTAGGATAATTAACTCACCAGCCATGAGAGCAACAGTGGAGCTGTTATTCTGAGTGGTTCGAGAGTAGTGCTGGCACAGCTTATAGCCTACAGTGTGAGCTTATCATCTGATAAACTTTAAATACTGTAGCGAAGCATGGGTATCTGGATGTTAGGTTTATAAATTTTAAAAACCTGCCTAATTTGGTTCACCTAATTAATAAAATACTTTTGGCAAGTTAAGTCGAAGTTGATTTAGTAGTTTGGAAGATATGTCACTTGCTCAATGATTTTAAGTATAAAGAGATGTTTCGGGTAGCAGGTTGGTGTTATTTGATTGATTCGATAGGTTTTTTTTGTTTGGCCGAGTGGTTGATGGCTTTTGTTTGAATCGATAGGACACAGTTTAGCTTTGAGGGGTGATTAGTTATTGGTTGTTTTGATAATTTCAGTTAGGTTTGCCTAAGTGGTTGGTGGTTTTTAGTTGATTCAATTGAGCAATTGGATTTGGATGAGTGGTTTTGTTTGTCTATAATATAAAATCTAAATTAATAGATTGAAAATCTTTAATTTTATAGATACCATAACAAAGCATGGGTGTGGGAATTTATATGACCACATTATCCAGCTTGCGATTATATCTAAGCTTCAATTAATTTATGATAATTGGTTCATTTATTCAATTTAGCTTATTGATTAAGCTTTGAGATGTTGATAAATTATTCCATATCATCGGCAATAATCACCAATTAAATGGTTAATTGTAATGCTCATAGGATCATATCTGATGATAATTACAGTTACAATTTTGTCAGGGATTGTTGCTGACAATTTGAAGATGAGTAAATTAACTCAAAATAGTTAATTACTTGTGTGGGGAATCGTCAGGTTTGGTAGCCGACATGTGGATAGCAATTTAATTATGCTATTTCTTGTAAATATCAGCTGGAGTATTCCCCACAACTAATATCCCTTTTCTGTCAGCTAGGCATGCTGAGATATCCCTTTTTGGCTAGGTGTGCTGAGAACCTCATGGATATTCTTTTTCTGTCAGCTAGGTGTGCCAAGAACCTTGGGGTTATCACAAGTACCCCATATTACATATTTTACCTCATTTTTACCCTATAAATATTCCCTCTCTCTACTAATAAAAAAGACCTTAGTACTGTGAATACTTTATTGTTTCTAATTGTGAATTGTCTACTTCAGAGTGAAGTTGTAGGAAGTCTTTCCATCTAAGTGTCAACACCAGAGTGAGGCTGAAGTCACTTAAATCCTTATATATTGCCAGAGTGAGGCCAAAGTCACTTCAAACCTTTTATATTGCCAGAGTAGGGCCAAAGCTACTCAATTACCCAGACTCAACTAGGCTAATTGTCTTCATACAATTAGCAAAATTGTGTTTATTACCATAATTACTAGTTAAGTAAACTTGTGCACCAGTAGAAACCCCACAGTTTTTACATGTGGTGCTCACTACAGGGGCTGAGTTGAGTTTATAAGAATATAATAATACTGGATTATCTAACTAATATAGAGCATCAAAGAAATAAAGAAACAGGGTCATCAGCAGACCATTGGGGAAATATGCAACTAGAGGCTGGAATGCTAGTGGCTGAATTAAATACAAAACTTCAGGGAATAGTTGAGGAGATCATCAACCAAATTGGGTTCAATTACCAATGGAACCATGATGTGGATAAGCATTGCCAATTAGCTGAATTTAATATTGCTGATTTTATTTGAGCTCAGGAGGCAGCTGTGACAATGGCTGTAGCCAACACCAAAACTCACACAGTCTTGCTCAATTTAGTTAAAGGAAAACAGGAAATTAAGAATACCATCAATGATATGGAAAGAAAATTCAAATGACTCAATAAAGAGATGAGAGCTGAAATCAATAAGCTTTGCACGGAAATAGAAATTGTCAACAAGAATGCTTTAGAATTGGCAACTCAATCTGAGTTAGATTTGTTGAAACTCAAAGTCATTAAATTAAATGATGAAATGTCCAAGTATAAAAAAGAGAACCAAGAAATGTATGAGCATTTATTCCATGTCCAAACCTGAGAGGGCAAGTTGCAGAAAGAAGTCAAAACTCTGAAAGTGACTTTACAAGAAGAAATTGATAAGAATTGTCAACTTTGGGAAAATGACCAAAAACGCTTGGCTTGGGAAAATAAAATCCTGAGATGATTGGATAACCTCAAAGACTCTAAGTGTACTTGTTCATGGGATGAGTACCATGAGGCAAATTTATTCAAGGAGGATTTGGCATCCATTGAAACAGAGAGTATCGCTGACAGCACCATTCAATCTGTTCAGGAAATGCCCCCATCTTTGTGGCACTTCCTGAAGTAACACCCAAAGCAACTCCAATGTCTGGTCAAATCCCAATTAGAAGTGCTGGTCCAATTATTGTTGAAGATTTCAAGAGTACTCCAAAGTTGCCCATTTTCCATTAGGATAATGCGCCTGCCTTCTTCCAGTTATTTGAAATGATGATGTACAGTTATAGTGACTGACAAAAAGCTGTCACCGTCATGAATTGTCTCAATACTTCATGCCAAAACCTAGTTTTGCCTTACCTTCATGGGGAGAACTGGAGTTACAAGGAGGCGAAGGAGGCGATTCTGACCAAATTTGGTAGTCCAGATAAGATGGCAGCTCAGAAACAAGAATTCATGGGCATTCAATTTAAAAAGGATGAAACTGTGGGTGCATTTGCCAATCATTTCTATGAGGAAGCTCAGATCCTCAATGGGGCCAATATGATGACCAATTTTGATGGAAGAATTGTGATGCAAAACATGTTGTGCCCTCATTGAGAATTACACCAAATGATGTCCTCTACTTTGACCAGTAAATACACCATTGCTCAAATGATAGAACAACTAAGAGTTTTATCAGCAACGTTTGACGCACCAAATTGTACATATAAGCTGAATAACCAGTCAAACAATAATAAGGGATCAGGACGATTCCCTGACAAATCAAGAGATTTCAACAATCATGGGAATCAAGATAAACTGAATGAAGGAGCTAAACCATTCAAGCCTCATTTAACTTGCAATAAGTGTGGACAGCCTGGGCACTTTGCCAATAACTGTGGACAACGCAAACCAAAGGATCAGGTTAACTTAGTCCAGCATAATGATAAACAGGAAACTTCCAATGGGGAGGGAAAAGACCATGTGTCTAGACGTGGAACAGTCTAGAACTGCAGGTAACCAAGTTCCCCCAGATAAATCAGATAGTTTGGACAAGTCAGATTTATTTGCAGATGAGCCTGAATTAGATCCCCTTCATCAGATTGTGTACCAAGATGTAAACGTAATAACAAGATCAAAATTGAAGGAGATTGCCCCCAAAATTATACAGGAGGTAGCTCGCCTGTATGCCCAACAGATAATGGAGAAGGTCCAAAACGCCAAAGATGAGATGGACTTATTGAATACCAAGTTAGATGGAGTTAATGTATCAATTCCAATTGGTACAATTTGAGAAACGTTCCCTGATATATCAGCACAGTTAATTCATACCTTGGATTCAGCCAATGAATCTGCTATACATGCAGTAAACAATAGCTTATCTTATTTTTCTGAGTGCATATATATGGATATTTTGGTGAACTGAATCCCCATCAGAGCAATAATTGACAGTGGAGCGCCAATTAATATAGTATCAACCAAATTAGTAAAAAAATTAAAGGCCAAACTGGATTTGGAGCATCAGAAGCAGTATGGGATGGCAGGCCCTGACTCTACAACTTCCTGTGGGGCTTATAGCGCTCTACTGCTACAGTTTGGATCCTTGGTCATATTGGCACCAGCGATTGTTCTAGCCAACCAGAATTATGACATACTCATTGGCACTGACTTCATGCGGAAGTATGGGGTCAAATGTGACTTTGAGGAAGACACTTTGATGATTCTGGGGCAGACGTTGCCGCTGGTATATCAACATGAGGGGAAAGCGCCCCTTAGTAGATGGAACAATTTCATCAACTTAGTCTATAAGGATGGAATAATACCTATCAGTTACAAATTAGTCAGAAGAAAAGCCCAGAAATTACCTAAATATGTAAATGAAAATTGTGGGATCCCAATCTGTTCTAAAGAAGATGTCATAATTCAGCTGGGAATGCAACAAATCGTGGAGACTGGACTGACCTTGGAGATCCCAGAGCAGTTATATTCAGAAATTGAAGCTCCTTGGCAACAATTGAGGATCAAACCTTGGGTAGCCCCAGGAATTTTAATCCCTGGTCATGAGGAGATTTGGGTCCTTTTAGCCAATCTGGGAAAATCTCCAATAAAGGTCAAATGACACCAGGTGGTTGCATTTGCTCAACTAAAACTGGTATCAGAGATTTGTTCCTTCCACAAATTTGGTGAATTGGATGAATTGGGACTTCCAAAAGAAAATGATGGGAATATTCATATGCTAATCAAATGGGATTGATTAGCTGGATTAACGGAAGACCAGAAAGATGAAGTTCTGGCCTTATTCAAGAAATACTGAGTTATTTTCATGCAGGATGACCATGATCTCAGGTGTGCAAAGGATGTTTTGCACTGAGTCAATACTGGGGATGATGGGCTGATTTGATTGAGGCCTATTTGATGGTCTAGGGTGGCAGAGGCAGTTGTTGCCAAAGAAATTGAGAAACTCTTAGAGCATGGAATGCTCATACCATCATCCAGCCCATGGGCAAGTCCTATATTAATAGTTAAGAAGAAAGATGGTTCAAATCAAGTCATAATAGATTACTGATGGTTAAATAAAATCACAAAAAAGGACTCATACCCCCTGCCTAGGATTGATGACGCGCTGGATCAGTTAGGAGGAGCCAAGTTTTTCTCCACCATGGACTTAATCTCCAGATATTGGCAGATAGATATGCCCCCAGAAGACCAAGAGAAGTGTGCTATTATCACAGCACAGGGGTTGTATCAGCTGACAAGGATGCCTCAAGGCTTATGCAATGCCCCCACAACATTTCAACGGGCTATGGACACAATTTTGTCAGATTTGAAGCTGTCCTGTGTCCTGGTCTATCTGGATGACATTAATGTATTCAGCTGAACGTTTACCAATCATCTACAACATCTTGAGGAAGTATTCAAGCGACTGGCTTTGGCAAATCTCAAAATCAAGCCAAGAAAATGCCATTTCTTTAAGGAGGAATTAGAATACTTAGGATTTGTAATTAACGCTGAGGGACTTAAGCCCCAAGTCCAAAAGATAGAAGCAATTAATCGGATGTCAGTCCCCAAGAGCGTATGCAATATTCAAGTTTTCCTTCAGAATGGTCAGCTATTATCACCAATTCATTAAGGATTTTGCAAAAATAGCTGAGCCACTTTTCCACCTATTGAAAGATCCAAAGAAGGGATTCATCTGGAGTGATGAGGCTCAACTTGCATTTGATGAATTAAGGAAATACTTGATGATGAGTCCAATTTTAAAATACCCAAATTTTGAGAAGCCATTCATTATTCAATCAGATGCATCGCTGATGGCAATAGGAGCCGTCCTTAGCCAAGTGGATGATAAGGGGGATGAACACCCTGTAGCATATGTCAGCTGAACACTGTCAAAGGCTGAGAGGAACTATACAGTTATGGAGTGAGAATGTCTTGCAGTTATTTATGCCTGCAAGCAGTTTTGAGTCTATATCCATGGAATGCACTTCAAGGTTGTGACCAACCATGCCTCTCTCCAATGGCTTCATAACCTTAAAGAACCAGAAGGGAGATTGGCGCGGTGGGCTTTGAAGTTACAGGCCTATGACTTTGAGATAGAACATTGGGTGGGAGATAAGAATCAGAATGCTGATGGTCTGTCTAGGTTGCCAACCGTTCTTGCTGTGCAAGATTGTGCTGATGACCTATTTGAGCGAATGATCCATGGGGAATTGCAGGAAGAGCCAATCAAAATTCAAAAAGCATTAAAGAAGGCAATGGAAAATACTGAGCTCATTAATGGACAATTATTCAAAATAATGAATGAAAAGAGGCTTTTATTTCTGAAACCATCAGAATGCACTGAGATAATTTGGGCCACCCACAAGGTTGTTGGACATGGTGGGTTAAAGAAGATGCTCAAACATCTCTGGCAATACTACTATTGGGAATCACTGAATTTTGACGTTACCAATTATATCACCTGTTGCGTGGAATGTCAGATCCATAAGCCCCATAAAAATGTGACAAATTACCAATTAGTGAAGCCAGGGTTTGCTTGGCACACAGTTTCAATTGACATTATGGGACCACTAAGTGTGAGTACAGGTGGTGTATGTTACATAATAGTAGCAATTGACCACCTTATGAGATGGGTCAAAACCTGAGCCTTGAGTTGAGCAGATGCCTTAAGTACTGCCAAGTTCATCATGGAGCAGGTGGTATACTGACATGGGTGTCCCCAAGTGTTGCTGAGTGACAATGGGACTAATTTTACCTCATTCATAATTCCACGCCTGAATGAACTAATGGGAATTAAGGGGGTGGTGTCTGCACCCTATCAGCCTGAAACAAATGGAGTTGTGGAATGAGTCAATGGGACACTTGCCACTATGCTAAGGAAGCTGATCTTGGGTAAAGCGTCATCTTGGGCATCTTATCTAAGTTTGGTAACTTTTGCATATAATATCAGTTTCCATTCAGCAATGGGAAAAATGCCATTCAAATTATTGTATGGTTGTAGAGCAGCATTGCTGCTGATTCTCTATTCAGCAGTGGACCTGACTCTGGGGATGAGCGCGGATAAATATCTATATTGACTCACAAACATAATAGTGGATCTACAATCTCAAGCCTATGATACAACAATCAAGAGAAGGGTTCAGGCTAAAAAAGCTGATGATAAGAGTCAATCCACTCTTAGGGAATTTACTGTTGGAGATCAAGTAGCCTATTGTGATACTCATGGGTTTGGTTGCCAAAATAAGCTAGATGCGTTATGGTTGGGACCATTTGAGGTTATTGCAAAAATGGTGAATGATGCCTATACAATCAAGAATATATCTGATGGTCATGTGATTAATAGAGTACACAGCAAATTTCTCAAAAAATGGTATTAAATATATATATATATAAAAAAAAAAATTTAAAAATAATGAAAAAATAATGAAAAAATAATAAAAAAAAAAAAACACTTAAATAAATAATAATAAAAAAGAGAAGTTATTTTAAATTATTTTTTTTTTTTAAGCCTCAGGTTGCAAATTGCGAGCTCCTCTTTGAACGCCTCTGGGGGAGGGAGGTTGAATGATGATGTTGTGGAAGAGGTCGCCAAAGTCAATCTGAGATCAAATACTTGCAAGGGAAAGAGCTAGCCAAAACCAAGTTCTTTGAACTTGGGGAGGATTCTGCAAATATGCAATGATGGGAAGAGTAATGGGGACGTCCAGTTCAGCAAGTTGGGAAACCCCAGATTGGGGAGGAAAACAGCAATGCAGGAATATGCAATCTGCAAACAAGTCCATGTAATCTTGATATGGCACAGGTGCCAGAAGCTGTGTCTGGAGTGCTTGATGATGGGCTTCATCAAGAACACTTGGCATATGAGAAAACATGAACAAGGGAAATGTGCAGGGGGCTGCCAAACCATACCACCAATTATCACCATTAAGGGAAGATATTACCAGATAGTCCCTGTTGCAAAGTAATTGTGCAGGCAGCGAATAGCATCTTGGAGGTGGTGGCTGCAGGCCTCCTGGAATTGGAAGGGAAAGGAAAGGTGAAATTTTGGTGAGGTGGGGAGTGAAGTAGCCCACATACAAAGTACTTGCCCTGCGAATCTGAGTGCAAAGGAGGCAGAATCCCAATCAAGTAAACTATTGAGGTCATGAGGCACAAAGGAGATATTAAGTGCCTCAGTCAATTTACCCCAAAGTTCATGATATGGAAGTTCTGCATGCTCATCATTACCAATTGTCAATTCAGTAGACAAGATAGTCAGTTTATAAAATTGGCCAATTCAGAAAAGGAACTTGGGTAGAAGATCTGACTCAATCAGGAAAGATTGATCTAAGTTGGGAGAAATTGCCTCATTATTCTCAAGAGCAATTACTGGATTTAGCACAATGGGAGCTAAATCCAGTAATGCCTCAAAATTGAGCTCAGTGACAAGAGAATGAGGGATGAAAGAATGGGAGTTCAATGATGAAACTGCCAACCCTGTCCCTCTTCAGAAATTGGCACTGTGGCAGGAAGAGCTGAAGAGGGGATCGCCAAATCAAGTTGACTCAGAGGGCTGGATCTAGCTGGAGTGGAAAGGATACCTCTTTGAGCAGTTTGTGACATCACCCAAAAATGGGAGGCATCCGCTTTGCTCAGACTAGATAAGATCCATTCATAGAAGGAGTTATTGGATGAAGACATTTTTTAAGCTGATAATTTGGTCAAAGGGGGGATGTGTGGGAATTTATATGACCACATTATCCAGCTTGCAAATTATCTAAGCTTCAATTAATTTATGATAATTGGTTCATTTATTCAATTTAGCTTATTGATTAAGCTTTGAGATGTTGATCAATTATTCCATCTCATTGGCAATAATCACCAATTAAATGGTTAATTGTAATGCTCATAGGATCATATCTGATGATAATTACAGTTACAATTTTGTTAGGGATTGTTGCTGACAATTTGAAGATGAGTAAATTAACTCAAAATGGGTAATTACTTGTGGGGAATTGTCAGGTTTGGTAACTGACATGTGGATAGCAATTTAATTATGCTATTCCTCATGAATATCAGCTGGAGTATTCCCCACAATTAAATCCCAATATTTTCTGTCAGCTAGGCGTGCTGAGATATCCCTTTTTGGCTAGGTGTGCTGAGAACCTCGTGGATATT
Source organism: Massospora cicadina (assembly GCA_022478985.1). Taxonomy (NCBI): domain Eukaryota; kingdom Fungi; phylum Entomophthoromycota; class Entomophthoromycetes; order Entomophthorales; family Entomophthoraceae; genus Massospora; species Massospora cicadina. The sequence goes on from JAKSZP010015779.1 coordinate 331,473, forward strand.
CCTTTTCTGTCAGCTAGGTGTGCTGAGAACCTTGTGGTTACCATGAGTACCCCATATTACATGTTTCTACCTCATTTTTACCCTATAAATATTCCCTCTCTCTACTAATAAAAAACACCTTAGTACTGTGAATACTTTATTGTTTCTAATTGTGGATTGTCTACTTCAGAGTGAAGTTGTAGGAAGTCTTACTGTCTAAGTGTCCATCTAAGTAGTCATCCTTATATATTGCCAGAGTGAGGCCAAAGTCACTTCAAACCTTTTATATTGCCAGAGTAGGGCTGAAGCTACCCAATTACCTGAACTTGACTAGGCTAATTGTCTTCATACAATTAGCAAAATTGTGTTTATTCCCAGAATTACTAGTTAAGCAAACTTGTGCACCAGTAGAAACCCCACAGTTTTTACTTAGAGCTTTTTTAAAGGAGGTTCTTTTTCCCAATTTTTTTTTGGTTTATTTGTTCATGAGATAATGCATCCTATTTAAGCAAATAAACATAATTATATTTTTGTAAAGAGAACTTTAGCCTAATTCTCATTGATGCCCAATTTTACCAAAATTTATTTGTGGGTATAAAGTTTACTAGGTGCTCCTAATCAATTCTTTTTATGTTGGTAGATGGTCATTGATAAAATTAAAAATCAAATTTTATTGAATCATTATAAAATCACCAACCAATCAGCCAGAACTAATTGAACCTATCAAATTAATAATTTTTGGGAAAAAAGAACCTCCTTTAAAAAAGCTCAAAAAAGTAAGATTAATTGAGAAATTAAGCCTACTCAAGAAACCCCTTTTTGAAGTCAGCGCCATATTTTAAACTGAATTATAGAATTTTGCCCATAGATACAAATCATATCTTATGTCTGGATTGGGTCCAAGTGTAAACTATAAGCAACTTAGAATATACAGTACTGAGTATATAAATTATAAATATCTATTATAAGTTAGTTAAAATATGGTGCCAACTTCAAAAAAGGGTTTTATTGAGGAGGCATAATTTCTTAATTATTACATACTTTTTAGATCTTTTTTTAACTTTAAATTTTTATTCAAGATGGGCTGACCTGGGACAATACTGCACCGATGAGGGGAAGTGAAGAAAATGGGAAAGGAGGATAAAAACTGGAAAATCTCCATGCATGGCATATGATAGGCCAGGAACTCCATGGACCGCCTTTGGTATTCGCTATCTCAGTTCTGGGCATTGGTGCACAACGCCAACACAGTCATAATCATCCCCTACCCAAAGTTCACTACCAGGATCAAACTTGGGGAGGCAGCGGTAGAGGTCCCTATTCTACCACTGGGGTTTTAGAGCTTTTTTTAAAGGAGGTTCTTTTTTCCCCAAAAAATTTTCTTGAGAAGGTTCTTTTTCCCAAAAACTTTACCCCAGCTCTTTTCCCCTCAAAAAATTAGTGCATTTTTAAAAGTGGCTCTTTTTTACTTTTATTAAATATTACTTTCTTTATATATCCTTTTTGACTCCTTACTATTTCTCTATAAAAATAAAACTCATTGTATATATTTTATATATAGTATCTTTTTTTAGTACTAGATGGTCCCAACCCAAGGGGGGATTCATCAATGTACTATATATATATATATAGTATCTTTTTTTAGTACTAGATGGTCCCAACCCTATATATATATAGTATCTTATAAACAAATATACTAATAATTCATTTTATTAAATTTAGTTGATTTTATTGGTCAAAGTATACTAAATTACTGATCATCATTTAAATACTTCAATTTATAAAATTTAGATGATTTTATTGGTCAACATATGTCAAGATACTCATTGCCATCTACAGTAATCCATTTTATTAGATTTGGTTGCTTTTTTAGTCAATCTATGTATAATTTATTGATTGCTATCTAAAATAATTTATTTTTATTAAATCTAAATGAGTTTATTGGTCAAATTAAGCAAAAATGATAGTCATCTATAATGATTTAAGCTCATCCTGCTATGAGCTCATACTGACTGAATTTTGAACAGATGCGCCTAAGCTATTCTGAACGTTAACTGAAACCTTTAGACTCTTGATACTTACAAAGTTTAAACAATGAGTGTTAGTATTGAAGTAGACACTTTTTTCTCCCTAACCCGCACCCCAAATAACAACTTAAACTACACCAAAAGGTAAAGAGGATAACTTGTCTTAACTACTAAGTAAATTGTAAAGGTAGGTTAATACCAATATGGGGTGATATTTTTTATTATCAATTCAAATTAATTCAGAGGTAAATTTAGCTAAGTTTTTAGTTTAGGATTTTAGAGTTTTGTTATTCATGATCAAATGTTCTGGTGATTAAAGGTGGATTTGTTTTAGATTACTAGTTTAATGAATTTCAAGTTCAGTTTATTCATAGTTAAGGGTAGATACAATTGTATGTGTGGTTTTTTCTAGTAGTTATTTTGGAGAATCATTTTGATCTGGTGAATAATGGTGATCTCCTTTTATGTTTTTATTTTACTGAAGTTCAATGCAATTTAACTCAGAGTTTGTTTTAGATAAGTTTTTAACTTAGCTCTAGGTGTAGTCCATTTTTGATCACGGAAATGGTCTGATGAGCAAACTTATATGATTTCCAATATTACTATTAATGTATTTGTACTATAATGATCTATTTTCATAAATTTTTAACTAATTTGTATACTTTTCCCTTAGAGGTATAAAGGAGTTTCAAATTTTTTTAGATTAATTCAAATTACCTTAGAGTTAGAGTAAGATCCATTTATAATTTAGGCTTTCAGAATTTATTTATCCTTGATCTAATGTTCTGGTGGTTAAAGTTGATTTTTGTTTTATACTATTTATTAAATACCAAATGCATTTAACTAAAGTTAAGTGTAGTTAAAATTGTATGGGTGTTTTTTGTGAGGGTGTGTGTATGAGCAATTACTTTTGATCTGAGAAAGATGCTCTCCTTTTATTCTTAATAGTTTACTGAATTCCAATTCAGTTTAACTCAGAGGGTTGGTTAGATAAGTTTGTAGGTTAGTCTTTAAAGGTAGTTCTTTTGTGACCAGTCAAATGATCTGGTGGGCAAAAGTAAGTCCCTTTTTATTTGTTTCTAATAGTACTTTTAATATATTTGTTCTATGATAAGCTAGTTTGGTAAAGATGTTAAATAATTTTGGTATTTTTTCCTTGGGGTATAAAGGTTTTGCAGAGCATTTATACCGCTTCAAAGTAGCTCAAAATTAGATTTAGATAAGTTAATATTTTTGTTTTGTAGGCTATATTTATTCTTGCTAACTTGGTCTAGTGCTTAACGTTAGATCTTGGTTTATTTTGCCTGTTTTGCTAAATACCAAATTCAGCTAATTTAGAGATAAGAATAGTTAAAATTGTATGTTTTGTTTTTTGATGGTATTTGCTTTTTGAGCAATTTTTTTGATCTGAACAATTATGCTCTTCTTTTATTTTTAATATGTTACTGGATTTTAATTCAAGTTACCTCAGAGGTAGGTTTAAAGAAGTTTGTAGTCTAGGTTTTTGAGGTAGTTCATTTTTGATCATTTGAATGATCTTTGGGTAAAATTAATTACCTTTTTAATTTCCAAATCTATTTCCAATATAACACTCTTATAATAATCTATTTTAAAAATATTGATCCTATTTTTATACTTTTCCCTTTGAGGTATAAAGTTTTTTTCAGATTTATTTATATCAAGGCAAATTAACTTAGAGTTATATTTATATAAGCTTATAGTTTAGTTTTGTAAAGTGTGTTTATTCTTGATTAAATGTTCTGGAAATAAAATGAGATTCTGTTTTATTTTTCTGGTTTGAGGAATATCAAATTCAGTTAGTGCAGAGTTAAGTGTAGTTAAAATTGTAAAGTAGGGTTTTTGAGATTAATTATTTTGAGGATTTAAATTTGATCTGGTAACCAAAGATGCTCTCCATTTACCTCTAATAGTTTACTGAATTTTAAATCAAGTTACCTTGGAGGTTGGTTTAGATAAGTTTGCAGTTTAGGGATTAGGTTAGGTCTATTTTGATCCTTGTAATGGTCTGGTGATTGAAAATAATTTCTTTTTTATTTAGTTCCAATAGTACTTTTAATATAGTTTTCCATAATAAGCTAGCTTGATTTTAATTTTAACCAATCTATACAAATTCTTAGAGTTATAAAGGTTTGAAAGGTAGTTATATCACTTCAAAGTAACTCAGAGGTAGATTTAGATATGCTTATAGTTTAGTTGCAAAGAGTTTATTTATGCTTGATCAACTTTTCTGGTGGTTAAGGGTAGGTTTGTTTTATTTTTACCAGTTTAATGAATGTCAAATTCTTTTTATACAGAGTTAAAGGTATTTAAATTGTATAGATGGGTTTTTATAAGAATGGTTATTTTTTATAAACTAATTCTAATTTAGTGACTTAAGATGCTACTTTTGTCTTTAATTTTTACTAATTTTAACTTCAAATCAAGTCAAAAATTTAGATAAGTTTGTAGGTTAGTCTTTAGGGGTAGTTTATTTTTGATTAATCAAATGATCTGGTGAGAAAAATTAAGTCTCTTTTTTAGGAGCAATATTAGTTTTAATATAAATCTTCTTAATAATTTATTATGACCTATATCCCTTGGAGATATAAAGGTTTTAAAAGTTAGGGCTTTTATTCCCTTGGATGGTTTTTTGCCTTAGTAATGGTTTTTGAATAAAATGAACTTATATATAGTCACCACTGTGTGTTCTTAGGTGCTTACATTTATACTTGGGGCTATTTTAATATAAGGGTACTTTGTAGTTGTATGCAAACTTCTATAAGGTATTTTAAATATGACATTGACTTTTACTTGGGGCTATTATAATATAAGGGTACTTTGTAGTTGTATGCAAACTTCTATAAGGTATTTTAAAAAATGACATTAACTTTAAAATGGGTGGGTTGATTATTAGTACAGTTTATTGATTATTTTATACTCTTTTAAGCATTTAAGAAAGTATTATATAAAGTGTAATGGTATTTCAGCTATTTTTTTCATACTTTTAGTACATTTTTTGAAGTTGTTAAGGGGTTTTAAAAAATTTACTTATTACATTTTAGTTGTAACAACCGAGATTTATTTTATTGCCATAAAACTATGCCTCGCCCATCAAAAACTAATTCACATGTGAAAAAACGCCATGCACATGAAACACAAGAGGCAAAATCTGAATGCCTTTCTCAAGTAATGAACAAAATGGCAAAGTTTCGCTGCAAACAGTCTTCCAGCAAATATGAGGAGAGACTTTCACAGATGTGAGAATATATGAGGTATAGATATTCAAAGGAGACAGAAAAGAAAAAAACGTACTGACTTAATCAAGCACACCATTGATTATCAAATGAATCAATAGAAGAACGCTCACATCGCCTCTTACTGATTTATAACTGGCTTTCAGATGAATCAACAGAAGAACGCTCACATCACCTTTCACTGATTCATAACCAGCTTTCAAATGAGACTGTTGGTGAACAAGCACATCAGCTCTCACTGATTCATAACTGGCTTTCATATGAGACTGCTGATGAACATGCACATTGCCTCTCACTGATTTATAAATGGCTTTCAAATGAGACTTCCAATGAACAAGTGCATTGGCTCTCACTGATTTATAACCAGCTTTCAAATGAAACTGCTGATGAGCGAGCACATTGCCTCTCAGTGAAACATAACCAGCTTTTAAATGAGACTGCTGATAAATGCGCACATCGCCTCTCACTGATTCATAAATGGCTTTCAAATGAGACTGCCAATGAGCAAGCGCATTGGCTCTCATTGGTTTATAACTGGCTTTCAAATGAGACTGCTGATAAACGAGCACATTGCCTCTCAGTGAAGCGTAACTGGCTTTCAAATGAGACCACTGAAGAACGTTTACAATGACTAATCAACATATTAGAAATATAATAATGATATTTTACAATATGAGACAGCCGATGAGAGAAGTAGTTGCTTTAAAAAAATGTGTGAAATATCCAGCAAAAAACCATTCATTTGATATATCTGATTTTAAAAACAATTAATATATTTTGTGATGTACCCTGTGCAATATGTAAAAAGACTCTATATCCACAACAGCGGTGTAATTTAGATACAAATCAATTGGCATCAATAATACCCTCAGATTTAGTTGAATTGAGGAGTGTTGTAGCATGCTATCACTGTGCAACTAATCTTAAAAAGCGAAAAATTCCACCTCAAGATCTATGAAATAAAATGGAACTACCATCTGGGCCTGAAGAATTGGCAAATTTAACAGATATTGAGCAGAGACTCCTGAGCAGAATTGTGCCTCATTTTAAAATTATTAAAGTTCTAAATTGATTCAGTCAAGATTGATGCAGAGAGCAAGTTATTCTATTTTGCGCAAGATGTTGTTGAATTAGCTGAGCAACTTCCGCTACAATTGAGCCAATCTGGAATTGTTATAGTGGCTGAAAGTTTGTTAAATCTTCAGCGAATAAGACAACTGAAAGTTGACATTTCTAAATTAAAAGTAGCCTTGCAGTGGCTAATGAAGAATAATCCTCTGTATCATGATGTGATTCCATTCTTCCCCAATAATATTGATGTTGCTCAACTAGCACAAATTAGTAGTGGTTCTATAATTAGGAATCCAGACGAAGATGTTTAAGGAGTAGAACCTGATATGATGAGTAGATACAAAAGTTTGTCAGAGAATGTGTCAATTTTGCGGGGTGCATTTCATTAAGCCATTGACAGATTTGATATGTTCTTATGAAAAGCAATGTATAGCAATAACAGCAATTGCTTGCATTGCATTTTGTCTACTTGATCCAAACAAGTGGTGTGCAAGTGATATTGACTATATACTCATATAGGAGATAGGTTATACCAAGAATGTGTAGCAAACTGGGTGGCTCCTGATGCAGCGGAAGCAAATACTGAATATTTGTGGGTGACTGAGCTTCAATCTCATATAACATAACAATTATAATATTGTCATGCATGTTTGTGATGAAATTGTTTTAGATGGGCATCTCATCAATGATGGTACTGATGCTGGATATCCAAGCTTGAAAAATGCTCTAACCACATTCTTCTCTATATATTTATGTGGAATAATTACAGCTAACTTGACATCTATTGCTCTATATCATAATATACAGGATGATGATGCTTATTTCTGGTTATTTGATTTAAATTCAAGAGGACCCAAAGGGTATAAAGCACCAACAAGAGGTGCCTCTTGCTGCATGCGTTATAATAATATTGCCAATTTCACAAAGTTTTACATCAAAACTTGTATACCAAAAGTGATAATTCTCTTACTTCAACATATACTCTTTGACTCCATTAGAGATAGTACTAGAAGCTATCAATATTCAACCACATGAAGATGAAACTGCATCTGAACCTTGGTTGATGGAAGATAGAAATACTTCCTTAACTGAAAAGAATATCAATGAAATAGATGTTAGAGCAGCAGAATCTATTAATGAAACTTCAGATATACAAGCTGTTCTTACCACCAACATGCTTCACTCTATAGATGATGAAATACCTGATGTTAAAAGTGTTATTACTATTGATAATAATAAATTTAAATGATGGTCAAATAAGATTAGTTGATGTACAAAGAAAAATAGCACCACCTCTAAATATTGAAAGAGAACAAGATATGAAAGAGTTGGCTTGGTATTTTCTATTTCCTGATGGTAAAAATGGATTTGTAGAGCATCGAGAAATTCCCATAACCCCCTTGGAATATTTTCAAGCGCGCATCATGGGCAGTGACAGAAGATTTCAATGGATAGACTACCTTTTCTTTGCTTTGTCTATTGTTGAATACTTTTGTGCTAAAGCTAGTGTGTCTGTCTCATGTAGAATGCAACAAGGAGATCACACACCGCAGGGTTTGATAGATAACATGCATCTTATTATGCAAAATATAAGAGGATCTGCATCATACTGGAGACAGGTTTGTTCAGAATTAATTGCAATGGTCAGGACCTTGGGAGCTCCTACATGGTTTCTAACCTTTTCTTGAAATGACATGAACTGGTGGGATATGCTTGAAGCATTACTCATTGCTGCTGGACGTAATCTTAGTGAAGCTAAAAACTTGACATTCTCTGAAAGGCTGTCCTTAGCTTATTGTTACCCAATAATTGTTGCATGGCAATTAATGGTATGAGTCAATGCACTAATCAGATATTTAAAATATAACCCAGGGTGCTTGGGTGGTGCTATAAAAGATTACTGGTACAGGATAGAGTTTCAAAATAGAGGAAGTCCTCATTTGCACATGCTAATTTGGTGTGAAAATGTTCCTAATTTTGCTACTAGCTATGGTATGGATATGATTGACAAAATTTTGTCCTGCTCATTAGATTCTGGTGATGAATTATTGCAACATATAGTAAAAAGTGTACAAATTCACAAACATACTGCTACATGTTACAAAGACTGCAACAACTGTATCTGCCAATTTGGATTTCCCAGACCAGTCAGTGATCAAACAGTCTGTCTAGGTCCTGATGAAACCCTTGCAAATAACGGACATTTTTGCATCTTGCAAAGAACTTCAGAAGAAGTTCTTGTATATAATTATAATCAAGATCTTTTACTCTATGGGAAACAAATATGGACATCCAACCATGCGGTTCTATCACTGCTATTGCATATTATATAGCAAAGTATGCCAGCAAGTGTGAGCCAAATGAGACTGGTGATGTTGTCAAAGAATCTATACAAAAGGCTAAAAGATGAGGGGGAAATATATGGAATCAATTATTTTCTATATCAATGGCAATTCTTTCTTTGCGGTTAGTTAGTGCCCCTGAATGCGCTTATAGATTATGTCACCTTCCACTTAAAATGGCTTCACGCAAGGCTGTTTTTATAAATAGCTGCAAGCCTGATCAAAGATTTCGAATTCTAAAATCAGAAGGTAATGAAGCTTCAACATATAATAACATTTTTGATCGCTACATTGATAGGCCAGATAAATGTGAAAATCTAAGCTTGGCTGAATTTGCTGTCAGATATGAACCAATGATGAGTAATGTTTGGGCAGAAGATGATGGAGATGATGAATTAAATGAAAGCATAGAGGAAGAAAGTTCAAAGTATATAATTTTAAGAAATCATACATGCATATGAATAAGTAATAAGCCAGCTGTTCTGCGCACTTGATATTATACATTGAACAGAGATAGAGAAGGGTATTATTATAGTTTAATTGTGTGTCATATACCATTTGAAAATGAAAACGAACTTCTAATAGACAATGAGCCTGCAGAAGCCTGTTTTCTTAGATGACAGCATGAGCTAAGGCCATTACTTAGAAATTTAACTACAGAAGAGTTTGCTAATGTAGAACAAGTTATTCAGCAGGCTTTGGCCCAAGCTGCAGCATTTAACATTGTACATGAAGCTGAAAATAGGCTGAACAATGATGAACCTATGATTCATGTGGATAACCAAATAATATATGACCCAGATGATTTCTGTTTACCAGGGGATGAAATGGCAGGAATACCTGATGATGTATATATAAATGGTGTCAGAAGTCTAATTGTGCAACAAAAAGAGCTTTTTAGTGAAGTTACTGCAGCTATTGAAAAAGATATAAGTGGCAATAATATTAAGATGTTGCAACTTATAACGGGTGGTGCAGGCAGTGGCAAATCATTTACTTTAAAACTGTTGGTTTAAAACATCAAACGTTATTATGGGCCTACAGTAAATTTGTTAATAAAACCACAGTTTAATGAAGTAGCTGCTTTGACTGGTGTTGCTGCTCGACAGATATTTGGCAAAAATTTGCACTCAGTTTTTTCTTTACCAATTGAAAAGGGTAAGACTATGACATACCAAACTATGTAAAGCCAACGACTTGAATGAGAGAGAAGGAAATGGCGTACATCAAATGGCTGATAATAGATGAGATATTCATGGTTTCTTATGAGAATCTACGTATGCTACATCTGAGACTGCAAGAATTTAAAAACAATGCCAAGTTATTTGGTGGGTTGCATATATTATTGTTTGATGATATTATGCAGTTTCCTCCAGTAAAAGGTCACTGGTGTTTTAAACAACCTCAATGTTGTTCAGCAGAAATCCATCTGTGGCATCAGTTCTCTTTCTATGAATTAACCATTAATATGAGACAGCAGAATAATGTTGAGTTTATAGATATTCTTAAACTGCGATTTGGTGAACTAACTACCACCCAATTAGAATTGTTGTGTGAGAGGAGAAGAGTTGTATTAACAGGTGATTTTGCAGATGGTGCAGCAGTTAGAATTTATCCAACTATCAATTTAGTTGATAGTTATAACTTGAAAATAAGTAATATCATTGCTGAAGCTTCACATATTTATATCATAAATGCAGTTGATGAATCTTGTGAGGCTGCAACATATGAAAGAAAACCACCATGCAATGTAATTCCAAAAGATGTGATTAACTGAGGAGGACTCTTTCATACAATAAAGATAGCCAAAGGGTCACATATTATGCTTAAACGCAATATTTCAATTTCAGATGGACTGGTTAATGGTGCAATGGGAGCAATTGAGCAGTTTAAGTGGCCAGCACTGCAAAAAGACCAATTGGAAGTTGGAGAATTACCAGAAGCAGTGTTAATAAAGTTTGATGATGCCACAATAGGAGCTCAGATAAAAGATGCTAATAGCTTAGTTGCAGTCACTCCTATTGATACAGTATACCAAGCAACAAAAGGATATGGAGATATTGAGCGTTTAATGCTCCCCATAATCCTAAGTTGGGCGATGACAGTCCATAAATTGCAAGGTGTCACACCGAATATGCTGTTACTGACCTTGGAAAAAAATTATTTGCCAAAGGCCAAGCTTATGTAGCCCTCAGTAAAGTGAAAACTTAGGATGGCATATCAATATCTGACCTAGACAGCAATAAACTATTATAAATCCCCATGATGCAAAAGCACTTAAAGAAATGCAACGGTTAAGATTTCTGCTCCATAAAAGTGATAATTAAGTTTATACTTTCTGTATTGAGTTCCTATATCTGGCAGTTTTTTGCTAGAACCCAGGTGGAACTTGAAGTGCAGGTACCTCTGTGTGGTAAGACTGGCTTATTTTTTTAAAAATTATTTTTTTACCCCAAATTAATGGCCTCATGTAGAAATAATGTATTAAAGTTTTGTTGTAGAAGTTATAGAGATTCTAAAGATTGAAGCCATCTTTTTTAACAATACCCAATTAATCAATTAACCATATCTATCAGAGTATAATTAAAGCTTTGGTGTAAAATTTATAGAAATCCTAATTTTAAAAGCATTAAACATGCCAATAGAAGCAGGTGAACATAAGAAAGCATTTCAGTTCTGCATCTAAACTTATACTGATGAATAAAACGTATGATATTGGTCTATTCTAAAAGTGATTTTTATTTAAATCTAAATTTATTGCGGGGAAGGATGACCATGGGACGGGCACTTCTGAATATGACTCAGGAAAACAAACTTAGTACCAGGGGAGGCACCCCAGAGAAGCGATGCTATCTCTTGTTGCCAGCGGGAACGCCACTTATTGGGAGGGGGAGGGAACGTGTGAAGGGGCCGTAGCCACTATTGAGCACGTGTGGAGGAAGGGGTATGATTTGATGAACCAGACTGGGAACCAGGAGGATACCAACTGTTGGCGACGCGGTGGGAGATATCCAAACATCCACGCTTGAAAGTGGTCCACCAAATGAGACCGGAATCTGTGGACAGCCTCTGGGAGGGTGGGGATGGAGCCTGCGATGGCATCCAAGACAATCGTGTGGATAGTCCACATGGCGATTGCAACCACCAGGGCATGGAGGGAGGGTGGGAGGGGGAGGCCATTGATGAAGCAAACATATCTCTTGACAGACTGAAGAGATGTGTTTAATCCTGGCCTAGCAGACGTTGGACTTCGCGCCATATCACTTTAGAGGTGGGGCACTTCTCCAGGCGGTGGAACAGCGTTCCATACTGGCCGCACCTGACACAGGATGAGTGTAAAACGTTAGAGCGCTCAGCTGTATGATACACCCGCCTCAGGCAGCGCCACACATGGGAGCGGACTTGAGGCTGCAACAGAGGATGGTGTGCGTATTTCCAGATAGTCTTTTGGGTCTCAGTTGAGTAAGGGATGTCCATCATGTCCAGGTAGTCCACCCTAGATAGGACATGGGGTCGAATGGGGATCACGCCATCATGGATGGGTAGCCCCTGTACCTCTTGTGTGAACTGAGGAGAGGGGCGGCCTCTTCGGGTTGTATGTCCACTAATACAGATTCTCCACTCTGCGCTTTGCATGGAGAGTAGGATTCGTTTGTAGTGGGTTTTAGTCCCGTGAGGACCTGTGGCTGATGAGTGTGATGCGAGGTATTTCATCAGGGAGTGGGGGTTTGATGGATTGTTGAGGCCCAAGGCTCAGGAGAAGTTGGAGTGGGCTGCGCGGGACCAGTGTTGGGATGGGAGTGTAGGGGCGGTGACAGCCACGATCCAAGTGCCCAGGATCTTGGCAGCATGGGCTTTGAAGTCAAGCAGGCCCATGCCACCTTGATGATGAGGGCCAAACATGACCTCTAGCCGTACTGGTGGAGGGCGGCCTGACCAAAGCCATCCTTGCAGCAAAGCATACAGGGATTTAAAGAAGCTTGGTGAGAAGGGGATGGCGTGGGCTCCAAACCAGACTTTGGATAGGAGCATAGAGTTGGCAAGAACAACCCTGCCAGTGAGGGTAGTAGGATGGGCTCTGAGAGAGGAGATTCGCTTCATCACATTGTCCAGTATACGGCATTCCATTACTGCTGACGCATATCCGCCTGCCTCCATCCACACGCCCAAATGGCGCACCGGTCCTATGGTAGGACGTGGCACAAAGGGGAGCACCAGTGGAGCGGGTGTGTTGAATTAGTAAGGCGTGGACGTGGGCGAGCAGATGGGCCAGGTTGGGAACTGATTGCTGGGGCCCAGCAGTTCTGAAACTGACCAAGGAGGATGATTTAGGTTTTGGAGGCGTTCAGTGCTGCGTTGCTTACCCGGGAATATTCCTGGATGAGGGCTTCAAGTGCGCATGCATCTTTGTTATTAGACACCCCCACCATGCAATCATCTGTAAATGCCATCATCTTGACTGGGGTTTGGCCTGGCACATGGACCCCAGTGAGTTGGGCATTCAAATTTCGCAGTAGTGGGTCAAGGCTGAAGCTGTATAAGAGTGGGCTGAGGGGATCCCCTTGTCGCAGGCCCCTTTGAGGGCAGACTACTTCCGTTAGAAAGCCAGGGCCATGCACTGCCATTGTTGCAGATTCCGTGAGCAGCATCACCCATTCTATGAAGCGGGGGGTAGGCGGAATTGATGGAGGCAGGCCCTAAGGTATTCCCAGTTTACTCTATCATAGGCCTTTTGTTGGTCCAAGAATACAAGTGCCCCAGAGGCTGTGGATTGACATACATTAGCCACAGAGTGCACATTATCCCAAATTGACCTTCTGGGGATGAAACTGAATTGTTCTGGGGAGATGGTGGCAGATGCTACAGTTCCTAAACGATTAGCCATGATTTTTGTTAAAATTTTGGTGTCTGAGTTTGTTAGAGAAATGGGGCACCAGTTGGCTAAGTCAAGCTTATCCCCTTTCTTGAAGAGTGTGACAGTAAAGGCCTCATGTCCTCCTGGTAGGAGGCGCATTTCCAATAGGCTTTGGTTAAGTGAGGCTAGCAGCAATGGGGATATATATTTGAAATATTTTTTGTAGAACTCATATGGAATGCCATCTGGGCCTGGGCATTTTTGGTTTGGCGCACCACAAATGGCTGTCCATAATTCATTCGGAGTAATTAAATTCATTATTTCCGGGTATCAGAAAATGGTGCGGATATGAGCTCAGTCAAGAAATTCCGCCATTTTGGCTGGCTGAATTAGTTCAGCTTGGTATAACTCGGAGTAATATTTTTGCATTTCGATTGCCACTTTGGCTGGTGTATCCGCAATGGAATTATCTGATCTTCACACCTGTGTGCAGGCCACGCTCTGGCGTGGTGCGAAAATTTTTTAAAGAAGTATGCGGTGCACTTGTCACCTTTAGTGATGCGTGTGGCCCTGTATTGGACACAAACCTGATGTTTGTGTTGCCTTTCAAGTGCATTGAGGTGGGCGGCTGCCTCCGTCCACTTCCGGCCCCATGCAGGGCTGTATCCTGTAGCTGGAATGTTGGACTCCAAGTGGGCCAAATCCGCCAGAGCGCACGAGATAATCGCCGATGTGGCTCATGATTGTCTGGAGGAGAGATGGCGATAGTGGCGGATGGTGTCCTCTTTGAAAGTTGCCCATGTGGAAATGGGGTCCGCGCAAAATGGTGCAACAAACAATTTTACTAAAGTTGCCTCTTCCACCCACGTGGAAAATCCTGGCGACGTGAGCTCGCGGGGGGCAGATTTTGCACCAATGTGGGGCCTTTTCAACTGTGATGGGTAAGTGGTATTTTATCAAGACCAGTCAGTGGTCGGAGAATTCCATTTTCGTTGTTTTGAAGTGGGAGATGTGGGTTATGGAATTTAGCTGGCGTTAGAATAAGGTCAATGTGGGTCATGGACCTTAATTGGCTGTTGTGGACATAGGGACGCGTCATGTTTTCAAGCAGTGGGGCATGTTGCGGTAGCGCATCCATTATCCCAAGGGTGGCTTTTAGAATGCATAGTTCTATGTGACCTTGTGGGGCGTTGGGTGAGGGCGGCCACCGGTCCATTGGTGAGGTTAGCCAACAGTTCATGTCGCCAACTAGGAAAGAATCAGGGGGTAACAGGAGGGATTTGACCAATGAGAAAAATTCCTGACACTTGTGTGCACCGTTTGGGGTGTAAATATTGATGATTGTGTGCACAACGTCAGCCCACGAGAAGGTGATGATGAGCACTCAGCCATCTAGGAATGTTTCTGAGGATACAAATTTGAAAAAATTATTTTTCCAAATTAGCACCCCACAGTGCTTTGACCAAAAGGATAGGGATGGAAGGAGCATTGTTTTCCAAGCTTCCTTGGAACCTCGTGGACAGTGGGACTCCTGGATGGCCAGGATATCCATGGGTAAATTGCTTTGTAAAAAACTCAGTTTCCTAGCCCAGGATGGGGAGGCCTTGAGTCCGGCGATATTCAGCGTCCCTAGAGTGAAGGTTTCCCCCATCGCACCTTAGGTGTGAGGGGGTGGGCCCCCAGGCCCACCAGCCTCTTCAAGTTCCCCACAGGCTTTCACAGCAGTGCGGGTGTTAGCAGCAACACTATCAGGGTTTTTGTTAATTTTTGCAGAAAGAGTCGCGTTGGCTTTGGCCTTCACTTTT